>JANAVB010039219.1:920005-1047855 GCA_029216955.1 Iris pallida
GACCACGTCGCCCGGTTTGTTGGAGCACACGCCGTATCGGGTGTTTTCTACTTTTGAAAACAGAATTTATAATTTTTTGGAAAACTTAACAACGTGTAACTTTCTACATACTAGATGAAAGTGAATCCAGAAGGGGCATTACAATCTCGGTTATGTTGTCTTTAACTGCCTTCAATTAGTTTTTATGAAGTTTAATGGACAGCAAGAAAAGTGGCGACAAGTTGGTGTTTCAAAACAGTTTTTAATATTCAAAAAAGTGGGTTTTTCTCCAACTTCGTCTCGATTTTCGAGAAAGTTGGATGGCCATGTCGAAATCCACCTGGGGGATCTCGAAGAGGGTCATGTGGGCTTTCTACACGAATTTACGGATCTAAAAATGGATTAGAATTGACAGAGAAATCAAACGGGGAAGTTGGCTACTTTAAAGTGGGAATCTGTTGTTGTTGTCGTGACGACGGGAGACGGGGATTCTGTCGCTCTGGCGAGGCTGGGCACGCACGCCGAGAAGAGGGAGGAGGATGGAGGAGAGAGAAGGAAGAAATTTTAGGGTTTTCCAAAGCATATATATATAATATATATTATATATACATATCTATATATTATGGAGGGGGTCGGCCTCCATATTCTAGGTGCTGTTGTATATAAAGCGGAGGGGGGGGGGGGGGGGGGGCGCACACAATATTTGTGCTGTTGTTGCTATTCCTTTCTTTGTGAGTTTGGTGGGGGTGGGGCCGACCACCACTTCTATATATAATTTTTTTCCTCTTTTTTTTCTTCTAATTAATACTTTTAAATATAAATATAAATATCTATATATGTATATATCCATAAATATACCAAAAATTTATTTAAAAAAAACCAAATACCATTAAAAGTCAACTATCCAATTATTTAATATTTGAGCATATATATATATATATATATATATATATATATATAATATATATATATAATATCTATATATATAAATTCAATCCTTAATAAATCAACTCAAAATAATAATAATATTTAAATAGGAAAACATGTTTATTAAATCTCTACCAATTTGAAATAAAAGTTTAATATTATCTAACTATATATATGATGCATCAAAAATATATTTTTAATATATACACAAATTTAAATTGCCATCAAAGGCAACAATAATAATATCACATTAATATCAAATAATACCAACAGTAATAAATGTCTATTTAATTTTCACAAAATAACTTTAGTAATATAATAAAATAATAAAATTGTTCCAACGTGTGAACTTTACCACCACCCTCATTCGGGTCCAGGAACATGTACCATTTTTGCAACACATTATTAAATAATAAAAACGTAAATTTTTGTACTACTAATTAATATTTAGAAAATATTCCTCCAAACCTTAAAATAAATTAAGAAATATTTACTCCCATAAAATATGCATCCATGGTCGTCATTGATCACACCACCTGTCTACTTGGGCTTAAATTTGGTGCAGGCCCAGTTCGGGCTGAATTGGCCAAACCAGGTCATCAAAAAAATTAATAAAACCATAAATTGTAAAATTTTTTTAAGTCCAGTAAAATAAAAATATATTTTTTTTAAAAAATAGGAGGTTTACATCCTACCCAACTTACAAGAATTTGTCCTCAAAATTTAGGATTAATAGGGTAGATAGGGTTGAGGGATAGGAAGAGTTCGTCAATACCAAAATGCAATTAAATTTTTGGAGGAGGCAATAAAATGGCGTTCAACATAACCATGCATTAAAAAATTTGGGGAGTCGATATATACAAAATATATCATGGTTAGGGAATTGAATAAGAGTTGCTAGTGATGGTAACAAAATTTAATAATCCAGTTTAGGAAATAGTAAGGATTTGAGTAGACCAAGAGAATAAATTAGACGTTTAAGAGATGTGATTCCTTAAGGGAGAACTCGATATTAATCGTCTTGGTCGAGGGTTTGATTAAGTGATGATTAGAATCACTCTCGAGTGCTCAAGAATAATTGGGAGGGCACAACAACAATTCTAGGGTTAAGGAATAAGGAGTAGTTAAGGGCGAGGATATAGCCACATGAGTCGGTCGGTGGCTATCTACATTTGTGTATAATTAACCGATTGGGCAACCAAAGATGATACCTTGAGTCTATCTTAGCAAGTACAGTGCCTTGTCTTTCCAAAATAAGTAAAAAGACAAGAACAACAAAGATTTCAAAGACAGTGTTATATATTGAGTACGAATTGCGGGGTTCATAGGCGGCGAAAATAATTCAAAAGAGAATTGCCAAGGCTGTTGCGAAAGCGACCCTAAGGCAGGTTTAACTATGTCTCCACCCGCATAGAATAAGATATGATAAGCGAACCAAAGTGCAATAGGTTGATCAGACCATCATGCACTGGTTCTGATTAGACAATATGTTAGTGGGTGCACCCAAAAATATGTCATGATCAAGCTTGATAACGAAATAAGCTTGCAAAACTGAAGCTACGTTAGCAGCGTGAGATAGTCAAAATATGAGCAAGGGAGGTACTGATGAAGGGAAAAAAAATTTAAATAGTTCCAGATCTTTTAAAATCAAGGCTCGTCCGAAATTTGGGCCTATATAGTTGTCGAGTGTTTCTTCATCTATGGCTGGGTAAACTAGATAAGGTAGGGTCCTCTGAATTTATAGTCTAAGTAAACTTACCAATGTGGTTCACAAGAAAAAAGGTTTGTTAAGTGGTGAGGTATTCTACCCAAATTACAAGAGTTAACTAGTAGTGTGATGGGACAATGGATCAAGTATTCAAGATAAAGCACAATTTTAAGCATTTAAGGAATTATGTAGAAAAAAAAAAATCACATATCGGGTCGAAAGAATTGAGTCGAGGTTGAATCCCTATCCGTGGTCGAAAAATATATTGGTATCATGGTAAGGATTATAGTTTGGCCATTTTACTAGAAGGTCATATCATAAAAATAGTGTACAAGAAGACGTGTTCTAGTGGGACATGATATATCTACATGAAGGTGGGCTTGTCTAGGTCTTACATATGAAATTTGTTGGAAGGAAGAGTTTAGTGTTGTACTCCAAATATACAAGTCATGGTAGGGGACGCCAGAAGATCAAGAATAGAAAGTGGGAGTTCACGAGGTGATAATTAATGCACAAAATAAGGAAGATCAAGTTAAAGCATGAAATAAAATTATTTAAAGAATCCAAAAAATAATTTAGGAACATAAGTCCGGAGAGAAGATAGTCTCCTAGATGAATACAGTTAAGGAACCATTAAATCATTATTCAAATTGCAAATGGGTTAGAAGGTCGCAATTAAATGATCTAGAATTGATGGAAGGTCGACTAAGTCAATGTGGAAATACAGTCACCTAGCTGGGTAGATGACTAACAACACTTGTGTATATACTACTATCATGGTCATGAGTGACATGACAACTAGTGTGGAATACTCAGTAGGGTTATCTTGGGGCCTACCATTAAAATTTAACTCCAGTTTCCTCCAAAAGTTTCAAAATTAAACTTTCAAAATAAACCACCAAAATTTGTATTAACTCCAAGCCGTTCAAATTCATAAAAATTTAAATCACTCTCATAAATCTCAAAGAAATTTTTTATCACATTACTACTAACCTTTTCCAAAATTAACGTTTAAATTCAACTATTTAACTCAAGAGTTCATAATTTACGAATCCATAAAAATTTTACCATCAATAAAAAATTTAACACTCTAAAATTTTCAAATAACTCATAGTAAAACTCTTAGCATATTAAAAGCAATCTCAAAATTTAAGCTTAATGCGCTCATTAATTTTAACTTCTTCATGCTGAGTTATTCCAACAAAATCTCAACTTTTAAATGGTAACTTCCTTTAATCAATCAAAATAACTTTCCATCACATCCTTCAAAATTCTCCCAAAAATTTTAATATTAGCAATCCCACATTAAACTAAATTTTCAAATAATCTTATCAGTCAAAATCCTTTTTTTTTTCCAAAAATCTAAATAGATTTGTAAATCCTCAATCATAGGACACAATTTAAAATAAAGAGAAATTCCCAAAAATCGTTTTTAATTATTGTAAACCAAAATTTACCATCATTACTTCCACTTAAAATTCAAATTTACTAAACACAAAAATCGCAAGTTGTACAACTCCGTTTAAATAATTCCTACGATCATTTTTAAAAGCTAAGATCATTTTCAAACCAAATTTATAACTGTTCAAAGGTGCATAACTATAATACAATAAATTATGAACATTAAAACTCGAAAATTAAATAAATTTTATATTTGTTCAAAGATGTATATCTATCACCCAAACTCATAAATATCACAACTCGAAAAAAAATAAATCAATTTATACTTGTGCAAGGATGTATAACTATAATTCAATAAATCATAAATATCAATTCTTTGAAAATCAATCAATTTCTTAAACCAAGTATGAAATCCTGTAAATCCTCTGGTGTTACTATTTAGAAATCTCAAGGTTAAAACTTTCCGTGGTAATATCCTACTTTACAAATTACTAATCATTAAATCACACTTTAAAGAAAAACCTTTTAACTCAATTAGAGTCTTAAATGTATTCTAATTGCCAATATAACCATTCTAGCCATGTGTTTGACCTATGAGCATATACTAGTGTAGTCATCTTTCTAGTTGACACTAAGCACGAAAATAAGAATCAACGGTAGAAAGGAATCAAGCAAGATGCAATTCAAGGAAGTCAAACGAGAGTTCAGAATTTGAAGCCAAGGGAAGAGGTCAAGCTGTATGGATGAGATCCCTATAATTCTAATCCTATATTGCAGGTTCACATCGGTACAGTAATGTAACCGAAGTGACAAACTCGACCTACATGGGCCACCACAAAATATGTAACGCCCCAGTCCCAAAATACGTAGGACTAGGTACGTCGACATGCCAGCTGTATACATACGAAGTATACTCCAATATATGGAAACCTCGTATGAATACATAAGCTATAAAATGCAGTAGAACCATAAAAAAACTAAATCTCATCCACTAGATAAATAAATGATATAAAAAACAACTTTGAATTTGTCATGTATACAATCGTTGGGCGGAGACAAAGTCCACTACCAACTACCTCAAATAAAATGTACAAGAAGTGATCGATAGAATAACGAGACGAACCAAGCGCAATCGTCTTCAAAAGAATGGAGAAGATCACAGCCATGGCTAGAACACCTGCATATCACAAAGCACACACACCTGGAGAGATAACCAGGTCCTCAGAAGGACGTAACAAGATACATGAAGAACATGCCATAAATACTGAATACAAAATATGCCACAAAGAAAGTAAGTGACAAGACAACAATAAGGTAATCTAACCGTACTACGGTATTCATGCAGTTAAGAACAAACCTCCAATGCATGGGCACTCTGGCTCAGTAGCAGTAATCTCAGGTATGGCCCATCAGGATACCAGGGACCTCAAAGCATAACATTCATCGAATGTCAAAGGCCAGCAATAAATCGGTATCAGGATCCAGGACCATATCCCGCGGAGATAACCGGCAATAGGGAAGTGCATACTTGACCCATACGTTAAGGAACTGTTCTTCCCACCCAATGTCTAACAGAGTCACATCCATGTCTCGTATACCTCTACTAACTGCTAAGTCTCCTAACATGCCTCTTAGCAGTTAGCCCTAACGCATGCGCATGGGGGATCAGCCCACACACAAGAACCTCTACATGCTACTCATCTCACATTCTCGTGGTACAACTGTGTCAAAGTATATGCGACACACTACAGATGGTAGTCTTTTAACTCTAAGTCCATATGCAGTCAAAGGATAATAACAAAGTAACTAACAATCACTGAGCATGTAGTAAATCAAGAACTATAATAACTGGAAATAATGAACAGTGATATGTAATAAAATACAGACTGAATGTAAACAGTATAATGGCAAGGTATCTGTTTGTGGTTATGTGCAAAAGAGGATAATCCAGTAGCTCGAACAGACAAAATAAACGAAGCAAGAAAAGCCAAATCCCGCAGATGACTCCGGATGCTGCAACAAATATCACGAGCGAGTTTGGAATATAAGATATGCCTAGGAAACGCCTGTCCAAAAGTTAAATTCTGTAACAGGGGCAAAATCGTAATTTTAGATCAAAACGATGTCCACCGTTGGACCCGCTTTGCACCGAAATGTACGCCAGAACCTACGGTCTCTAAAGTCGTTAAACTACATGTCTACGAATTTGTTTTGATGAGATGAACCCAACGGTATGTCTAATTTTGGATTCCGGTGGGTTGTGCACAAAATCGCCCGTTGAGTGGGATTGGGGGCCCGCCAAAATAGCGTCTCGATCAATCTTCTCGGAATTGGACCAAACTTGGCTCACAGGACCAGAAAAATATTTGAGTCCAATAGCGCAAGTTTCATCGCGATATGACGAGTGTGCACAAAGTTGTGACTTAATTTGCAAAGGGTCGATACGGGGTATCTCGACGGATACGTACTGATTTCGTCGCGCACATGCAACGAAATCGGGTTCCGTCAGTTCCCACATGTCGACAACATCCATACGCGCTTTTCGATGCATATAGTGTGCGACCACGTCGCCCGGTTTGTCGGAACACACGCCGTATCGGGTGTTTTTCCACTTTTTGAAAACAGAATTTATAATTTTTTGGAAAACTTTAACAACGTGTAACTTTCTACATACTAGATGAAAAGTGAATCCAGAAGGTGCGTTACAATCTGGTTATGTTGTCTTTGACTGCCTTCAATTAGTTTTTATGAAAGTTTAATGGACAACAAGAAAAGTGGCCGACAAGTTGGTGTTTCAAAACAGTTTTTAATATTCAGAAAAGTGGGTTTTTCTCCAACTTCGTCTCGATTTTTCGAGCAAGTTGGATGGCCATGTCGAAATCCACCTGGGGGATCTCGAAGAGGGTTATGTGGGCTTTCTACACGAATTTACGGATCTAAAAACGGATTAGAATTGACAGAGAAATCAAACGGAAAAGTTGGGTACCTTAAAGTGGAAATTTGTTGTTGTTGTTGTTGTCGTGACGACCGAGAGACGGGGATTATGTCGCTCCGACGAGGCTAGGCACACACCGAGAAGAGGTAGGAGGATGGAGGAGAGAGGAGGAAAATTTTAGGGTTTTTCCAAAGCTATATATATATATATATTTTTTCCAAAGCATATATATATATATATATATATATATATATATATATATATAAAATTTATATATACTTATCTATATATATTATGGAGGGGGTTGGCCTCCATATTCTAAGTGTTGTTGTATATAAGGGGGGGGGGGGGGGGGGGCGCACACAATATTTGTGCTGCTGTTGCTTATTCCTTTCTTTGTGAGTTTGGTGGTCGGGGGGCGCGACCACCACTTCTATATTATTAATTTTTTCTCTTTTTTTTCTAATCATTACTTTTAAATAAATATATAAATATCTATATATGTATATATCCATAAATATACCAAAAATTTATTTAAAAAAAAAACCAAATACCATTAAAAGTCAACTATCCAATTATTTATATATTTGAGCATATATATAATATTAATATAATATATATATATATATATATATATATATATATATATATATATATAATATATAAATTCAATCCTTAATAAATCAACTCAAAATAATAATACTATTTAAATAGGAAAATATGTTTATTAAATCTCTACCAATTTGAAATAAAAGTTTAATATTAACTATATATATGATGCATCAAAAATATATTTTACATATATACACAAATTTAAATTGCCATCAAAGGCAACAATAATAATATCACATTAATATCAAATAATACCAACAATAATAAAATATCTATTTAATTTTCACAAAATAACTTTAGTAATAATAAAATAATAAAAATTATTCCAATGTGTGAACTTTACCACACACCCTCATCCGGGTCCAGGAACATGTACCATTTTTGCAACACCTTATTAAATAATAAAAACGTAAATTTTTGTACTACTAATTAATATTTAGAAAATATTCCCCCAAACCTTAAAATAAATTAAGAAATATTTTACTCCCATAAAATATGCATCCATGGTCGTCATTGATCACACCTCCTGTCTACTTGGGCTTAAATTTGGTCCAGGCCCAGTTCGAGCTGAATTGGCCAAACCAGGTCATCAAAAAAAAAATAAAACCATAAATTGTATAAATCATTTTTAAGTCCAATAAATAAAAATATAATTTTTTTAAAAAATAGGGTGTTTTACGAAGGGCGTATCACGACCAATCTTCATTAGCAAGAATCTCCCAGAGAAAGATAAACAAGAATTAATTCACCTTATTCGTGAATATATTGATGTCTTTGCATGGAGTTACGAAGATATGCCGGGATTAGATCCTCAAGTCGCAACTCATAAACTTAATATCTTGCAAATGCCAAGCCGGCCAAACAACAACAACGGCGATTCAAGCCTGAAATGATGGATGCAATTGATGATGAAGTCAAAAAGCTTATAGCTTACGGTTTTATCAGAGAAGAATAGCATCCTGACTGGGTAGCCAATGTTGTATCAGTTTTGAAGAAGACTAGAAAGGTTCGGGTTTGCATAGACTTTCGGGATCTCAATGATACTTCCCTAAAGACGAATTCCCTCTCCCAATTACTGATGTCATGATCGACAATACATAACCAAATCCGGATGAATCATGAAGATGAAAAACATACTTATTCTGTACTCCTCGTGGAGTATACTGTTATACAGTCATGTCGTTCGGTCTTAAGAACGCATGTGCAACCTGCCAGCGGGCTATGCGTACTATCTTTCGAGATCATTTGCGAAAGACTGTCGAATGCTATGTTGACGATATTTTTGTCAAAAGTCGTCTAAAGGAAGATCACATTCAAGATTTAAGAACTATTTTCAATTTAATGCGCCAGTATCTTTTTCGAAAACCGAAGTGACTGTTCATTCATTCACTTTCTTTGACCTATCATTCGTTTGGCATGTGTGGCCTCTTATTTTAATAATATGAATTCACGTCCTCCACACCTCTGAATTTCGATTATTTACATCAGTAACTTGTCACGTCCTTATTACCTCTGATAAAGTTGTCTATTGAAATAGCAATATTGTTAAAAATTATATTCTGCCATGTCCATATTACCTCTGAGAAGTTATAATAAATATTGTTATTTTCTAAATCAAGAAATATATCATGTCCAGTACCTCTGAATTATTTTCTATTCTATTACTTATATCTATAACAAGATATGCAACAAGTAATGGAACCACATAAAAAAGTCTTTATTATTTCTTTTTGCAAAAAGGAGTACATTGTAATAATAGAAAGAAACAACAAAATTTTCTCATTTTACTCTGAAGGACAGGTGATAAATTTTGCAATTTGTTTCTTCAGAACTTGAATTCTTTCGTCACGAGAATTTAGCACTCTCTGTCTAGCTTCGACTCTTCCTGATTCAGGATCAAAAGGTTGTAGAGCAGCAGTTTGACGTGTTAATTCTTTATTCTGAAGATGTTCAAATTCTTCCTTCTGATGCTTCAAAGACTCCACTTGAGTAACAACAGCTTGATGCAATTGGTTTTCCTCTTCTAAGCTCTGCTTAACAGTTTGGAGTTCTGCTTGAAGCTGAGCAGTTTTAGCCTCTAAATTAGCAGCCTTTTTCTCTTCCTCTGCAGCCTTAGTCTTGTGACTCTCAGCAGTAACAGCTGCATTAGAGATTTGGATGTTCAGAGGATTGTTTAGTGAAAGCCAACAAAAATTAATGCTTCGAAATTGGCTTTACTAGTTGCTGCTTCTCGAGCCATAGTTTCATATTCCGTGTTTACTAGTTGCTCGATGTCTCCTCTTTTCAGTTCCTTATAAGCTTCAATTGAGCTCTCCAGCTCGTCCAAAATATCTTCCAGGAATGAAGCTTGTGCCTCGTCTCCTTGACTACGGATGCCTCCGATCAAGAATGTAGAGGGAGTTCTGACGGTACTAAAAGGAACGTCTTCCCTCTCCATCACTCTATAGACTAAAGGCTCTGTGGATGTAAAGAAGATTCTTGTGAAGGAGGCCACCACAAATTTGTTAGTTGCCACGGCTCCTGGAGTGGCTACTACTTTCGCTGGAGTTTTTACAGCTTTAGTAGGTGGAGGCAATTCATCTTGAGCACTAACATAAGAAGAGCTTCCTTCCCTGCTATGTTTCCTGCAGGTTCTTCTACAAATCACATATGTCATTTATATTAATAACCTATAAAGCTGAAGATGCTCCAACAAATTGATCATGATTAGAACTTTACCTAAATTGGGTATATCACGAGGATTCTACAGAGGTTCCACTGTTTCTGATTGAAGCTTCGACAGGGTCTCTGTAGACTTAGTAGCCTGACTACTACCTGCTCCCGATTCAGTCTGAGGTGGCAGAGTTACTGGAGTTTTATTTACTAATTCTGCTGCCACCCTAGACGTCTCAGGATGCTCAGTGATCGTATGTTCATTAACCTCAGAAGATTGATATGTTCCTCATCATTAATCGTATTCTTCTCGTCTTCAGCAGTTGAAGGATCTTCAACGACTGGGAGTTCTTGTGATGATGGTGCATCTACTAAAGTTTGTTTTTCTTTAGTGATGTATTTCAATCATCGTCAGATGTTCCATATCAAAATCGCAACCAGCTAAGGCTTCAATCATCACTTCCTCAGAATGGGTAGATTCTTGAGCTTTCGGAGTATCTTGCAGAGGCAAATCCTGCTTGGGAGATGAGACTTCTGGACTCATGGGAGTTGGAGATGGAATTGTTATCCCCACCGCAGTAAGTACATTGGCGGGAACATTTTCTATCATGATGGTAATAGGAGGCTGGACATCTGCTGAAGTAATCAATATAAAGAAAGAAGATCAATTTAAATATCTTTGATAAAAATTGATATATTAGGATATGTCGCAATTTCGATATTACCTTCTTGAGATGGTTCTTCTTCAGTAATTATCAATTTCTTCTGACTTCTTTGGGTATTGATGCATTTGGCTCTGCAGCAGCTCCAGTACGATCACTCTCCGTATCAATCAAAGAAGTAGAAGTTCCTCCTTCTATTATTTTCCCGACTTTCGAATAGAAGAATGAGTGATAGCCTTCTCTCCAGAGGAAGAACTAAGGAGCATCTGTTTTGATTGAGAACGAGTTGTTCTCATAGTCACTGGTTCATTGATAACCAGTGACGTTCTTTTCTTCTTCTCGGAGCCCTTGGAGAATTGGATGTATTATCTCGCTGAGGAGATGCCGTCGTCTCCTTAATCTTTCTCTTCTTCAAACCCTTAACAGGGGATTATTTTTTTGCACCTTTATGGATATGTTTAGAGGATCTTGAACTTGATCAGCATAGTTTATTAAAATTGATGCCTCCAGAGGTACATCGGCAGGATCTTTGTCTTCTACATCCGGAAAGACTGAAGAGTATGTTTTCCTTGTTTAAATCTCTTTTCAGTTGCAAAGCTGTGTGCAGGATGGTAATTTTTAGCGAATGTGTTTGCTGAAGTATAGAATTTTGCGTATGAATATAACATACGCGGGCCTTGTGGAAGATTCTAAGGCATGGAAAAGATAGCTTTTGTGCCTCGGGCGTTGTAATAACTCCAAGCCCTAGCCCATCAATGAGAAAACCCTTGGCCTATAGGCAAGTGGTTGCATTACCTACATGAAGCTGATCATATCCGAACTGCCGTACAAATCGACTTGGCAAATACGGTTCCAAATAGCATTCTTCTTCGAATCTATAGACCAAGTGAGAGGGACGGATCGCCATAAGCCATAAAAAGATGTTTGGGCTTAAACGGAGTGTTTCTTCAGTTAAGTCCATCATTTTGGAGGCATAGTTTCATACCCCGGAGAAGGTCCAACACTGAAAAATCATCCTGATCCACGGTTCAAGGCAAATCTGCACTCTGAAAGAGCAGTATATTGCTAGTGAGCGTTAGAGAAGCGCCCGATGAAGTCTCCATCAACAGTTCCCATATCAGGGTTCATTAAACGGGATGGTGTAGCAATAACCACCTGAATAAATAAGTATGGCATTTTAGTACGGGAAAAATTCGACCGAGCATCCTTATCATGCAACATAGTGTCCACAAAAGAACGCAGTCTTGCGTTCAGGCGGCAAGTCGTGGCTGATAAGAGATCCATCTTATATCCAAATACAAGACGCGTTGCAGTAAACTGGACACCCCGATGGAACCTGTCGACTGTACTGGCTCCCGGAACTATAAAATGCCGTACCATAAAGATAGAAAACCCTAGCTGGGCTTCTTTGAGACAGGTCTGTAACCCTGTCTAAGATAACTCTAGAGAATATCACCAGCCTTGAACGGATCCGAGTCCTCAGCCAATGAGACATCTCCATTATCATGTTGTTCCATCAGATATTGTATCTCACTTCAATCAGAGGGTTCAAAGAATCGACGAGCACAGGCTTTACCGTCCAGTGGCTTGCCGTACATGACCCAAGAACAGATATGGCATCCACTTAGTGATGTAACAAGTGCCCGCGGTGGCACTTTTGTAGTAGAGTGAGCAAATCTTGTAGTGACGTAGTAATTCTTGGAAAACTATGATCATCTGGGGATTCTCCTCTGCCAGAGCATCCAATTCATCATTTGTGGGCACATACTCTTCATATGGATTATCACCCATTGGTAGGCAGAGATATATTCTATCTCGTGAAGAGCAAATCCTATTTCTCCATGGGGTCATGAAAGTCCCAGTACTTTTATTATATTTCTCTATTAGAGCCAAAAACATATGAGGATTCGGGAGAATGCAATATACTGTAGTGCAGATGGCATTATAGAGCCCCAGATCAATGAGTTTGTCTTTGAATTGATCCAAAATCCATATAGACAAGCTGCTCCAGTGCTTCATCTCTGGGTTTACCAGACCTGTCATATGCATAGCGCGGTCTGGATATCTTCCGTCAACTTTACAAACGTATTTGCAAAAATAGGTATTCTGACCGGAAGGAGCAAGGAAGAATCATCGGGAGGGATGCAGCTCGGCCTCAAACCTCTTAAATGTGTACTATATTTTTCAGAGGTGCTGTAAAAATGGTCCATATTCCTCGGACCCAATTTATAACAGATTTTGCCGACTCTCGCTTGCTGAAGAGGAGTCAGATCCCATGACATCCTTCTAGGATAGCTGGCAAAAGCATATTGGGATAATGCCATTGACCTTGATATTTCTGTTAGGTATATGGCTTTGTCCTCCTTTGAGAAAGTTTTCATCTTTTTTCTTGGCTTAGGCTGGGAAGTCTTCTTGATGGCATCCCCGAATAAAAAGGCAGGATTCTTGTGGACCATAGTATCCAGGCTCTGAAGGGGATCCCCGTTCATTAAGTTCAATAGGGTTTGATTATCTTGATTTATGAGAAGAGTTCTTCGTGCTTCAGGACCGTCGTACTGAGGAAAAGTGACATGAGACAAATTCTTCCTGTACTCCGGGACATTAATGTTGAAGCAAATCTTTCTGCATTTGGGTCTTCCCTGAGATTAACTGCAAAGAGATATATGAACAAAAATTAGAAGCAACAAAAGTGTACGACTTGTACAAATTATTGAGTTGCACGAACATTCTGAGTTATGCCATGTAGTGTTGCGCGAAGCCTAAGTTGCGCAACATTCTGAGTTGCGCAACAACCCAAGTTGCGCCACATACTATATTGCACGAAACTCAATTTGCAACATCTAAGATTGTGCCACATACTGAGTTGCACTTCAACTTAGTTGTGCAATAATTTTAATTGCGCAAAATATTAAGTTGTACAACAGTATGCGCAACACGGTTCGTAAGAACGAACAGTGTTCAAAAAAGCAACCACACCCTAAGAAGGGGTGGCACAAAGTTTGTGATGCGCCACACTCTAAAAAGAGGGGCACAAGTCAATCAAAGATGAAATCATCATCCATAGGTCAAATGGGTTCGTCCTTAATCACCTTCCTTTGCTGGGTTGGCTATCTCTCGTTGAGAAGAGGGCGACGCATACTGATGCGCACGGGTCGACGGAGCACGAGTCGAAGGGGCGGTGACGTCCTTCCCTTTGTCAGCAGCAGTCTTCTTGGGGGCCATGTCGTCGAGGAGATGGTCAGAAAAGAGGGTTGCAAGAGTTCAAAAAATTCTCTCAGAAGATTAAATGTGAAAGTGGAGAATTACAGTCAGTTAAACAGGGGTTATTTATAGCCTAAAAGTGGAATCCTAACAGTCACCCCCAATTACGCATGAAAATCATAAATGGTCGCAACAGACTAAGCAAGATAGACGCAACTTGACTCAGTCAGATTCATAATTCAAAGTATTTTAAAACTCTAAAGTATTCTTAAAGTTTTGAAAACTTTGAATGGGGTCTTGTAGGGCCTAAAAATCAAGTTGCGCCATGTATTTACCACTCAACAATCCAATTGCGCCCCAAGAATCAAGTTGTGCCACTGTTATGAAGATCAAAGATCAACTACGCCACTTATCAGGTTGCGCCATATATCAGACTGTGCCAAGTCATGTTGCACCAAAGTCTACGTGGTGTTTGACATTTAATTGCCATCATTGCCTGACAGCACTGACAACTGACAGCACAGTAAACGAAGAAAATCTCTTCGAATCCCTCAAAATGTGCCTTTCGAAGAGATTTAATTGACAACTGTCTTGTACAGCTTGTGAATTGCGCATAGGCACAATTTAAACAAATTTCTTTGTTGTGCCTAGGCACAATCTAGATGAATTATTCAAAAGCTACCACGTGTCTAGGCGCAGCCCAAATCAGGCGCTGTTTGACTCGTTGACTGAAGCTCGCCCAACCTAATAAAGTTGAGACAACTTACATTCTAAAGCAGGATGACGTGGTGCACATGCCACTAATCTTTCAAAACTTGTCTACTATTTTGTACACGACCATGCGCATCTCAAACACATGATGCCACGCGTCTAAATACAGTTAGTACACGATTGTTAACTGAATGGAAGTTGGCATAACATAAGGTTAGCACAACCCAAAGTGGTGCAATCCAGCCTCTAACACATCAGAATAACTGCTAAACAGTTATTTTTAGAAATCTATAAATAGAGTTTTCAATCATTATCAAAGCATCACACAGAGAGAATATGCACGAACTTCATAATCCCCTCGGACCTGACTAACTATTAGCTTAGAATCGTCGTAAGCTTCTAGATAGTCAACTCCTAGTTATTTCTCCAGTTGTAGGCCGATAAATTGGGCATTATATTCGGCAACATTATTGGTACATGGTTCTATGAGAGAATATACACGATGTATAACCAGATGGTCGGGTGACACTAGCACGATGTCTACTCTGACCACGATATTCCTTTTAGGTCCTGTTCTTGATGCACTGTTAAAGAACATTCATCAAATGGGATTTCCTCAGTTGCGGTGTTAGACTCCACTACTTCATCGGGGATTTCATCGTAGAGTTTGGAAGATTTTGGTACCGGATGAGCTGCTAGGAAATCAGCTAACGCTTGGCCTTTTATTGTCTTCTGAGGGACGATCAACATATCGTATGGAGTCAACAGCATTGCCCATGCAGCTAAACAGAAATTAAGAGAACCTGGTTTAGTCATGAGTATTCTGAGAGCATTGACTTTAGATATGATAAGGATAGTCTGTCCAGAGACATAGTGGCGTGTCTTCTGGATCGCAAATACCAGTACAAGACATTCCTTTTCTACAGGTGTATCTGTGCTCGGCACCCACCATCGTACGACTAAGGTAGTAGATTGCTTGTTCATGGCCGCCTTCATTTTTTTGAGCTAATAGGACACCAAGGGAATAGTCCATAGCACGGACATATAGTAAGAAGGGCTTCCCCATTATTGGAGCCACCAATATTGGGGGGCTTGTGAGATAGTTCTTGATGTCATCAAATGCATGTTGACATTGTTCAGTCCAGACGAAAGATACGCCTTTCTGTATAAGCTGAGTAAACGGTTGACACCTTCCAGAATGGTTTGAAATGAATCGTCTGATGTAGGCTAGCATTCCTTGAATTTCGCGTAGCTCTTTAAGATTTCTTGGGGGATGCATATCGAGGACAGCTCTCACTTTCTCTGGGTCAAGATGTATACCCTTTGAAGTGATAACAAAATCAAGGAACTTGCCACTGGAGACTCCCAGAAAAGAATTTGTTGGATTCATCTTGAGTTGGTGTGTACGCATTAGTTCGAACACCATTCTTAAATCTTGGAGGTGGTTGCACTTGTGACGACTTTTGACTTCGATATAATATACGTAGCATTCTACTATTTTGTACAAATGATCGTAAAAAATTGTGTTCATAGCTTGCTGGTATGTCGTACCTGCATTTTTCAATCTAAAGGGCATTGTCGTTGCTGCTGCTTCATAGGCGTAGCTTTAGACGAGATTTTTAGGCGGTACATAGCAACTTTAGGGTCCAATTCTGGCATGTATTCATTGCTCCATGCAAAGACGTCAATGTATTCTCTTATAAGCTGTATAAGAGATTATCGTCCTTCACCAGACAGACTTTTGTTGATGAAGATTGGTTTAAGAGATGGTTCATCTCCTAAATTAACTTGGACGACTTCGTCTTCAGTAGGTGGTTCACGTTGTTTGAAACATAACTCCCACCTAGTATCCATCTTTTGAGCCCATTGTTCAAGCTCGATCGATCGGATATCGTCTACAATTTAGTCAACTGACACCATGTTGACGGACAAAGTTGCCTTGAATATGTCTCCAATGCTGGAGTCTGAATCCCAGAGGCAGGAATCAGAAGAATGAGAACAATGATCTACTTTGACGTCTTACTTCTGGAGTTGTTGAAGGAATGACGTAACCCAAACCAATACCATTTTGTTGATAATAGTTCTCGGGTTTGCCAGAAGGAGCAAAGTGACATATTGGCAACCATCGTCCCTGACCATAATTTAGCCCCTGGTCGCTTTTATATTATATCCCATGTTCTGGATGATATTCTTGGCCTGCCAACTATATCGGTAAAGTTATATTTTCCCAGAATCATAGTCAGCTTCGATGTTGTGATTGGGAGAAGTAGAGTCCAGAACGAACTTTCTTTCGTCAATTATTTGACCGAAGATGATTAGTTCTTCACCCTTCTTTCTAGCTGGAACAATGAAGTAGTGGATATCTTCTGGCCAAACTTTTTCCCACAGATGAGGCATCATGACCGGCATGCAGAGATGTGGTCCTATGCCGTGCTCTAGAGCGTATGTCGTATCTATATACTGGTTTACAGATTGGTAGACATCGGAGTAATTCAAAGATAAACCTTTACTTAGAAAATACACAAGTTCTTCTTCAGGGATAACATCATCTACTGAAGGTATATTATTTTTAATATTAATATACTCATTGAGAGGATCATTGTCTGGAACAGGAGCCACAGCCTTGGCCAAGTTCACCATATAGGATAACTCTTCAGGATTGGGAGGATGGACTTCAGCAGGTTCCACCTGAGGTATTTTACGGAGAGTGATGGTCAATAGTTTGACCTTATCAGGGTTCTTCTTTTTAACCCAGATTGTGAGAGGCTTTGGAGTACTTTTTAGAGTAGTACGTCCTTTGGCTCGAATAATCAGGGGACCTTCACTGACGGATGAACTCACTTCAGCTTCATCATCAGCTTTATTTTCGTCATCCTTGGAGGGCTGAGATTGGTAAAGTACCGAATCTCCATAGTAGGCTTCAATACCTTTAAAAGGATCGACATCGGCAAACTCCGTCTTCACGATACCATCGTTGTTAACATACTTGAAGAACTGGTACAGTGTAGAAGGAATAATCATGTTCTCGTGTATCCACGGATGTCACAACAAGACGTTGTAGGATACATTGGCATCGATTACATAACAAGAAACCTCTGTTGGGAGATCACCAATCTGGCACTTGAGACGGATCTTACCTAACGGGTGGCTTCTTCCAGCATTGAAAGCCATGATAGTTGTATTGCTTGCAGATAGCTTGTACAGAAGGATTCCTAAAATTTGGAGTAAACTTCTAGGAATGATGCTGAGGGAGGAACCTGGATCGATATGCATCCAATCCACCTTAATCGCCCCGATATATCCTGTATAGTACAAAGGTCTATCATGACGATTATTTTTTAGTAGCATGTCCTCCTGTAAAAAGGTGATGTTGGGCACCACTTCCATAGTACTGCGGCAGAGAGGATAGGGGACAAGATCTTCAGTGTGGGCTTTGACTTCAGCGAGATAAGAGTCGGCATGTAGTAATGCCTCACTTAAGGCCTTCCGCGTTTCTTTGGAGAGTCATAATAGATCAAAGAAAGACAACCTAACAGGTGTTTGGCCAGCTGTGCCAATATGTCAAAGTTGTAAGGTCGATCCATGCCTTCGGGAGTTGGTGCCTTCAGAGACTTATCAAATTGCATCTCCTTCTGCTTGGCTTTGTCGATAGTTGAGGGCTTGGACGGACCGACTTTTGAACTTGTGGGGGCAGCAGGAGCTTGAAAAGGTATTGCTTCTTCTTGTGCAGGGTCATAAGTCTGTAAGCAAGCCTTCCCAGATGCGTCTTGCCAGATAGAACATCGTAAATGGAGAAGACACCATATGACATGATTTGTATTTCTTGCCCCTCTATACTTTGGGAGATACCACCCCCTTCGTCATTTCTTGCACAAGGTCCGGATGGACCTACATGATCTCACCATGTTCAGTCGTGAGTGGCACCAAGGTTGAGTTGCAAGCTGGCGGCAGGTTGACGACTTCCATTATTGCTTTAGGGATTGGGACTATGCAGTCTGGGACTTCTGTGGAAGGAAAGTCTCCAAATTAAAGAGAGATCATGTTAGAAGATACGACCTTGTCTTCAACTTCGAGGTTGATCACTTGGTTGTCGATAAGCTGTTGTATCTTCTTCTTTAGGATGATGCAATCCTTGGTAGAGTGGTACACGTGCTGATGATAAAGATAATACTTAGGATCGTTGAGTTGGTTTGCCTCCACAGGACGTCGTGGTTGAGGTAATGTCAGTTTATTACCCTTCGTCAATGTGTGAAAAATGGTAATAACATCGTCCTCGTCAAAGGAAAAGTCTCCTTAGGTTTATCAGGAGCGCCATGAGAATTGGAAGCTCCCTTGGAAGTGTCAACCTTCAAGACTTTTTTCCTTTACCTCCACGGACAGGGATAGTTTGAGGGTGCTTGCCTTTGTCTTCAAATTTGGGTGTTTTCAATCCCAGTAATTCCAGATTAGGGACATCATTTTCAGCAGCATCAGTGGCCCCAATGAAAGCGACCATGTATCATACTTATGTATATTCAGACAGAACTTCACTATAGGAAGGAAGTTATGTTGACAAGTATCCATAAGTTCTGAGTCTGGTATACCGAAGGACATCTTTAATGCTAGTCGCTTGAAGCGTTCGATGAAAGCAATGACAGACTCAGTCCTCCTTTGCTTGGTCTCGATGAGGGTGGACATACTAACATGCATGCCACTCTCGTAAAACCTGTTGAAGAATAACCTCTCCAAGTCTTTAAAGGAATTAATACAACCGTCAGGCAGACTGCAGAACCATTCAAAAGCTACCCCCTGCAATGTGCTAATAAATAGCTTTGACAAGAACGGATTGTCCCTGGGTAGGTGTAGAGTCTACGTGGATGTATGTCATGTGTTGGAGAGGGGAAGTCATCCCGTCAAATGAATTTAGCGTCAGTGGCTTGTAGTTAGGAGAGAAAGTAGCATTCTCCCATTCAGGAGGATAAGGTTGAGATATCCCCATCTTTTGAAGCTCGTCTTTGTGTGAGATGGTATCGAGATGGATAATAAGAGAATCAATTGCATCCAGTTGATTGAGCAGATGTTGAGAAATGGCTGCTGTACGGTTGTCAGGCGTCGTTGGTGAAGGACCACACCCAGCATTTACAAGATTTGGAGGATCGCAATGGAATGATACTCCTTCAGTAGTGAAGAAGGGTTGTCGCTATGAGTCGGACTAACGTATGTTAAGACGTTTGGTTGAGATGGAGGAACAGCCCCAGCAGCTTAGACTGCCATAATACTGGTAAGCATATCAGTGATCTTGGCAAATGTTGTTTCAAGACCCTCTAGCCGTTTGTTGGCCTGATCACTGGCTTCTTCAGGTCTCTCTCCATCCGCCATGTATATAGATAACATGCAAGGATCAATAGAGGAAACAGTACAACTGGTGTTGATACTGTCTGTTTCTGAGTTAAAAAGTCCCTCGTCTTCAGGTAGGAGATGTAGATAGTCACCGTCAAACTCGGAGAGATCATCGTCATCTGAAAGGCTACCCCCCGTGTGAAGGTCATCTGCTTCAGACTTTGAGGGAATACTACCCCCAGCTGAAGGATCATCATCTCCAGCTTGGGAGTCCTCGTCATCTATACAAATCTCGTCCTTGATCGAGTACCCATATAGACTCCTTCAGATGTAACAGCTCGCTGGCTATCTGTTGGCAGACTTCTTTTCTTCTGTTCGCAAAACTAAGAGAAAAAGTTGGGTTCGTGGTCCACCTTCCTTGATTGGGGCTCTCGTAAGGAGGACCCCATGAAGCCATGTTAGATGAAACACATAGCGGCTTTTCATCATCAGAGCGATGCAGTCGTCGAAACACGGACTACCTCTGAGGCACTCTCGTTGCTTTGGAGCAGCAATAGTTGATGACAATACTGGTGCATGGATGTACGCCAGGAATTGTCGTATCTTTCCTCACTTTACGCTTATGATTTATCATGTCGCGTAAGTCAACGAAAGGGAGTTTTGCCTTAAAACCCAGGTCACATGCATCGTCGAGCTTTGTATATAGGTTTATAAGGAGAGTTGGCACATCTAGAGTTAGTTCAGGTGCAGGGCAACCCCACCCTAAGTTCTGTGATGACCTTGAAGACAGCCCGTGCTATACGCGTTGGGGCCTATCTTTTTACTGTGGGTGTAGACCCTGGGGTCTGTCTTTGGGTGCATGCTTCCTAGAAGTCTTGGCAGCATGCCCGAGCTTCCTCGATGTGGGCACATAGTACGGGTCAGCAGAGCTTGGGCGCATAGCCTTTGGTGCATGACCCTGGGAGCATAGTCTGTCGAAGACAGAAGTCTTCTAGCAAGAGTTATGCGCTCATACACCCTCTTGGGCGCATAGCTTTGGGCGCATGCTTGGTGAAGCAGCGCTGTTTTCTTCTAGTTTTGCCTTATTCGTTTGTGAGCCTCGCTGAGTTTGCCCAGAGCGTCGAACACTTCGATTTCTGGCATCGTATTATTTTTCTTTGCCAAGTATCGAGAGTTGAACACTCTATTGTTGATTGTACAAGAGAGAAGTCACTAGCCTAATAGAGCCCGAAATGGTATGCCTTCTTCATGTCAGGAGCCTCTATGGTAGAGCTATTTACCATAGAGGATCTCCATGCGCCCCCGTGGAAGGCCTATGTGCCCACGTGACAGAGTCCTTCGATTGCATATCTTCTATGACACTGGCATGATATGCACCATGAGCCTTCGGAAGCCAAGTCTTGCGAGACTTGTTTGGCTTCACTGATTTTGAGGGAGTATAGCCATCCCTCAATAACGTCTCTTCAAACGCCTGCTGATCGAACTTCACGATCAACATGTTCTGAGTGCTCCCACTTTATCGGTATCGGATTTCGTCACCACCTTCTCGTCAGAGAAAAAGGTAGTCCCCTGCAGAGTCGCCATTTTTATAGATACACACAAAAAAGAAGAACAAATGTTATCTTTTCTTATTTGTGCAAGGCATCACAAATCGATTACGCTTGAGAGATCCTGCGATGAGGATCCCCGAGTACAAAAAAATTCTGGAGAATGAGACGATGGAGATCGAGCGACAGTTCCTCCTTTACTCCGTTGACACTCCGATTACAAAAGTGGGAGAAAACCTAAGAAAATTGCTAACTCTCGGCTTACTAGCAAGAAGTGCAACAATTTGGCTCTTGAAATGCTCTCCATTCCCTGTTTTGAAGAGGTATGAGACACCTTTTTATAGTCGTTTCTGTGTTGGAATGATGTTATGCACCCACATGAGAAAATACACTAATTTTCATGTGGGTGCATAGTCCTGCTTTGGGCGCATAGATTGTAGGCGCTTGCAAACTGCGTGATCGTGGGTTGTTCGTGGGGTTGACGTGGCCGCATGCTCCGGTGCACGACTGCTTGTGGAGACTGACATGATCGTATGCTTCGGTACACGATTGATTGTAGGTTTGACCGAGACAGGGACTGTCCTGACTTGGGCGTATAGCCTGAAACAGGGCTATACCCCCCTTTTGGAGGAGTCCAGAGTGGGCGTATGGGCGCATAGCATGCTCTGGTGACTTGGGCGCATAGCTTGCTCTGGTGACTTGGGCGCATATGACTCTCTGGCTTGGGCGCATGGTTGTCAAGACTACTGTAATTTTTATGCTTCTACACATCTTTGTCATCTTTGTAGTAAAGCATGCACCCGTTCTTACAGCAATTGATTTTTCGTATCCCATCCAGAGCGATATCACCATCCTTTTAGATCAGTAAAAGTCTTTAGGTAACTTGGCACCCTCCAGCAAGATATCTATAATCAACTCGAGTACTCGATTGTAGCTTTCTTGTGACATGTTGAAGTCGAACATTATGCTCAAGAGCCGAGTACACCTCTAATGGTGAATGGTCCTCACAACCAGGATACAAAGGAGTCCTTGTATTCGCCAACAACTCCATGAACTTCACGGCATCGACATTTGGTGCCTTCTCAGCCGTGTCACGATTGTCTGGATCGAAACTAGGTCCCGTAGCATCGAAGACCATGTTCACGTACTCGTTGTCGAAAGTACCATGGTTGTGGACATTCATATACGGGTCCACATAAGTCTCTTTCTCGAATACTAAAGATACAAGCTCTCCGTGTATGGTCTACTGGTAGTAATTCAGAGTGAAACCCTTTGAGCACAAGTGATATGTCACATCCACTTCTGATTGAAACTTCATGTTACGATATTTTAGACACGGACATTTAATTTTTCTACCGTCTATGTATTGAAGAAACGCCTTCGCGAGTTGGAGGAATTGTTCGACTCCGGCGATGTATTCATCTTGCATACTACACCTGTTGTCACGACCCGCACCCACTGTGAGGGTACGAGAACGTAACAACGCCCAGCCTACACCGCAGTGTCGGCGGTAGAATGCTGTCCTAGGTCAATTATCTAACAATATAAAGGTACTGTACAGTATACACTCCGAATGGAGGTGACATAGCAATATACAGTCTCAATCACATGTAAAGCAGAATGAAAGATAGGAAGGTAGATAGATAAATACTGGAATGAAGGAAAAACCACATAAATACAACCAGAGAGTCTAAGTGTCTACTGACATAACAAATCAGAACATCCAGCTCAATACAAGACTCTAATACTGAAATGAAAGAATATATACAATCTAGATCTTAAATGACAGAAATAGAAAACCTAGACTAGGGAGCCTCAGTCTCTATGCTAGTGGATTATGCTGGAAATCTGGGTCACACATGGCATCTACAGCTGCCCCATAGTAGGTGTCTACGCAGGCCTCCTCCTCATCCTCTGTAATATTTTCAACAGGTCCAGTCAGGACGGGAGCGAGCACAAAACATCTCACGCAGTTCATATCGAGTTAGGAAATATAAAGCATGCAATAGAGTAAAGTACATGAAACGCTGAAAGAAGAAGGTATATGAAAACAGTAAAGATTTGATAGCAGGAAATATCTAAATATGATAAGTAAGAACTGTAAGGAACATGTGATTTTAGAGCACAATATGGTTATGTAAACGGGTTAGGTTATACAATAAAATGGGACTCCTTTGTACGTGGGTGTACAATGGACATATACAATTTCTTATACAATAGGATTGATCACATAACCATTTCTACTCCCCCTCCCCAATCAATACACAAGGATCCAATTCAGTTACGTTACCTTATACAATGGCTTGTACAATGGCTTGTACAATGGCTTGTTTAATGGCTCAATGTGATACTGAGAGTACAATATGCACAATGAGTGTACAATGATAAGGGTATTCAATAAATACAACATGTAAGTGAAACGCACATCACAATATGTACTTAGTGAATATAAGGAGATAATATCTCAGAAGAAGATCCATATAGTACCAATCCGTGATAATGATCGTGTCAGTATCAAGTACAGTAATCTAGAGCAAGAATATAAATCCATACAAGTATGAAACGGTCAGAGAATGTACTCGCCTGATCTCCTGAGTGTCTGAAGATAATATACTGTCCGAGGAGTGGTGTTTGTCTCCTATAGAACAGTACAAGTCACAACAAGTCTAAAATAAGGAAATAGACTGCTACAATGTATCTATATGAAGTTTGGGGTCAATCTAGGCTAAAGTCAACCTTTGGTCAACTTTAGTCAACCCTAACAGTCAAACTAGGTCAATAAGGTCAAACCCAACCCAAACAAGTCTAATAAGACTCACTAGGCCTAACCAAGCCTAGGCTAGCACTCACATACCATACAAAAGTCACACTAGTCCATCAATACACTAAACTCAAGTGTGCACACTCCACATGCCACAGGCTATATGCCATATAGCCTACATCACACATATTTCATACATTATATTTATATACTAAATTAATATAAATAACATACACATATATATACCATATCATTATTTTCAAGAATATAGTTAATATTTATATATGCATATAGAGTGAGGGAAACATGTAAAATTATGTGTGTGTGTGTGACATAAATGCCATAGAGTGTAGGCATGCATCTAGCATGTGTGTGTGGTATAGTGTAATAGAGTGTATTTAAAGTGTCATGTGTGGCATGGGTGAGTGTAGGCATGCAATATAGTGTGTGAGTGAATGTGTGTGACAGGAAAAACTAGTTAAAGAATGTGTATGTGTGTCACAAGTGTGAGAGAGAGAGTGTTAGTGAAACATGTGAGGCAAGAGTGAACATGTGTGGTCATGTGTGTGTGACATGGGTATATGGCTATAGGCTATTGTGTGTGTGCACTAATGAACTGTTACAGGAATTAATAGGGAGAATTATGTATTGAAGATAATGTGTATGTGTGTGTTCAGGCAGAGAGGAAAACAGTGTGTAGGTATCCAGGAACCAAAACAGTGTGCTCTCTGTGTTCCAATGTGCACTGTGGTGTGTGGCATGTGACAGTGCAAGAAGGAATAGAAACCAATTCTCAGAATGTAACAGGTAATGCAAATAAGTAGGAAACCCAAATCAGTTCAAAGGAAAAAAAAAATCAAGTCATGCATCCTATATTATCCCAGATTTCATGAATTCACAGGGATCAATTCATCCCCAAAAATAGTGTAAGGAAAATCAGTCAATGTAAAGAAAAGGAACCCAATTAGTATTCTCAGATTTATGAAAACAGGAACATAATCTCAGGTTTAGAATCATGAACTCAGGGGAAAAAGGAATTCAGGTTGGTGAAGTATTGATAAAAACATTCTTAGTTATCAGTTTTATATCATTGACAACCAACTTCATAATACCTAGTTCTATTCCATTTGAAAACTATCACAATGAAAAATGCTCATTAACACATCAAAAGTCCAATTTCATATTGATATTCTTAGCTAACCATGAGCTATAATATGTGGAGAATGGTGCACAAAATCTCAGGCTTTGGGTAAAACTGGAGATAACAGTTTCATAACCCCACCAGTCCAAATTCGAAACCTATCTTCTAAATCCCACACAAATCCTAACTCAACTATTAAACAAGTACACAAATTAATATGGCAGTTGAATCATCATGTATCAGTTGGAAAACAGGAATCAAACTAGGAATTGAAAACAGGGAATTAAGAGTTGAACTCCAACTGCAGTCCACACATTTTCGAAAACCCATTCCAATATCAAAAATCCAATTCGAACCTTAACAATTAACACAAATCAGTGGACAATATTATAGGGATGTAATTACATATGTTCATGAATTAAAATGGCCATTGAACATTAAGAAATCAGTCTAGAATAGGAATCAAAACTTAGGAATAAAGGACAGCACATGTGTATCAGTGAAGTATTAAGAAAAATTTGGGATTCAATGAATTGACCTAATTAATCGTTAAGATTACAAACAATAGGTTGATAACTAGTGTAGCATATGTACACATGTCATGTGAGTCATTTCGTGTCCAAAAACTACGACACAGACGTGTCCAATACGTTGCAAACACGTGGGGTGCACCCAGTGTCACACAGTGTCGTGCACGCATGCACTCGAGTATAGGATACGACACACGACACTTCGTGTCACGTGCACACACCCACGTGGTCGCGTATGGTAGGGCTACATATGGGATAGCCTGATATGTGTCCACGACGTGTCTACAGAGGATACGAACACGTGTTCGTACGTGTCTGTGCATGTGTTCAGTCGCCTGTGCGCGACAGCGCGCGGCCAATGCGGCCCTGATTTCTCCGCACACAGACCACGAGACACTCCTAAACTTTGGGAGCAGGGAGTCAGTCAATGCCCCTCTACCCACACAAAATTTCGGATCAAAAGACCCCGTGTCGTGGCCACAGTAAGGTTCGAGTAGCAGGGGAAAATTGTGGACTGTGCACAGGCCGTGTCCAACACCAAAATACGACACAAAGGGACACGAAAATCACCTCAGAGACTAAGAAATCATTAAGCAATGTCAAAACTAAGATTTCTATTCAAATAGAATTCGAAAATAACAAGAAATGAATTTATTCCAGCATTCCATCCACACTTGCAGTCACGACTGATACGTGTCTGATATAGACACGTATCCGACACAATAAGGCACCAAACTTGGTCAGGTCGAGGTGGACACCTAGGATTACATGAATATGCAATAAAATCTAGAGTTTCAATAGGGTTTTAGGGTTAAACCTGAGTGAGTTTTTTCAGCCTCCAGAATATCCAAAGCTGAGAGGTTCTCTAGCAATGTACGCTCCCAAATTGCTCCTAGGCTGGGTTTGCTCCACAAGAACTGCAAGTAGGGATTGGTTACGTGCTATTGCAAAGATTAGAGCTAAAAAGGATTAAAAATGGATGAATTATGGATTGGGGAAGGAGTCTATACCTCTCTTTCTTCAAGACTTGCAAGAATGATAAAAAAAAGAGGCAAGAGTTCAACATGAAGGTTTATATAGGGGGAAACTACTACATGGCTGGTCATCCTAGGGTTTAGTGCCCAAATCTATGGCTCTCAATCTCCCACTAAGGATCTATGGTCCATATGGATTCTAGGTTTTAGCTATACTAACTCAAGACTATGACTAATCCTAGTCATGACTAGTCAAGTCATAAATCATGGCTAACCAACCTTAGTCAATGCTAACATGACCATCAACTTAACCAAGGCTAATCTAGGTTAGTCCAATCTATTAGGGTAGGTTCTTCTAGGTTAGGCTAATCACATCACATACCAAGCAATTATTCACATACCTTCAAATAGTACTAACAAATCCTATTAAATTAAATAAATCCCAAAATTTCCAAAGTATCCTCTAGGCTAAAATGTACTAGATGGAAACTCTACTCACATGGTTAGGCCCCCAAGGTCATGGTTAGTTTCCTGGTCAAGTAGTCTCTAGGACTACACTAGAGAAACACCAAAACATAAGTCATGATTCAAAATAGTTTTTAAAATGATAAAAAATCAATAAAAATCATGGAAAATCTTAAATACCATAATTAAATAAATTAAAATTCAAAATTTCAAAATTATCCTCATTTTAGAAAACTAGGTGTTACAAGTCTACCCACCTTAGAAAAATTTTGTCCTCGAAATTTAAGATGGTAGCAGTCCTTCTAGGTCAAACACCCCACAATCAAAGTCTCAAACATACCGTCAGATAATCATATGCGTCTATCCAAAATCATGATACTCAGAATCTTCGTCGTGCTAGTGAGCAAGGCTACGATAATCACAGAGTCCTCGACTAAGGCACATATCTCTAGAATCATGGTATTTAAAATTTTTGCATTGCCGCATGCTTGGCAGCAAAAACCTTAAATTCCCACACCCGAGAAATACGTCCTAAATCTGACTATATATCCTCACTATGCCAGCTAAACACGACCATCGAAGATTCTAGATTCCATAACTGGGTGACCTAGCCCATTTGATTCATCTCAGAAGAAAATTAAAACATGACACAAGAGCAACATGACAGAATTGATCAACCAACAAGGAACAGAGAGAATCAAATTTTAAGACAGTAATTACAGAATTTGAATCAAGAATGGAACCTGCAACTAGATCTTCCACGGTCTGAGCATCCTCGGCTGTCATGGCGAAAGCTCACCCTGGCTGGCCTCTCCTGGCCTGCTGCTGATGCTGTACGAACCTCTCCTGCTGAGTCTGCAATGGTGGTCCCCTCTGCTGTCCTGCCGGAGCCCTAGCTCCTGGTGCTATCTGAGCCAATGGTGTCGGGTTCTTGGGATACTCTCTACACTGATGCTCTGCTGAACCGCAAAGTAAATACATACCCATCCTCTTCCTGCAATCGTTCTACCAATGGCTTGGCTTCTTGCAGAAGTTGCACACGGTGTCCTGCTGATACTGCACCTGTCTCTGAACCTGATACTGAACAGGACTCTGCTGTAACTGATGTATCTGAGCCCTCGGCTGCTGGTACTGCTGCAGAAACTGATGCTGAACGTGCGGCCTCTTGGCCGGTCCTCCGCTGCTGGTGCCCCCAACTGGGTCTCGCCCTCTCTTGAGCCTAAGCTCAAGATCATCCTCAGCCAGTAAAGCTCCCGTCAGAATCTCCTCGAATGTGGCATCCCTGTTGCCCTTGGTCAAGGACTTGACTTCCTTGACCAGACCCTTCCGGAACCTCTGGGCCTTCGTCGCCTCGCTTAAACCCTCCACGAATCTGCTGAGGCGGCCGAACTCCCCAGCGTACTCCTCCACTGACAGGCTCCCCTGAACTAGGCTATCAAACTGGGACTCTAAAGCTCTGAGCGCTGAATCTGGGAAGAATTTCTTCTTGAAGAAGCCCTTGAACTCCTCCCAAGTCTGTCCGGCTACCCCCACCCTGGGGTCCGACTAATACCAGGTGCGAGCAAGATCGCGCATCCGGCTAGCTGCGGCCTCGATCTGAAGATCTGCTGGAATCCTGGCCAAGCGGAAGATCTTCTCTATATGCTCGATCCACTCATCGGCATATAGGATCCCCTCTGTCCCCAGAAAGTCTCTGGGGCTCATCTTCTGAAACTGCTCGATCCTCGGTGTCTTTGGCTGCTGCACCACTGGTCGGGCTGCAACTATCGAAATGACCAACTCCATGCCCCTTTCCTGCCGGGTCTGCTGCATCTCCATAAACTGCTGAAAGTACGCGAACATCTATGCCGTATCCACATTTCCTGTAGGCGGCGGCTGCTGGAACGGTACCTCTGGAATGACTGGGTCCTGCCTCCGAACTGGTGAAGGCATACCCTCAGCTGCTGCTGCTGCTGAAGTCCCAATATGAGCAGAGGTGGCAGGAGCTGTAGCCTTCCGACCCTGCTAAACTGGCTGAGAGGTAGCAGTCCCCTCTATAGTATCTCCATGAATGGCACGCTGTAATCGCGTCTCCATCATCCTGAAGACATATCAAACAAACAATTGCTGAGAATGAGTCGAAATAGCAAAGGAGGACAGTTATATTCAAGGAGAACAATATCAGCAAGAACTGAGATGGTAAGAATTTGATATGAGTTTTTCCTAGTGTGATTGAGTACCTTCAAAATATCCTAATCCTATTGCAGGCTGTAGTGATACTCTATTTCGAATACCACTACATAAACTCGACCTGCATGGGCCACCACTAAAAACGTGTCACGACCCGCACCCACTGTGAGGGTACGAGAACGTAACAACGCCCAGCCTATGCCGCAGTGTCGGCGGTAGAACGCTGTCCTAGGTCAATCATCTAACAATATAAAGGTACCTGTACAGTATATACACTCCGAATGGAGGTGACATAGCAATATACAGTCTCAATCACATCTAAAGCAGAATGAAAGATAAGAAGGTAGATAGATAAATACTGGAATGAAGGAAAAACCACATAAATACAACCAGAGAGTCTAAGTGTCTACTGACATAACAAATCAGAACATCCAGCTCAATACAAGACTCTAACACTGAAATGAAAGAATATATACAATTTAGATCTCAAATGACAGAAATAGAAAACCTAGACTAGGGAGCCTCAGTCTCTATGCTAGTGGATCAGGCTGGAAATCTGGGTCACACATGGCATCTACAACTGCCCCATAGTAGGTGTCTACGCAGGCCTCCTCCTCATCCTCTGTAATATTTTCAACAGGTCCAGTCAGGACGGGAGCGAGCACAAAATATCTCACGCAGTTCATATCGAGTCAGGAAATATAAAGCATGCAATAGAGTAAAGTACATGAAACGCTGAAAGAAGAAGGTATATGAAAACAGTAGAGATTTGATAACAGAAAATATCTAAATATGATAAGTAAGAACTGTGAGGAACATGTGATTTTAGAGCATAATATGGTTATGTAAACGGGTTAGGTTATACAATAAAATGGGACTCCTTTGTACGTGGGTGTATAATGGACATATACAATTTCTTATACAATAGGATTGATCACATAACCATTTCTACTCCCCCTCCCCAATCAATACACAAGGATCCAATTCAGTTACGTTACCTTATACAATGGCTTGTACAATGGCTTGTACAATGGCTCAATGTGATACTGAGAGTACAATATGCACAATGAGTGTACAATGATAAGGGTATTCAATAAATACAACATGTAAGTGAAACGCACATCATAATATGTACTTAGTGAATACAAGGAGATAACATCTCAGAAGAAGATCCATATAGTACCAATCCGTGATAATGATCGTGTCAGCATCAAGTACAGTAATCTAGAGCAAGAATGTAAATCCATACAAGTATGAAACGGTCAGAGAATGTACTCGCCTGATCTCCTGAGTGTCTGAAGATAATATACTGTCCGAGGAGTGGTGTTTGTCTCCTATAGAACAGTACAAGTCACAACAAGTCTAAAATAAGGAAATAGACTGCTACAATACATCTATATGAAGTTTGGGGTCAATCTAGGCAAAAGTCAACCTTTAGTCAACTTTAGTCAACCCTAACAGTCAAACTAGGTCAATAAGGTCAAACCCAACCCAAACAAGTCTAATAAGTCTCACTAGGCCTAACCAAGCCTAGGCTAGCACTCACATACCATACAAAAGTCACACTAGTCCATCAATACACTAAACTCAAGTGTGCACACTCCACATGCCACAGGCTATATGCGATATAGCCTACATCACACATATTTCATACATTATATTTATATACTAAATTAATATAAATAACATACACATATATATACCATATCATTATTTTTAAGAATATAGTTAATATTTATATATGCATATAGAGTGAGGGAAACATGTAAAATTATGTGTGTGTGTGTGTGGACATGAATGCCATAGAGTGTAGGCATACATCTAGCATGTGTGTGTGGTATAGTGTAATAGAGTGTGTTTAAAGTGTCATGTGTGGCATGGGTGAGTGTAGGCATGCAATAGAGTGTGTGAGTGAATGTGTGTGACAGGAAAAACTAGTTAAGGAATATGTATGTGTGTCACAAGTGAGAGAGAGAGAGTGTTAGTGAAACATGTGAGACAAGAGTGAACATGTGTGGTCATGTGTTTGTGACATGGGTACATGGCTATAGGCTATTGTGTGTGTGCACTAATGAACTGTTACAGGAATTAATAGGGAGAATTATGTATTGAAGACAATGTGTATGTGTGTGTTCAGGCAGAGGGGAAAACAGTGTGTAGGTATCCAGGAACCAAAACAGTGTGCTCTCTGTGTTCCAATGTGCACTGTGGTATGTGGCATGTGACAGTGCAAGAAGGAATAGAAACCAATTCTCAGAATGTAACAGGTAATGCAAATAAGTAGGAAACCCAAATCAGTTCAAAGGAAAAAAGAAATCAAGTCATGCATCCTACATTATCCCAGATTTTATAAATTCACAGGGATCAATTCATCCCCAAAAATAGTGTAAGGAAAATCAGTCAATGTAAAGAAAAGGAACCCAATTAGTATTCTCAGATTTATGAAAACAGGAACATAATCTCAGGTTTAGAATCATGAACTCAGGGGAAAAAGGAATTCAGGTTGGTGAAGTATTGATAAAAACATTCTTAGTTATCAGTTTTATATCATTGACAACCAACTTCATAATACCTAGTTCTATTTCATTTGAAAACTATCACAATGAAAAATGCTCATTAACACATCAAAAGTCCAATTTCATATTGATATTCTTAGCTAACCATGAGCTATAATATGTGGAGAATGGTGCACAAAATCTCAGGCTTTGGGTAAAACTGGAGATAACAGTTTCATAACCCCACCAGTCCAAATTTGAAACCTATCCTCTAAATCCCACACAAATCCTAACTCAACTATTAAACAAGTACACAAATTAATATGGCAGTTGAATCATCACGTATCAGTTGGAAAACAGGAATCAAACTAGGAATTGAAAACAGGGAATTAAAAGTTGAACTCCAACTGCAGTCCACACATTTTCGAAAACCTATTCCAATATCAAAAATCCAATTCGAACCTTAACAATTAACACAAATCAGTGGACAATATTATTGGGATGTAATTACACATGTTCATGAATTAAAATGGCCATTGAACATTAAGAAATCAGTCTAGAATAGGAATCAAAACTTAGGAATAAAGGACAGCACATGTGTATCAGTGAAGTATCAGGAAAAATTTAGGATTCAATGAATTGACCTAATTAATCGTTAAGATTACAAACAATAGGTTGATAACTAGTGTAGCATATGTACACGTGTCATGTGAGTCATTTCGTGTCCAAAAACTATGACACAGACGTGTCCAACACGTTGTAAACACGTGGGATGCACCCAGTGACACACAGTGTCGTGCTCGCATGCACTCGAGTATAGGACACGACACACGACACTTCGTGTCACGTGCACACACCCACGTGGTTGCCTATGGTAGTGCTACATGTGGGATAGCCTGATATGTGTCCACGACGTGTCTACAGAGGATACGGACACGTGTTCGTACGTGTCTGTGCATGTGTTCAGTCGCCTGTATGCGACAGTGTACGGCCAGTGCGGCCCCGATTTCTCTGCGTACTGACCACGAGACACTCCCAAACTTTGGGAGCAGGGAGTCAGTCAATGCCTCTCTACCCACACAAAATTTCGGATCAAAAGACCCCGTGTCGTGGCCACAATAAGGTTCGAGTAGCAGGGGAAAATTGTGGACTGTGCACAGGCCGTGTCCAACACCAAAATGCGACACAAAGGGAAACAAAAATCACCTCAGAGACTAAGAAATCATTAAGCAATATCAAAACTAAGATTTCTATTCAAATAGAATTCAAAAATAATAAGAAATGAATTTATTCCAGCATTCCATCTACACTTGCAGTCACGACTGATACGTGTCCGATACAGACACGTATCCGACACAATAAGGCACCAAACTTGGTCAGGTCAAGGTGGACACCTAGGGTTACATGAATATGCAATAAAATCTAGAGTTTCAATAGGGTTTTAGGGTTAAACCTGAGTGAGTTTTTTTAGCCTCCAGAATATCCAAAGCTGAGAGGTTCTCTAGCAATGTAGGCTCCCAAATTGCTCCTAGGCTGGGTTTGCTCCACAAGAACAGTAAGTAGGGATTGGTTAGGTGCTATTGCAAAAGATTAGAGCTAAAAAGGATCAAAAATGGGTGAACTATGGATTGGGGAATGAGTCTATACCTCTCTTTCTTCAAGACTTGCAAGAATGATAAAAAAAAGAGGCAAGAGTTCAACATGAAGGTTTATATAGGGGAAAACTACTACATGGCTGGTCATTCTAGGGTTTAGTGCCCAAATCTATGGCTCTCAATCTCCCACTAAGGATCTATGGTCCATATGGATTCTAGGTTTTAGCTATACTAACTCAAAACTATGACTAATCCTAGTCATGACTAGTCAAGTCATAAATCATGGCTAACCCACCTTAGTCAATGCTAACATGACCATCAACTTAACCAAGGCTAATCTAGGTTAGTCCAATCTATTAGGGTAGGTCCTTCTAGGTTAGGCTAATCACATCACATACCAAGCAATTACTCACATACCTTCAAATAGTTCTAACAAATCCTATTAAATTAAATAAATCCCAAAATTACCAAAGTATCCTCTAGGCTAAAATGTACTAGACGAAAACTCTACTCACATGGTTAGGCCCCCAAGGTCATGGTTAGTTTCCTGGTCAAGTAGTCTCTAGGGCTACACTAGTGAAACACCAAAACATAAGTCATGATTCAAAATAGTTTTTAAAATGATGAAAAATCAATAAAAATCATGGAAAATCTTAAATACCATAATTAAATAAATTAAAATACAAAATTTCAAAATTATCCTATTTTAGAAAACTGGGTGTTACACCCGTCTTCGCGAAGGCGGTTGTACATCCATGAACGGTGTCATAGATACATGGATATCCATTTCTAGACATCTATAAATATGAATAAACTCCAAAACTGATACCAAAATTAGCCAAAAATAACACCAAATCGAACCGAATAACATATTTGGTTATTCGGTTTATTCGATGTCTCGACCATATAAGACCGAAACCGAACAAGACACAAAACGTGTGTGGGTGGTCTCTGTGGACACAAACAAAAAATAAGAAAAAAATACTATCTTTTCTTATTGGCGCAAGGCACCACAAATCGAGTACGCCTGAGATCCTGCATTGAGGATCCCCGAGTATAAAAAGAATTCTGGAGAATGGAACGATGGAGATCAAGCGGCAGTTGCTCCTTTACACCGTTGACACTCTGATTACAAAAGTGGGAGAAAATCTAAGAAAATTGCTAACTCTCGACTAATTGGCAAGAAGTGCAGCAATTTGGCTCTTGAAAATGCTCTCCGTTCTGTATTTTGAAGAGGTATGAGACCCCTTTTTATAGTCGTTCTTGTGCTGGAATGATGTTATGCGCCCACATGAGGAAACACACTGGTTTTCATGTGGGCGCATCTTCCTGCTTTGGGCGCATAAGACTTAGACGCATACAGAAAGCGTGATCGTAGTTTGATCGTGGTGTTGACGTGGCCGCATGCTTTGGTGCACGACTGTTCATGGAGACTGACGTGGCCGTATGCTTCGGTGCACGATTTGATCGTGGGTTTGACCGAGTCAGGGGATATTCTGGCTTGGGTGCATAGCCTGAAACATGGCTATGCACCCCCTTCTCGAGTAGCCTAGAATGGGCACATAGGCGCATAGCTCACTCTGGAGACTTGGGAGCATATGACCTCACTGGTAGCCTGGCCACATATGGTTTCACTGGTGACTTGGGCGCATATGTCTTCATTGGTGACTTGGGCGCATATGTCTTTATTGGTGACTTAGGCGCATATGTCTTCCCTGGCTTGGCTGCATGGTTGTCAAGACTGTCAAAATTTTTATGCTTCTACAAGACCCCCTTCAAAGTTTTTGATACTTGAACAAGTTTAAAATACTTTGAAAGAACCATGGACCATCTTCTCGTGATGCAGTGGGTGTATAGCATAGCTCTCCCTTTGGGCGCATAGAGTTTGGCCAGTCTATCAGACAGATGGCTGTTGAGATCTTCCCCAAAAATTTGAACTGACAGATTCATCGGGGTGGAATTTAAAGAGGCCCATCCTCTATGCGTTGTCCATGTCAGCAAGTGGCAGTCGCATAGTGTGCAAGAGAATGGGTCTTCACCTGGGCGTATAAGTCGTAGTAGGCGCATAGTGCGTAGTGGACGCATAGGCGCATAGGAGTAGTGGGTGCATAGGGTATGGCCCATGCCTATAAATATCTTTGAAAGAGAAAGAAAATTCATTATTCTCATTTCTCTTAGAACTTTCAAAAGACTTTTCATCTCCTCCTTTACGAACCATGTCTCCCAAGGCCACCAAGAGATCTGCGAACGGGAAGGGGGCTGCACTGAGTGGCTCTCCTCCTGCGACAGTGTCCTCGCCAGTCCAAGACCCGATCCTAGGTGAGGCTATGCCTCAAAACAAAGTTTTGAGCATTAATTTACGATGCTCAGACTTTTCCTCTGTCTGGGCGCATGCACCTAAGGCAACATGCTTCTGTTAGCATTTTTATTCGCCCACAAAAGTATGCACCAACGTTGTGGTGTGTTATGCGCCCACATGTTGCTATATGTTATGCACCCACATGCTGCTGCATGTTATGCATCCACATGTTGCTGTATGTTATGCGCCCACATGCTGTTGTATGTTATGCACCCATATGTTGCTGTATGTTATACGTCCACATGATATTTTGGGCACAAAACCCTTTGGGCGCATAAGATTCCCCCAGCACTTGGTTTTTTCTACAGATTCTGAGTCTGACTTTCTCTTCTATCCTTGCAGTTAACATGTTTGTCCTGGAACTTGATGGAATCCCTTTCGGCTCTGCTTGTCAATTCCTCGGCACAAGTCTCATAACCGACATGGTCAGCAAGTTTCAGGCCAAGATCAGTCATAACCAGCCTACGGAACGGACACTTGCCATACTTGAACATGATAAGACCTTCTTGAAACAGATGATCAACGATGAGAAGTTCTTGCTTGGAGGGGCACGTCATTTCAAGAAGCCGTACTTCATGTTCGACGACAGTGTGGGGTTCGAAGATGACGAGACGATACGCTTGAGAAACCTACTGGTGGTCAGGCTGAACAATCAGAGGATATGGCTACCGTCGATGGAGCGTCAATATCCTTTGTCTGCTTTTACTGTCTTAGCCGCACGATGACGGATGAAGTGGGAGCTAAATCCTGAGCTCCCCGGGGTCGTCTCCAAAAGAAATATAGTTTGACTCAGGAGATCGGAAGAAGGACACTTTCAAGTGTGTCCGGGGCTCTACATCTCACTCTACGAGGGGCTGCAACCTGGTATCATAATGAACGACATCCCGACTGACCTCTACCCTTATGTTGCCGATACACTTTGCAATCTGATGATGTCGGAAGACGTGTCATATCCCATAGGAAAGATACGGATGGAAGGCTGGAGGTATCCAACTTCATTCTAGAGCAACCTCACTAGCTGGGTGCTTTCCACATATGAAGCCATCCTGAAGACTGGTGGCCTTTTTTACGCTATTAGGGCCACCCAATGTGGCGTAAGGGTCAACTGGCCAATGTTTGTTTCTTTTACGGAGTTATATAACCTTCACACTTGTACTTTCTTTACTCTGGACGGGGAGATGGGGTTAGCTCTCCACGAGATGCAGGAAGTGTCGAAGCTTTCCGGGGGCATGGAGCCGTATGAAGAGTACGTGCCTTGTGATGAGGAACTCCGAGATCTGGAGAATAAAAACTCTGAGATGATTGATATATGCAAGGAGTTACTCTGGCACCTCCTCATCTGTCATAGGATTAACAAGAAAGGGAGGACCGAGGGGGCTAATCCCAACACCAGAGCTTGGATGTGCTATGTCTTCGTTCAAGGAGAAGGAGAGGATTCGGCCTCCTTTTCGATTTTAAAACTTATGACCAAGTCCGAGATAGAAGTTCGGATGGCAGATTATGATACGGCGGCTACTGAGGACAGTGATGATCCTATGGGGAAGTCCCCGATCGGCCACTACCTCCGTCAAGCAGAATATCCATTGTCGGAGAAAGCTGTGTTGGCAGCTTTCTTGATGATCTGGCTTCGTGATTGCATAGTCCCTGGGGGTTCAGGGACTATTGAGAGGATGAGCCGGAGCGTAATACTTTCGACTGTGAAGCTAGCATTTGGATACCGTCTTGCTTTGCTCCCCGAGATGGTCTTTGCCACAGGACGGGGTCTACAGGACTTTGTTAGAAATGCGGTGACTCCTGACGGCAGAGCCAACTTTGCCCGAACTGAACTTCTGTATCATTTCTTGATGGGGTGGCTGCTACTGTATTTTCCTACCCTGATGAACGTTGGGCCGGTGGCGAACTCTTTGGCGGGAGACGCATTTCTTCGTAGATTCCGTGATACAGATTGGGTTGTTACTGGTGTACCCGCTTACAGAAAGGCTTTAAGCTTCTTGCAGACCTATGAGTTCTTCAGGGTATCCCCTCCGTCCGGCAGCGGTAGTGCATGAGATATCTTGGTGGATGAGGGAGTTCATGCCATTAGTTTGACTGCTAGGGCGTTTCATTGGCTTCAGTCTATCAGACTGTCGCATCTGCTGCTCAAAAATAGAAACCATGCCTATCTGAAGCCATACCTGCCAAGTCATTTCGTACGGCAGTTTGGCTACAACCAGCTCCTTTTAGGAAATGTTAGCCTGCATTGGGAGTGAATAGACAGCTTAATTGACGGGGCGCGTGCCTGGATGTATTACAATACCGGATGCATGGGGGCGGTCTTCACTCTACCCTCAGATAAACCTGAGACCCACCTGTGCTATGATGTCGCCAAATTTTATGTTTAGATCAATACTTTTCATCCCCAGTATGATCGTGAATAGAGCTTGATATTGGGGACTCGGTTTGGCCCCCTTTCTATGACACGTGCTCAAAAGGTGCCGAAGGGCCGTAAGAAGTAGAGTGCCGCTCCAACCGTGAAGCCAGTCGCAATACTACGGCCGAAAGCTATCCTTAGGGTGCCAGCAGTGCCTCCAAGGGAGGACATAAAAGATGATGATTCTGCTCCTCTCAGTCCTCCTCAGAAGAGGAAAGCTTCAACTGAATTAGCCCAGGAGTCAACTTTAAAGAGGAAGAATAAGACAGTCGCCCTAAGGAGAGGCAAGGAAGTGGGTGCTGGCTCTCCTCCGTTGAGAAGGTCTTCCTGGCAAACTGGAAGAAGTGGAACGGCGCCGTGGGCCGTTACTGTTTGGGAGGTAGATTCCTTCCTAGACTCCATAGCCATTCTGGTCAAACCATTAGAGGCTTTCTCACCCTTGCGTTTGTCCTTTGCACAGGACCCTGAAGTTATAGCTGAGGCATGTGCCTCCTCGTCCGAGGAAGTGGACGTGACGACAGCGTCCCATTCCTGTCCTCGATCGGCAGACGACGTTCAGCCTTTCCTAGTCAGGAAGGCTGAATCAAAGGATAATTAGGGCGAATGCCCAGATTATGGTGGCGACCAGAGAGCCAGTCCTCTTTTGAAATCTTCTTGGGGGCGATATCTGAAATCAGGTCCATACTTAAAGAGTTGGATGAGAATCAAGTCCAATCGGCTCATCCTCCTACGGGTACGTTGTCATTTCGCCTTTCTTCGGATGAGATTTTTCGACTTCGATTTTGCATGCTTCTCGTGAGGCTGACCACGATTGTATGTTCCCTTATAGACAAGGAAAAGGAATCGCTTGTAAAGATAACCCCAGGCATTGGGGAAGAAATAGAGGTTGTCTCCGGCTCCTCTAAATTTGTTGGTGTGGAGGGATCCGTTAGTGAACCGGCATCAGCTGCAGAAGGAGAGGTTGAACAGCCTATTGAGGGGGCTGTTGCTAAATTTGCTCCCGGTCCAGCTGGGACCGTGGAAGATACCCGGCCTGATGCTGCTCGAGGCCTTGAGATTGTTCTTCTTGAATAGCCTGGACCTCCTCTCGGTTTCCCTGAAGCCAAGACTGATGGCTTAGCCCCGGCTGGTGCTGAGCATACCGAAGGTACGAAATTACAATTCTTTCGTACTTCCCTTTTTTTTGGTTACTGATGCACATATTGTTTTTTTGCCAGGTTTGGCTTCTTGTCAAGCATCTCTACCTGGAGCGAAAGAGCCTCATCAATCATCCTCTCCAACGACCTCTACTGAAGACGACGAAATGGACCAGAAAGTCGTCAAAGCTTTCTATTCTGTCATGAAAGTAAAGCTTCCTGGAGTCCTGAATCGGAATGCCGCTTTTGGCCTTGTGAAGGCTGTTGCTGAATGCCAAGTGGCGGCGCTTGAGAGCATCGTCGGCTGTAAAACCCCTAAATTTCTACTATTTTTTTTATAAATTTGGTACTGATTTTTTTATTTTTATTTATACGTTGCGTAGTTGCATTGTACGTCGTGCGCGAAATTTCATTTTTCGAATTTGCTCGACAAGTGCGATTATGTGCGAGCGTACATATTTTTAGAAAAACATTTTTTTCTATTTTTATCGTTTCAAAATAATATATGTAATAATTATTTTCAGCTATCGTACCAAAATTTTCAAGTTTATAATTTTATTTATAAAAAGCCTTTGGTTTATAGCAGTTGTTAATAATAAATAATATTCTTAGTGCATACATATATTTCATAAATATTTTATTTGTTTATTTTTAAATAAAAAAGTAAATTTCAAAATTTATTAATATTAATATTTTATTATTCAAAAAGATATTTAAAAATATTTATTATTTTTGAAATTATTATTATTGGCATTTTTGGAAAATATATTTAGAAATTATTGTGGTCATTTTAAATCTCGATTTAATTTTATGGATTTAATTTAAATAGTGTAGAAGTAGAATTTATAGATTTAAATTGGAATTGAATTTGGATTTAGATTGATTGTATTGATTTAAATTTAATAATTTAATTATCTAAATTAGGTTTAAATTAATTCTAATCCTTATCCAACTGGGAATTCCCACATCCTATAAATAGGCAGGTACTCTTCCATAAATCCTCACATCCACAAATTCTTCACAAAAATGTGCATCGTGTCCGTGTCCGTGTCCCCTCCCCGTTCTTATTCCAATATATATACATATACATTGTATCCCTTGTGTCGGACATACCCCCGACACAAATGAATTCAATCCCTAACCCAACTCATTTCCGCCTCTGCCACCCAGGCTTGCCCGACGTCCGTACGACAACCATCACCCTCCTTCTCGGCTAGACCTAAACCCAACCAACCACATGCCATCCCGGCCATTGCCGCCATCACAACCCGACCCCTGACTGTTAACTCCGCCTACCAACAGAACCACCCCGCTGCCACCGTTCGGCACATCCCCAGCCGCATTCAGCCACCCGAACCCATCCACGTTATACCAAACCCACCACCACCATCGCCATTATCACAACCATCACCACCATCAGACCGGCCGCCCTATCGCCCAAAATTTGGCCATCGCCACCACAGTCGCCACTACCAAATCCTATCAACAACCCAAAAAGGAAAAGAATAGGAACCCTCACTTGTGTCGTCCGCCGACCTCTGACCCGTGTCCTCCAATCCCTTCGCCGCTTGCATCTTCCCGACCGCGCGAAACCCCGTTGCCTCTTCCGGCGCAGCGCCCGCCGCACCGCCCAATTGAATCCTCTCCTTTACTCCTCACCATCTGCTCCCTCGCGCCGCCCTCGGCGTCTCACCCTCCGCCGCTATGCGCACCCTCCGCCGCCGGAAAACCCAATCCCTCTTCTCTTTCGATCCGCTCCTCCGCTCTCCTCTTCCATTCATCCTCGCCTTCTCGTCCTCTCTATCAACGACGCTCGCCACCCCGTTTCCCACTCTCGCTCTCCCTTTCTTCACCTACTGCCTCTCTCTGTATTTTTCCCTTTCATTCATTCTTCTCATCTAGTCTCTCTCCTCTTATTCTTTTGTTTGCTTTTAAATCCCTTACTCTCTCTCCCTCTTATTACACACACTTTCTACAAAAAAGAGAGGAGCCGCATCCAGCAGAATGCGATACGGGGCCTATATAATTTTTTTTCTTTTCATTTTATTGTTTTTTTTCTTTTTCCATAACAGTAAGAAGTTCATTTATACTATCAGAGCATAAAAATATATAATACTTACAAATTGTTTATTAATATTATTATGATTGTTATCACTTTTTACTATAAAACATCTGTACTCTTAGGTACAGTAACAAATAAACATTTTATCTTTATTAGTATCTTGTTATTATCATTAGTATTATTTAAATTATTTTCATTAAATAAATGTATATTTTTATAGAAAATATTTTGTAGCAAAAAAATATATAGCTTGACCTAGGCCTTATGCTAACTTCAAATTTTAGTTAGAAACCTTAAAACATATGATATTTTGGATAGGTTATTAGTCCTAAATAATTATAATTATTTAAAAGTATTTTGACTAATAGAAATATATCTTTCTACCTAAAGGTGTATTTTGACAAACTTAGAGTATTACCCCAAATATGATTTATATATTTTCAAGTATTTACCTTAAACGATTTTAATCAACCAAATATAGTTTTCAAGGATTATAAATAGTCTTCAAAAATCGTGTGTGTGTGTGTATATATATATATATATATATATATATATATATATATGTATATATATATATATATATATATATATATATATATATATATATATATATATATATATAATTTTTCTATGATATTCCTCCATCCATGAGTAAGTCCATTATTTCTACTCTCGCCAGTTCTGTTCCTCTTCATGTCGTTCCTAGCTAAATTGATTCTTCTGGACTTGATGGAACTGTCCATACCATCATCGGAGGCTGTCATGCGTAATTGTATAATCGAAGTTGCATTTCGTGCCATCATGATTACCGTACCACACCAGGCGTCCTACCAGGCAAGACACCTTGCCATTTGCTGTTTATTTATTTTAGCTCATTTCCATGCATTATTCATTATTTTCTTTATGCAAATTAAACTGTGATACATGCAATTACCTGTTAGAACTTACTGTTCAGTTATATTTTCTGCTATGTATTATTTTTTCTACACACTAAACCTAGATTTAAGGGACCACCTTGTGTGTTGCATTTATTGGCCTTGACACATTGTAGCACGAAGTTGTGTGTCGCATATAGAATACAGACGTGCGTGATTGGCTGGCCACCGGTACGTACAAGCCGTGCGATAGGATTAATCGCTAATAGAATTGCAAGCTAGTTTGACTTAGCGGTTATATAGATTGACTGTTGTGGATACAACAGAGTAGGCATTGGGCAGGGAGGACAATCCCTTAGCGTATGGGCTTCGATGCACTTTCCCTCTCGTAACCCGTGAGCTCCGCCGGAGACGCGGGTCAGATTACCCATGATTACTGACGGCCGCTGACGTTCTGCGGAACGTTATGCTCTTACTGATTGGGCCACTGGTGCCCCAAGAGGGGACCATGCCGATCCTATTTAGCCAGGGCCCATGCATAGGAAGGATTGTTCTTAACTACATTTCACTTAGAACGGTTAGGCACCTTTATCCGTTAGGTACTAGTACTTTTGGTTTGGGTACTTGTATCTGACCGTGGCTTGGAACAATAACTTGTCGCGGATTAGTTCGTCACATCTTGTCCTTGTTTTGTTGTAGGTGTGGCTTACTACTTCGATGAGAAGGTATTGAACCTTGTTGGGGTCCGGGTACCATATTGGATTCATAGCATGGAAAGATACTTCACCGTAAATTAGTTTACCATCTCCTGTCCTTGTTTGGTTGGGGGGATAGTAAGCTAGTTCAATAGGTGTGTATTGGACCACGTTATAATTCAATTGACTTATTTATTTGAGCAATATTTATTCAGTTTATATGGCATGATATTATGTGTCGTGTTACGTCCCTCTGAGGACCCGGTTATCTCGCCAGGTGTGTGCTCTTGTCTTTCGTAGGTGCTCTAGCTATAGCCGTGACCATCTCCATTTCTTCGAGGATGATTGCGCTTGGATCGTCATCGCTTCGCTCGCCAAAAATCATTTCTCTTCTCATGTATTTTTCCTTTACTTGTTGGTAGTGGATTTGTCTCCGCCCAACATATTGTATCAAGATAATTTATTATCATTATAAGATATCTTTTATTCATTTATTTTGTGTGGATGAGATTAGTCATGGTTCTACTGTATTTTACAGCTTACATATATTTATTATACGACTGGCATGTCTACGTTCCTAGTCCTACGTATTTTGGGACTGGGGCGTTACATGTTTTTGTGGTGGCCCATGCAGGTCAAGATAAATTATTTGGTTACTTTACCGTACCAAGCAAGCTTGCGAATAGGATTAGAAGTCTAGGATCTCATCCACATACTTGACCTCTGTTCTCGATTCCATATTCGAACTACCGTTCGACTCCTCGATTGCATCTTGCTTGATTCCTTCTATCATAAATTCTTATCTTCCCTTCGTGTATGCTAGAGGTTAGACAGGTGACCCTACTAGTTAGACATGTTTCTTTGTCCCAAAACACCATTAGTTTAATTCTTTTAAGTTGGGTAGAATGCCTTATGACCTAGCAATTCCTTTGTCCTTGTGACCTATATTAGCAAGTTTACTTAGATTCGTTTACTTAGATTCTAGAATTTAGAGGACCCTAACCCATCTAGCCAACCAAGGACTTGGACAAAAGACTATATGACGACTGTATAGAGACCAACACAAGATATGACTGAAAGACTTGAGTTGAACTAATTCTACTTTATTTCAATCTTAATCTCACGTGACTATATTTTTACTATCTAGACTAATGATGCTAATTTAGCCTAGTTTTTGCAAGCTCAATTCTTTATCAAGCTTGTTCATGACATATATTATTGGAGGCCTCCACTAACAGATTGTCTACTCAGAACCAGTGCATGATGGTCTGATCAACCTAGTGCACTTTGGTTCGCTTTTATCTATCGTTCTACGTGGATGGGGACATAGCTAAACTTGCCCTGTAGAGTCCCCTCTGCGATTGCCTTGGCAACTCCTTTTGAATTATTCGGTCGCCTTTGAACCACGTATTCGTATTCGATAACGCCTCCTTCGAACTCTTATTGCTTTCACCTTCACTTATCCTAGAAGGACGAAAGCCTTGTACTAGAACTCTCTCTAGCCTTCTACCGATTATGACCATTGTCACTCAATGTTGCTATATCGTCATCCTAAACTCCTCGTCCTCTTCTCGGCCCTATATTTGCTATCATGACCCTCTAATCGCTCAACTTAGAGGTGAACCTAATTCGCTCTCTTAAATCGTGCCATCAACCTACTCTCAAAACATGTCTTTTAGGTCTCCCATTTATTCTCTTGATACTATATTATTTTTTTGCATGTCATCATGACTAACTTTAACCCTTAACTTTTAATTGTTTCTTTAAACTCGTAACCCTCATCCATAACCCTATCCGTAAAATTTTTTCTATGATCTAAGCCACGACTTGCTAATCGCATATCGAACACCCTCTTTGTCTCGCCAAATAATATTATTATTCTCCACCGATACCCCCTTGTGGCTTCTCACCCCCCTACGAATTCTTAATTTCGAGGACGAAATTCTTTTAAGTTGGGTAGGATGTAAAACCCCTAAATTTCTACTATTTTTTTATGAATTTGGTACTAATTTTTTTTATTTTTATTTATACGTTGCGTAGTTGCATTGTACGTCATGCACGAAATTTCGTTTTTCGAATTTGCTCGACGAGTTCGATTATATGCGAGCGTACATATTTTTAGAAAAATATTTTTTCTATTTTTATCGTTTCAAAATAATATATGTTATAATTATTTTTAGCTATCGTACCAAAATTTTCAAGTTTATAATTTTATTTATAAAAAGTCTTTGGTTTATAGTAGTTGTTAATAATAAATAATATTCTTAGTGCATACATATATTTCATAAATATTTTATTAGTTTATTTTAAAATAAAAATATAATTTTCAAAATTTATTAATATTAATATTTTATTATTCAAAATTTTTTTAAAAAATATTTATTATTTTCGAAATTATTATTATTGGCATTTTTAGAAAATATATTTGGAAATTATTGTAGTCATTTTATATCTCGATTTAATTTTATGGATTTAATTTAAATAGTGTAGAAGTAGAATTTATAGATTTAAATTGGAATTGAATTTGGATTTAGATTGATTGTATTGATTTAAATTTAATAATTTAATTATCTAAATTGGGTTTAAATTAATTCTAATCCTTATCCAACTGGGAATTCTCACATCCTATAAATAGGCAGGTACTCCTCCATAAATCCTCACATCCATAAATTCATCAAAAAAATGTGCATCGTGTCCGTGTCCGTGTCCCCTCCCCGTTCATATTCCAATATATATATATATATATATATATACATTGTATCCCTTGTGTCGGACACACCTCCGACACAATTGAACTCAATCTCTAACCCAACTCCTTTTCCCTCTGCCACCCAGGCTTGCCCGACGTTCCCACGGCAACCGTCACCCTCCTTCCCGGCTAGACCCGAACCCAACCAACCACATGCCATCCCGGCCATTGCCGCCATCACAACCCGACTCCTGACCGTCAACTCCGCCTACCAACAGAACCACCCCGCTGCCACCGCTCGGCATAGCCCCGGTCGCATCCAGCCACCCGAACCCATCCATGCTGTACCAAACCTGCCACCACCATCGCCATTATAACAACCATTACCACCATCAAACAGGCCGCCCTGTCGCCCAAAATTTGGCCATCGCCACCACAGTCGCCACTACCAATTCCCATCAACAACTCAAAAAGGAAAAGAATAAGAACCCTCACCTGTGTCGTCCGCCGACCTCCGACCCGTGTCCTCCAATCCCTCCGCCGCTTGCGTCTTCCCGACCGTGCGAAACCCCGCCGCCTCTTCCGGCTCAGCGCCCGCCGCACCGCCCGATCGAACCCTCTCCTTTACTCCTCACCATCTACTCCCTCGTGCCGTCCTCGGCGTCTCACCCTCCGCCGCTACGCGCACCATCCGCCACCGGAAAACCCAATCCCTCTTCTCTTTCGATCCGCTCCTCCGCTCTCCTCTTCACTCTTCCTCGCCTTCTCGTCCTCTCTATTAGCGACGCTCGCCGCCCCGTTTCCCACTCTCGCTCTCCCTTTCTTCACCTACTGCCTCTCTCTGTATTTTTCCTTTTCATTCATTCTTCTCACCTAGTCTCTCTCCTCTTATTCTTTTATTTGATTTTAAATCCCTTACTCTCTCTCCATCTTATTACACACACTTTCTACAAAAAAAGAGAGGAGCCACATCCAGCAGAATACGATGCTGGGCCTATACAATTTTTTTTCTTTTCGTTTTATTGTTTTTATTATTTTTTTCTTTTTCCATAACAGTAAGAAGTTCATTTATACTATCAGAGCATAAAAATATATAATACTTACAAATTGTTTATTAATATTATTATGATTGTTATCACTTTTTACTATAAAACATCTGTACTCTTAGGTACAGTAACAAATAAACATTTTCTCTTTATTAGTATCTTGTTATTATCATTAGTATTATTTAAATTGTTTTCATTAAATAAATGTATATTTTTATAGAAAATATTTTGTAGCAAAAAAAGATATAGCTTGACCAAGGCCTTATGCGTAATTTCAAATTTTTGTTAGAAACCTTAAAATATATGATATTTTGGATAGGTTATTAGTCCTAAATAATTATAATTATTTAAAAGTATTTTGACTAATAGAAATATATCTTCCTACCTAAAGGTGTATTTTGACAAACTTAGAGTATTACCCCAAACATGATTTATATATTTTCAAGTATTTACCTTACACTATTTTAATCAACCAAATATAGTTTTCAAGGATTATAAATAGTCTTCAAAAATCGTGTGTATATATATATATATATATATATATATATATATATATATATATATATATATATATATATATATATATATATATATATATATAAAATATATATATATATATATATATATATATATATAATATATATATATATATATATATAAATAGTCTTCAAAAAAAAAATATAAATAGTCTTCAAAAATCGTGTATATATATATATATATATATATATATATATATATATATATATATATATATATATATATATATATAAATTTTCCTATGATATTCCTCCATGCACGCGTAAGTCCATTATTTCTACTCTCGCCAGTTCTGTTCCTCTTCATGTCGTTCCTAGCTAAATTGATTCTTCTGGACTCGATGGAACTGTCCATACCATCATCGGAGGCTGTCATGCGTAGTTGTATAACCGAAGTCGCATTCCGTGCCATCATGATTACCGTACCACACCAGGCATCCTACCAGGCAAGACACCTTGCCATTTGTTGTTTATTTATTTTAGCTCATTTTTATACATTATTTATTATTTTCTTTATGCAAAATAAACTGTGATACATGGCATAACCTGTTAGAACTTACTGTTCAGTTATATTTTCTGCAATGTATTATTTTTTCTACACACTAAACCTAGATTTAAGGGACCACCTTGTGTGTTGCATTCATTGGCCTTGATACGTTGTACCACGCAGTTGTGTGTCGCATGTAGAATACGGACGTACGTGATTGGTTGGCCACCGGTACGTACAAGCCGTGCGATAGGATTAACCGCTAATAGAATTGTATGCTAGTTTGACTTAGCGGTTATAGAGGTTGACTATTGTGGATACAACAGAGTAGGCATTGGGCGGGAAGGACAATTCCTTAGCGTATGGGCTTCGATGCACTTTCCCTCTCGTAACCCGTGAGCTCCGCCGGAGACGCGGGTCAGATTACCCATGATTACTGACGGCCACTGACGTTCTGCGGAATGTTATGCTCTTACTGATTGGGCCACTGGTGCCCCAAGGGGGGACCATGCCGATCCTATTTAGCCAGGGCCCATGCGTAGGAAGGATTGTTCTTAACTACATTTCACTTAGAACGGTTAGGCACCTTTATCCGTTAGGTACGAGTACTTTTGGTTTGGGTACTTGTATCTGACCGTGGCTTGGAACAATAACTTGTTGCGGATTAGTTCGTCACATCTTGTCATTGTTTTGTTGTAGGTGTGGCTTACTACTTCGATGAGAAGGTATTGAACCTTGTTGGGGTCCGGATACCATATTGGATTCATAGCATAGAAAGATACGTCACCGTGAATTAGTTTACCATCTCATGTCCTTGTTTGGTTGGGGGGATAGTAAGCTAGTTCAATAGGTGTGTATTGGACCATGTTATAATTCAATTGACTTATTTATTTAAGCAATATTTATTCAGTTTATATGGCATGATATTATGTGTCGTGTTACGTCCCTCTGAGGACCCGGTTATCTCGGCAGGTGTGTGCTCTTGTCTTTCGCAGGTGCTCTAGCTCTAGCCGTGACCATCTCCATTTCTTCGAGGATGATTATGCTTGTATCGTCTTCACTTCGTTCGCCAAAAATCATTTCTCTTCTCATGTATTTTTCCTTTACTTGTTGGTAGTGGATTTGTCTCCGCCCAACATATTGCATCAAGACAATTTATTATCATTATAAGATATCTTTTATTCATTTATTTTGTGTGGATGAGATTAGTCACGGTTCTACTGCATTTAACAGCTAACGTATATTTATTATACGGCTGGCATGTCTACGTTCCTAGTCCTACGTATTTTAGGACTGGGGCGTTACATCTGCTATGATGAGCGGGCTAATGCTCTTAGGAAGGTCCTGAATGATTTGAGGGTCAGGTGGCCAGATTCCGGGATGCCAAACAGCGGAGCCCGACGTTGTTGTTTCGTGCAGAAGACGAGTCTTTGGTCGCGGCTCTCACGGAGGAGGAGGCTACTTTCCAAGAAAGGAAGGATGCCCTTGTTCAAGAAATCCATGAGTTGGCTGACCAATATGAGCAATTCAATGCTGCGAGTGAGGCACGTGCTGCTTCGAAGAATAAGCTGGTTGTGCAAATTACTGAGAAATATAATCATATTGTGTAGATTCAAAGGAAGATTGCTTAAGTGGAGGCCAGCTTGAGGACAGTGACGTCTGAGCAGAAGGACTATTTGGCTCAGGCTGCCATGATCGCCACAACTTTTGACAACTTAAAAGAATAGCTGGTGAAGTTGGAGGGAGAGCACATGAACATGATCCCTTTCTAGGATGAAGCCGCTCGTCAAGAAGAAGCGCGCCGCAGAGCTACCGCGAAGTCTGAGGCCAAAATCGCGGCTCTAAGGGATAATATCAATCGATTGTGTATCCCTTAGATTTTTTTGTAACTGTTTCTCTTTTAGCCGTCAAGGCTCTTATATCTTTTTCTCCGTCTTTTGATAAACCTTTTAAAGAATAAAGAATCTTTTGGCTTTCAAAATTTATAAATGTGGTTTTGTGAAATATCAGAACTAGAGGTAATATGGACGTAGTAAGAATATGTTTTGGTGGATATTCCACTGAGGAATTTGATATGGACTCATTATCCGTTTTATATTCAGGGTTTTTGAATATAGATAATAAGTTGAAAGAAACTGCTAATAGGGGTAATATGGATGTAATAGCAGAGGATGTTCTATATCTGACAAGAGGTAATATGGACGTGGAAAGATATATAACATTAGGTAGGAGTGGATAATTCAGAGGTAATATGGACATGATTATCCTTGATGAATGCTCTGCTTAGAGGTGATATGGACGTGGCAAAAAGTTTCTTAATCATTCCACTAGAAAATAATTATTGGAAAATAATTAAGAGGTAATAGGGACGTGACTTGTTTTCGTGAAACCGAGTTTCGGCAAAGTCAAAAACGGAAATGATTCCACTGGAAAAATCTTTTTAGAGGACCTATTATCCATGGCGTATTCAAGAATCTTGAAATACGGATAATAGTTAGATAATAATTTTTTTGAATGACATAAACATTGTACTGTACATTTACATGGTTGAACATATGTGAACATTGTTTACAGAAGGTTACACATAATATTTTTTAAGGAACTTGCCGTTGATAGGCATCATAAGCAAGTCACCATCAGGCTTGGTTAGTCGGTACGCACCGTAAGAATACACTGATCCTATAACGAACGGACCTTCCCATTTAGGCTGGAATTTTCCTTTTGCCTTATGCGTCATGACCATTGGTCTTTCTCACTGCTAAGACTAGATCACCAACTTGGAAGATTCTTGCCTTCACCTTTTTATTGAAGGCTCTGGAAAGGCGTGCTTGGTACAGCTCAATACGCTATTGAGCTAACAAGCATTTTTCGTGAGAAGTTTAATGATGGTTTTATTGAAGGCTTCTGCTAACCCATTAGCCGCTGGATTGTAGGCAGTAGACGCTATATTCTGGATTCAATTCCTATCACAGAATCGATAGAATGCGTGGCTTGCGAATTATGGACCATTATCATGGATGATCCTGCGAGGTAGGCCGAAGCGGTAGATAGCGTGATGTTCGATAAAACTGATCACGTTCGACGTCTTCACTTCAGTGAGCGGTATAGCTTTCGCACATGTGAAAAAGTAATCGGTTATAGCTAGAATGAACCGATGTCCTTTGAAAGATGGAGGGCTGATTAGGCCTCTGACATCCATACCCCAGGCTTCCAAGAGCCAAGATGCTTTCGTCGGGTGTAGAAACTCCGAAGGTTGATGAATAAAGTCGGCGTGGAACTGACAAGCCCTACACTTCTTTGCGTATTCAACAGTATCTGCTATCATCGTGGGCCAATAATAACCCTTTCGTCTAAGGCAATCTTGTAATTTGGGGCCTGGTTGATGTGCACCACAAACTCTGTCATGAGCCTCACGGAGTGCATGTTTGTCTTATGTGTCTAATAAACATCGTAACAGTAGCCCTTCGTAAGAGCGTCAATACAACATCTTGGTAGCTGTGTCGTAGTAAAATATGAAGGATCGTCTTTGGATAGACACTGCTTCTTTTGGGTCCTCAGGGAGGATTCCATAGATGGCGTAGTCTATGAAAGGAAACCTCAAGTCTTTAACATCGACGTTTGTTTTCGTTCTGTAACTGTGATGAATATGTGTGGCATTTTTTACACAGAATAGTTCTCGACCAGACATTGTGATCGACTGCTGAGTATTGGTAGGAACGGTCAGAAAAGCGGCGAGACCGGCTAAAGCGTCTGCTTCTATATTCTGTAGTCGAGGCATGTGCTCGATGAAGAATCCAGAGAAAGTAGACGCCAACTCGATTGTCGCTTTGTGATGGGGATGAGATCTTCGTGACGAACTTTATAATCCCCTCGTACCTGACTAACTATTAGCTTGGAATCGTCGTAAGCTTCTAGATAGTCAACTCCCAATTGTTTTGCCAGTTGCAGGCCGATTAATAGGGCATTATATTCGGCCACATTGTTGGTGCAGGGTTCCACGAGAGAATATGCATGATGTATAACCAGATGGTCGGGTGACACAAGCACGATGCCTACCCCGACCATGATATTTTCTTTAGGTCCTGTTCTTGATGCACCGTCAAAGAACATTCACAAAATGGGGGTTTCTTCAGTTGCTTTATTTGACTCCACAACTTCATCGGGGATTTCGTCGTAGAGTTTGGAAGATTCTGGCACCAAATAAGCTGCTAGGAAATCAACTAACGCTTGGCCTTTTACTGCCTTCTAAGAGACGAACAACATATCATATGGAGTCAATAGCATTGCCCATGTAGCTAAACGGGAATTGAGAGAACCCGGCTTATTCATGAGTATTCTGAGAGAATTGACTTTAGATATGATGTGGATAGTCTGTCCAGACACATAGTGGCATGTCTTCTGGATAGCGAATACCAGTGCATGGCATTCCTTTTCCACAGGTGTGTATCTGTGCTCGGCACCCACCATTGTGCGGCTGAGGTAGTAGATTGTATGTTCATGGCCGCCTTCATTCTTCTGAGCTAATAGGACACCGAGGGAATGTTCCATAGTGCGGACATATAGTAAGAAGGGCTTTTCCATTATTGGAGCCACCAAAACTGGGGGGCTTGTGAGATACTTCTTGATGTCGTCAAATGCATGTTGACATTGTTCGATCCAGACGAAAGATACGCCTTTCTTCATGAGCTGAGTAAATGGTTAACACCTTCCAGAAAGGTTCGAAATAAATCGTCTGTTGTAGGATAGCCTTCCTTGAAGTCCGCATAGCTCTTTGAGGTTTCTTGGGAGATGCATATTATAGAAGCATGGAAAAGGAATATGAAAGTCCATGCGGCTCAAAAGTTGTTTAGAGCTTCATGCGGCTCAAAGTCCTTTAGAGTTTCATGCGGCTCAAAAGTCTCTTAGAACTTCATGCGGCCCAAAAGTCTCCTAAGGATTCATGCGGCTGGAAAGTACACGATAGCTCCATGCGGCTCAAAACAAGCCACGTGGCTCTATGCAGTTCAAAGTAGGCATCTACAGTTGGCCATCATTACTTTGTGCAGCTAGCTCATTAAAAGCTCTGACACAATGCAGCAGCCCTGACACAACGGATTGACAGCTCTGACATAAAGGTGAAATGATGACTCTTGACGTGCTCCTAGAGAGACGAGAAAAATCTTGACAGCTGGCATGATCCACCCATTTCCAAAGCTCTTTATGCGGCTCAGTTGTAAGGACCTCTATACGGTTCAGATTAAAGGACCCCCATGCGGCTCAGTTGTGAGGAACCCCATGCGATTCAGATTAAAGGACGTCCATACGTCTCAGTTGTAAGGACGTCCATGCGGCTTAGTTTGTAAGGACGTCCATGCGGCTCAGTTGTAAGGACCTCCATACGGTTCAGATTAAAGGACCCCCATGCGGCTCAGTTGTGAGGACTTCCATGCGGCTCAGATTAAAGGACTCCCATGCGGTTCGGATAAAGCCACCCTTATGCGGCTCTGACACGAGGCCATACTCATGTGGCTCATCTATGACAGTCCTCCATGCGGCTCGCAGCAGTTGGGACACGTGGCAGGGGTTGATCAAATCCTAATAATTCAGATTTATGGCAATCGACATAACAGACAGTTGGGACACGTAGCAGGAGATTGACCAAGATTTATTCACTCGGATTTGCTGATATCAACAAATCATCACAATACAAATTTGTTGTAATCAATATTAACTGCCCAGATCGGTTTCCAACAAACCATGCAGATTTGGTGCAATCAACATTAACTGCCCGGATTTGTTACAATCAATATTAACGGCCAAGATTAATTTCCAACAAACAAGATCAAGGCTAATTGTAATCAAATCCCTAACCGCCCACTTTTTAAAGAGCAATTACTGCACACCACACTTATTACGAAGCCCTATAAATAGCAAGGTGCCATTCCCTTGTAAAAGCCTGGAGAGAGGAGCAGTCGCACAGAGCCCGAGCAGAGAGACTAGCAACCCCCGCACGCACAAAGAGCATTTCTTCCCCGGAGCCGAAGCTGCGTTCGATCGTCCAATGAGTAAGGCAGAGTTGCCATCACTCTCCCGAGCCTCTACCGTCACCCCCCAGAATCAAAAATAAACAATTATACTTTAGATTGCTTTTCCTTGGTTTTGTTCCTAGGCTCTCCTTTGTACGAGTGAGTTTGTATTGTGAAGTAAAAGTCCAGTCCTCCCATAAAACTGTTCTGTTCTTTTATAATCAATGGCAAACACGATGGCGACTCTACTAGGGACTAACTTCTTCACAGCTGAGAAGTTGGTGACGCAATCGGACGCAGCCAAACTTGGCTCTACACAACAGATGCTGGTCGTCCGCTTCGACCAACAGGCATTTGAAGAAATGCTCTCCGACGGGGGCGCTGGCCCGATCCAGAAGCGATCCCGCACGAAGAAGATCCGCAAGGATTGGAGGCCCAAATCATTTGCTCCTCCCTAAGCTCTGGACGAAGCGTTCTCTGCTGTCCAGGACGGCGGAGATTCGCATGCGGCCCCACTTCAGGCCACAGAGGACCCTACTGTTCTTAAGTCTGGCAGAGGAAAGCACTACGATGCTGGACTTAAGGAAGCAAATAGGGATTCTATGCAGTCCAGGAATAAGCTGCATAAGGGTGCCATCCGCATGAAGAAGGCTCATGCGGCAAACAATTCCTGCCGTATGAGGACTCATACGGCCACTAAATCCTGCCGCATGAATGCTGATATGGCCAACGGATCCAGCCGCATGAATGCTGATGTGGCTAACGGATCCAGCCGTATGAATGCTGATGTGGCCAACAGATCCAGCTGCATGAATGTTGATGTGGTCAACATATCCAGCCGTATGAATGCTGATGTGGCCAACAGATCCTGCCATATGAATTCCTATGCGGCCAAAAATGCCAGTTGCATGAATGCTCCATGCGGCTCGGGATCAGTGTTTGACCGCCTCTCATGCGGTCCTGACTCTAGATCCTCCCAAGAAAATGTGCCAGACTCTGTACAACACCATTTGGACTCTTCCTACTATGCACCTTCGGGTGCTAGAACGAAGAAGTCTAGGACAGTGCGGACTAGGCGAGCTCAGTCAGCAGTCCCAACCTCTGACCATCCGAGTGCTTCGCTTACTGTTATGCGGGCCTCCGACGGAAAGTTGTACCGAACCACTCGAGTCCAGCCCCCAGCGGCAACCGACAGAGTGGTTCCCAAGAGTCTCCCAACAATCAGGGAGCAAACATGGTGCCAACACACTCAGGTGCTCGGGATTCCCGGGCCCACAAAACGGGTGTAAAGGTTGCTCGAAACGCACCTGACTTGCGTGACGTGATCCTTCACAAGCACAAAAAAAGAGAAGAATCTTCGGTGTGCAGAGAGTCCTTCCAAGGACATCACTGCACCCAAGTTATTATCAACTGCTGCTGCAACAACGCGGCAGTACAAGAAGACCGGCGGTCCGTCTTCCAACGTCTGCAACATCCAAGCTCAGAAGACGAGGCGCTTCTCGTCGCCTCCTGCAATTCTACTCTGAAGATCCCTGGCAGCGGGAGAGGGAAGAAAACAAACGTCTCCAGCCCAAAAATCTCAACCATCATAACCAAGAAACTCTCTTCTAAGTGATTGTCTACCACCGTTATAGGAGGAGTTTATCAAGGTACCCGCTCAAAGACAAAATCTGCCACACTTGGAGATTCGTCGTCCACATCTCTGGGAGGCGTTGGAGCCGGGGGTAGCACTCCTCCAAACATCCACGATAATCCAGTGTTCCAAGAAGATAATCCAGGAGAAACATTTCCCCCAATAGATGCAGCAGGTTCCGACGTCCCCGAGGACGTCCACAACTCTCAAGACGAGGCAAGCTCTGAAGTTGAGGGTACCACTCCGTCTGAGTCCGAACCAGAGGAGAACATTCCCACATACCCTGACGACTTCTCTGTACAAGGGTATGACTCAGAGGGCACGTCCTCCACCGTTCCTTCCATCTCTCCTCATGTGAGGACGGTGTTCATGACGGACGGCAACCAAGATGGTCCCAGTGATCGCCAATGCATCGACACTCTGGAGGCCATACTTCATACCTTGGTCAAATCCGTGGACGAGATCAAAGCGGCCCTACCGACTCTGCAAGGAAGGATGCCTAGCCGAACAAACTTGGGTCCTACGGTCAATGCGGACTCAAACTCAGCTGCACCAAACCCGGGTGACAATCCTCCTATAATATCGGCTCCCACTGTTGCAAACGAGGTCAGGGAGGCAAGACGAGAGGTCCAGGAGCTCCGGGCCGTGTTCCACACCCGAGAAACCTGTCAGGACCTCAGGATACGACAACTGTATCCTGCTGCATGGAGAGATGTCCCCTTTCCACCAAGATATAAGCCATTTAACATCAATCCATATGATAGGAAGACATATGCGAGCTGGTACATTACTAACTTTGAAGTCACGACCGACCATCTGCCTCATGACGACGCCATCCTCACGCGGTTGTTCATCGGGGCATTGGAGGGGGTAGCATTTGATTGGTACCGCAATCTGCCGGACAACTGCATCCATTCCTTTGCCGGCTTCAAAAATATGTTCCTTGAAAGGTTCAACGAGGTAGGACAAGATGTGATAATGTCCACCCTCATGGACGTTGTTCAAGGTGAGAAGGAATTGACAAGGAACTACATCGAGCAGTTTCGCCAAACCGCGATGAAATTGCCCTCTAGCAATCTAGATTCTTCCATGATTGAAATTGCCAAAAGAGGCTGCTTTCCACAATCAGCCTCTGGATGGGCAAAATTCAATTCAAGGATTGAAAGACTTTTATTATCAGCGCCACTAGCGCAGAAGACAAGTTGAAGAAAGCTCGCCAATTGGGATTGCACATCACGGAGGGAGACGACAAGGGAAAACGCCCTAATGGCAACAGCAACAATGGTGATAACCCCTCCAACAATCGAGACAGCAAGGGCAAACAGGCTATGGTGGCCGACACAGCCCAGAAGCCTTAACCAAAGTCGGCAGAAAAGCAGTGGCCTCAGATGACCTACTCCTTCGAGGACAGCCATGTCAAGCCCATCTTGGACATGCTCATACAAGGGGGTAGAGTTCAGCTCCCTCCACCAAGACGGGAACCTCGGCCGGCAGAAATGGAGAGCCCTAAGTACTGTCACTACCATCGCTATGTCCACCATGCTACGTAAGACTACTTCTAACTGAAGCGATACATCCAGCATCTCATCGAGTCTAAGGCCCTGGCCATTGATTTCGAAGAGGTGACCGTGGCAGCCAACATGGTATCAGTACAGTTTGGCAGCTTCCCTCCGACAAAGACTCAAGACGGCGTAGTGCCCATTCCTCGGGCAACAGAGGTTGCTAATCTTCCACCTCTTCGGGACCAGGCTGCTGGTCTAGTGCCCCTTACCACATCACGAGGGGAGGTCATATTGGTCCATCCGGATCTGGTACCTGAAGTGACTCAGTCCGCACCACTCTCTACCAGCAAGAAGAAGAGTGGAAAAGTCAAATCATGTCGCACAATCTCGACAGAGGTCGAAGAAGCTACAGCTGTCGTCACCCGGTCGGGTGCACTATCCCAACCTACATCGGGTAACTCGACTGAAGATCATCAGCCGACTACTGCTGATGCTCCAGGACCTTCTCAGCCTCCGACGACAGACAAGCCTAGGCCGAAGGAGACTCGCTTTGACAAACCACTCCGAAAAGAGGTGCCTCATGGACTGGAGAGGCCCTACAACTTTGGCATCTTGGCACAATTGGCCAACACACCGGCCAAATTGTCGCTATACGAGCTCCTGAGACTCTCCAAAGATGTTCGCATCGCACTGAACGAGGCACTCCAGAATGCCGACGCATATCTGGCTCAGTCCAATCTCACTGGGGAGAGCTCGCCTGCAGATCTTCGAAACAGCGCTTGCACAGGTGCAATGCCCAATATTATCTTTACTCCGCAGGATATGCTTATCAAGACCAACCTGCATGATCGCCCTCTGTATTATACTAGATACGTTGGCGACATTAAGGTGGATCGGATGCATATTGATCCCGGTTCTTTCATAAGCATCATCCCGAAGAGCCTGCTGTACCACATGCGTATCCTAATGCATCACCTGACGCCGACAAGCACCGCCATCAGCGATTTTAATTCAGGCAGAAGCTATCCGATCGGGAAGATTCGCCTGAAGTGCTAAATCGACGACCTTCAGTCAGAAGTGACCTGTTATGTCATAGATGTGGACACTTCCTACAATATTCTCCTGGGGCGTCCTTGGATACATGACTACATGATCGTGCCTTCCACACTACACCAGTACTTCAAGTACGTCGACAAGCACGGCTTTGTCAGGACATAATTTACCGATATCGTTCCCTTTAAAGGGGTCGAATCCTACTACTCAGACTCATGCTTGTACGAGAAGTCGAAAAAAACACCTTGTCGAAGGAGATACTCAAGCTCAAACTGAGGCGGCAGCAAGATTGGAAGAACCTCTGACGATCCACCTGCAAGCCCACAAACCTGGCAGAACTGTACCCCTTACAGCCACTCTGCGTAAGGATGCAATCAGCCTCTCTGCAAAGGAGAAGCAAATGATAATCCGACTGCCAAGGTCTGGCCAAGCGCCAAGACCCACGACAGAGCTACTGACAATCAGGCTGCCTAGAGCTAGCCAGCAACAAACAGAGGAGCTCAATCCCTCTGTCAAGCCGATGACGATTCGTCTTACCAAAATGAATCGGCAGCCGAACGCTAAGCCGGGGACTGCTAGCCAGCCAACAACTCCCCGTACAGCACCGAACACCAAACTGGTGGTCTCTAGTACGCCAACGACTCCATGTTCTGCTCCACCGGTGGAGCCCCTGATGATTAAGCTGCCCAAGTCATCCTTCCAGTCTTTATTGACACAGGGGGTAGCCGAAGAAGAGTCAGAGCTGGCTAAGTATGTGGCTACTCATACTGATGTTCCATCCACAGATGATGTAATTCTACTGGAAAAGTTACCTTACTTCATCAATAAAGGGCTATCTTTGAACTACCTCGAGCTTAATAAGCTTTGTACAATATATGCCATGGAACAAGGTATAGGCACCCACCTACATACACAGGTGACAAATGTCTACATCGCAAATCAACTTACTCCAGTAGAAGACGCTTACCGCATAGTTGAGGGAGAGGATCATCCAATCATCTTCGGCTGGAAGAATGATCCACAACCCTTCAGGATAGAAGAAGTTGAGCTCGAACCCGACACCGGGAGACTGATCCTTTATCTGTATAGTTCCCGATCCAAATATCTCATGCAAAAATAGGGGTATGATCTGGAAACTACGCCAGGCTTGAACTACGGCACTGGACGGTGATTACCCTTACAATTGTCGGTCCCAGCTGGAAAACCACGGGATTACTACAACAAGACCAGATATGGGCTAGGTTATGTTACACGTCTAACGACCCCTGAAAGCTCAGATGAGGAATACGATTGGTATTCACACTCAACCGGATCACCAACTTCTGATTCGGATGTCAGTATTGGGGACGTATTCAGGCAAGTCTTGTCAGTCAATATGGCATTTACCGACGCTTATGAAGAAGATGAAGACATTCCTGAACTTCTTGAGTTAGAGCCGTGGGCCCAACAGCTAGATGCACAATAGAAAAAGCGGTTCGAACAAAGAGAGCCCCCTACTGAAGATGAGGTCATACAAGTTGACCTCGGCAATGAGTCTTCCCCAAAACTAATCTTCGTTAGCAAAAGTCTGACAGACGAAGAGCGGGAATCGCTATTACAACTCATCAGAGAGTACATTGACGTGTTTGCCTGGAGTTATGAAGACATGTCAGGGCTAGACCCCAAGGTCGTACTTCATAAACTCAATATTCGTCCGGATGCAAAGTCGATCAAACAACAGCAAAGACATTTCTGCCCGGACATCATAATTCTATCGAGGCTGAGGTCAACAAACTGATAGCCAACGGCTTCATCCGGGAGGAGCAACATCCAGACTGGGTTGCCAACATAGTACCAGTCCTCAAGAAGAATGGATAGATCCGAATTTGCATCGACTTCCGAAATCTAAACGAAGCTTATCCTAAAGATGAGTTTCCTCTTCCCATCACGGACATCATGATCGACAACAAATATGGCTTTTAGCGCATGTCATTCATGGATGGCTTTTTAGGATACAATCAAATCAAGATATTTTCTGACGACGAGAAACATACATTATTTCGAACACCGATTAGCGTGTACTGTTACATCGTCATGCCCTTCGGCTTAAAGGATACCGGTGCTACATATCATAGAGCCAAGAGTGTTATCTTCAGAGATCACCTACGTAAAACCGTGGAGTGTTATGTTGATGACATCGCTGTCAAAAGCCGTTTTAAAGGAGACCATCTGCAGGACCTGAGGACGGTATTCGACCTGATACGAGCGCACAACTTGAAGATGAATCCTACCAAATCCTTCTTGGGCGTATCTAGTAGAAAATTCTTGGGTTTTATTATTACTGCCCAGGGAATCCACATAGACCCGGAGAAAACAAAGGCAATCATGGAGATGGGTCCCCCGAGAAATCTTCGTAAACTCCGAGGCCTTCAAGGGAGGCTAGCTTACATCAGGAGGTTCATCTCTAACCTCTCCGGGCGATGTCAACCATTCACCCACCTCATGAAGAAGGGTGTTTCATTCGTATGGGATGAAGAATGTCAGTGCGCCTTCGACAGCATAAAAGAATATCTGTCGAACCCTCCAGTCCCGGTGGCCCCGATTGTTGGAAAACTATTCATGCTCTATGTACGAGCAATGGAACATTCTCTTGATGCTTTACTAGCATAAAACAATAATGTAGGCCATGAGCAAGCCATATATTATCTCAGCCGAGTGATGATGGGGCCTGAGCAATGATACACTACCGTGAAGAAAGAGTGCCTTGCTCTGGTGTTCACCATTCAGAAGACGCGACACTATGTCACGGGACAAACCATCCATGTCGTATCAAGAGTTAACCCCCTCAGGGTCCTCATGACCAAGCCGGGTGCACTCAGCTCTCTCTTCGCTACCTGGGCGATATTATTGTTTCCCTACCACATGATCTTCATCCCGCAGAAGGCTGTTAAAGGTCAAGCTCTGGCAAATTTTTTAGCAGCTCATCCAAGTTCGGAGTCAACCAGAATAGACGAAGAGATTCTAGATGAGGTCGCCAATTCAAATGTGGCCTCTTATGATGCTGTATGGCGAATGTTCTTCGACGGCGCTTCCAGAACTGGGCCCAAGGGCAACATCGTCGCTGGAGTCGGAGTGGTACTGATTTCTCCCTCTGGGCTGGTAATCAATCGGGCTTACTCCCTCACGGAGCCATGTTCAAACAATGTGGCCGAGAACAATGCTTTGGTTATTGGCCTCCGACTTGCGAAGGAGCTGGAGGTAGAGTATCTTGAAGCATACGGCGATTCGCAGCTAATCGTTAACCAGATCCGGGGTTCATACGAAGTTCGGTATGAAGACATGATCCCCTATCACCAAATGGAGATTGACGTCATCTCATCCTTGGAAGGGTTCTTCATAGAACACGTTCCCAGGCTCCAGAACATTGAAGTCGATGCCCTAGCAGGCCTTGTCGCTTCCTTATCGATTCTGAATCATGCTCACCACTTGGTTGACGTAATAAGCCGTGAATTGGTCTGTCCCAAGAACAATGTTCAATGTGTTGAGAGATACTCCGCTCTGACAGTCGACGAAGCACCAGACTGGAGACAGCCATTCATTGACTTCGTAGTCTACGATATTTTGTCGGAGAATCCGAAAGAAGCTACTTCCATCAGAAGGCGTTCCCTCAGATTCTTCTATGATACGGAAACAAAAATGCTGTATCGACGATCATACGATGGATTACTGCTTCGATGTCTTTCAAATACAGAAGCCAAAGAAGCCGTACGTGAAGCTCATGATGGCATCGGTGGAGCCCATCAACTTGGCCCAAAATTATAAGATCGTCTTCGCCGAATAGGCTATTACTGGCCTACGATGGTTGCAGATGCGATAGACTATGCAAGAAAGTGCAAAGCCTGTCAAGTCCACACAGATTTCATCCACCAGCTATCTGAGTTTCAACATCCGACGGTGGCAGCCTGGCCATTCGAAGCATGGGGAATGGACATCATTGGACTGATCACTCAGTCATCGTCCTGAGGACATCGCTTCATACTCGCAATCACAAATTACTTCTCCAAATGGACGGAGGCTATTCCGCTGGCAGAAGTGAAGACTTCATACGTGATCAGCTTCCTCAAGCATCACGTCATCTATCGCTTTGGACTGCCCCGAAGGATCATCCATGACAACGGTCCGCAGTTCGTAAGCCACGCCTTCTATCGGTTCTGTGACAAACATCGAATCCAGAATATTGCTTCAACGTTGTACAATCCGGCAGCAAATGGGTTGGCAGAAGCATTCAATAAAACTATAATCAAGTTGCTCAAAATGTTTGTGTCTTTAAACAAACGCGACTGGAATGAGAAGCTTGGCAAATGCTTATGGGCGTACCGCACTACAGTCCGGACGGCCGCTGGGAACACACCATTCTCCTTGGTATACGGGAGTGAGGCAGTTCTCCCATTGGAGACTCAAATCCCCTCACTCCGTGTTGCCCTTACCTATCGATTGACAACGGATGATAATCACCATCGCCGGTTACAAGAGTTGGAGGCTCTAGATGAGAAGCGCCTATTAGCTCAACAACGAATTGAGCTATACCAAGCACGTATCTCAGGAGCTTTTAACAAGAAGGTTAAAATCAGAACATTCCAAGTAGGTGATCTCGTTCTGGCAGTTCGAAGGCCGATGGTTATGACTCACAAAACTGCCGACAAATTCCAGCCAAAGTAGGAAGGCCCATTTGTCATCGAGGCTGTATTCCCAATGGTGCTTACTGCCTAGCAAAACAAAATGGAGACTTGCTCATGTTGCCCATCAACGGCAAGTTTCTGAAGAAATATTATCTCTGAAACGACATCCTCCAAATCTCCCAGATTGTTGAGTTATGTACCCTCTGGTACCGCTGAACTTACATTCTGACTCCAAATCTCCCAGACTGTTGAGTTATGTACCCTCTGGTACCGCTGAACTTACACTCTGACTCCAAATTTTCCATATTGTTGAGTTATGTACCCACAAGTACCGCTGAACTCACACTCTGGTCACTCCAGATGAATCTATATCGCATCTTTTGGGTAGTAAGTCATGTATGATCGTACCTCTGAACTTACTTCCTAAAAGAGCATCTTCCTCATAATCTATTACCCGCAATTTTAGTGCATAAAAAAGGGTAACAGATCCACAAATTTCTCGAAACAACCACGTCGATCTCACCTCTGAGTTGTTTCACTTCCATCAAAAATAAACCGTCCCTCACGTAGAACTTCCACGTCCACATTACCTATGAGTTGTTCTATGTACCCTTCATGGTGTCCACTCTTGCCACGTCCTCATTACCTCTGAGTAAGTATGTTGGTTCTCTTTCGACTTATTATCCGTACCCAAAACCAGGGTACGTCAAGGATAATAGGCCCACAAATATCCTCTGTTGACCACAATTGTCCTCAGTTGACCACAAATATCCTCAGTTGACCACAAATGTCCTCTGTTGACCACAAATGTCCTCTGTGACCACAAATCTTGTACTAAGTCCTCTAGTACATACAACTCCTTTCTCATCATGCCTCTGGGGCCCAGCTGCCCCATGGCACTTTTTTGCTCCATACCAAGAACTTCCATGGCCACCTATATCGTAGAATCGTTCTAGGTATCCCTAATCAAAATTATTATCCGTACCCAAAACCAGGGTACGCCAAAGATAATAGGCCCATAAATGTCCTCAGTTGACCACAAATGTCCTCTGTTGACCACAAATGTCCTCTGTGACCACATATCTTGCACTAAGTCCTCTAGTACATACAGCTCCTTTCTCATCATGCCTCTGGGGCCCAGCTGCCCCATGGCACTCTTTCGCTCGATACCAAGATCTTCTATGGCCACCTTACCGTAGAATAGTTCTAGGTATCCCTAATCAAACTTATTATCCGTACCTAAAACCAAGGTATGCCAAGGGTAATAGGTCCACAAATAGTTCCCCAGTAGGGCAAACATCACAAATACCAAAGATACAGTACAAGCACAATAGATGATGGATGATGAAAACATAGTCATTTATTGAAAAGCAAAAGTACTACATATTTGAGGACCACGTCCCTATCAAAAGGAAGAAAAATGACAAAAAAAGAAAGAAAAAAGGCCGACTATGGTTCGGCTATACATAATTCTTTGAGGCGGTTCCTCGGCACGGCGGTTGATCGCTCAAATCGCAGCTTAGCCCGGCAGCTCAACTATTCCTGTCCCATCGGGGAGGGTTCTAAGGATTTCAATCTGGCCCCGGGCGCATTGACGGGCCAAGGCAAAAGAGGTCCCCCTCTCTACCGCAGCTTCAACTCCTCGCCTCAGGTGATGATAAAAACTGTCAACTACATCCTTTGATGATTCATCCAGAACTTCCGAAGAAGACGGTGTCAAAGGAAGGGTAGTTGACAGGGTCAAAGAAGGTGCACAGGAACTCGCTACCCCTGCCACGGGTGAAACAAATTCCAAGCGAAAAGATGCTTGAATAGCAGCCAATTCTTCCTTCGCAGCCTGAAGGATCTGGAGATTCGACAGGGTGGAGAGGTCAACCTCCGGAGCCACACGAATAGAAGACGATGCAGGGATCATTTCTCCCCACCCCGACCGTTCTGCCGTCTGCTCTTTCGAACTTGATTCAGCGAGAGGTCCCTTAATATGAGTTGGAGGGGGAGAAGGTGCACTCTCTTCTACCGGGTCCCCTCTAGCGAACTCTACCCTTACGATGTCCGTCATTGGCAGTGAAGGAGCAGGACCTGTATGTCCAGAGCAACCATCAATCAGCTTAATCCAAAGGATGTGATGATAGAGCGAATGAGCCTCTTCACTAGTCAAGACTTGGCTTATCTTACCAGGAAAGAGTTACGGAGGCTGAGGTTCGCTCACAGCACCCGTAATCACTTCGCCAGCGACACCCAAGCCGAATTCAGCTGGTTCCTCTGCCCCAGCTACCCCAGAAGAAGATACAACTGGATCAGCGTCATCCTGCTGAAGTTCAGCAGTCTCGGAGATGGGTTCAGCGGAGCCCACGTCGCCCTGGGTCGAGACCTCAGCAACGTGAGACCCCACAGCCGCCGCCGAGAGAACCCCGGCAGAAATAATCTCGGCACACATGTCACTAATCAAAGTGGTCAGGGTCGGGTTGACTTCAGAAACAGCGGCCGGTTCTTGAGAGTCCGACTCTTCTGACGCCTACAGAGAAAAGAAAAATAATTAGATCATAGTTCAGGAAAAGAAAGAGCTAAAGAAGGAGATGGTTGTAATTCAATTCACCTCCAAACTGGCACCCATATCCTCGTCTCTCTCTTTAATGAGCAGCCGACGAGGCTTGACCATAGTCCGTTTCACAGAGTAGGTTCTGCCACCACCAGCAAACTCAGGCCTGCTTCGCTTTCGGGAAGAGCTCGGCTCAACAGGCGGTTGATCCACCACCACCTCATTTGTAGGAGAGAGAGTGTTATCGGGAGCGTGCTCATCATCCTCTTCATCCGCGTTGCTGGACTCCGAGTCCGACACATCGACCATGTTCTCCTTCCTTTTCCTCGCCTTAGACCCCTTGGGTTTCTTCTCCAAGCCGGTACCAACAATGAAGCAGGTACTCGGATCAAAGCCAACAGGAGGCTTGTTCGCCATGACGTGGTAGAGAGCCGCCAAATACAAGATCTTTCCTGAATCTCCAGTATCAGGAACCGAGAAGCTAATACGGGTGTGAACTGTATTGTAATAATGCCAGGCACTGATGCCATCGAGGACGCTGCCTTCAAAACCCAGGCAAGAGCTGGGACTGTCCAGGAAAAGCTGGCTATACCCAAACTGTCGGGCGAACCTACTGGGAAAGTAAGGCTCCAAGTAGACAGCGTTGCGGTTGCAGTATACCAGGTGGGAAGGGCGAATGTTGTGCAACCAAAGGAGCATTTTGTCGTCTAAGAAGTGGGGAGGCCCAGTACCATCCAAATACACAGCTCTTATTTCCTCGGCAGTAAATCGAGGAACAGATACGAAAAAATTGTATCTGTCCAATCTTGACAGCACCATCCTACAAGCATGCATAGTCTCGCAATCCCAAGTCATGCGGCGATATTGAAAGATGAAGGCATTATCTATAATTATGCCCTCTTCGAGGCCAGGCCTCATTAAAGACCGACAATGCATCAGCAACCACCCTATCAGATAGTGGTATGGTAGTTCAACACGTTCAAAGTCCTTCGTCGCATCACGGGCGATGACCTTGGACGTAAAAGTACGAAGGCCACGGTGTATACTGCACACCATGGCAGAGAGTAGAGCTAGCCTGACTCCGAAGACCAGCTTCACAGCAGGGAGGATGAAATTATGGTTAATTCTCTCAATGGAACCAGCCCCTCCTGAGACTACGCAATTTTACAGCCATACCATCAGGAATCCCGCCAGGAGAGCCTTCTCAGACATCGGCTGGGTATCCTGGTAAAAATAGCTAAAGGAGTCAGTTTTACTCCCGAATCTGTCTCCTGTGGCCCTCGATCTCTTGGTCGTCGACACTCGATTCTGTATTTCCTCATAGGTTTAAGGACTGCGGGGAGAAACCCTACCCGAGGCACCTAGCTTAAAAAGGTAGGTGAGCCAGGACTTAGTATGGGGAAGGTTCCCTTCCGAGCTGTCATCCTTCTTGATAGATATCTGGTGGCACGTACTGTGATGACACAGTAGTTCCTGATAGACCGCTACGAAGCCCGGGAACCGTTGCTCCAGATCCTCGAACTCTTCGTTCGTCGGAGTATACACTTCAAAAACTTCGTCTCCCCAAGGTAGCTTGGAGACTGCATGCATCTCGTGCAGAGAAAGCTCCATCTCCCCCACGGGTGTAAAGAAAGTCCCCGTGTAGTAGTTGTACATTTCCAGCAAAGCCATGAACAATTTCTTATTTATGGACAAGCCATAGCTGGTGCCCCGAATGGCATGGTAGAGTCCAATCTCGTGCAGGAGAGTCTCGTACCTCCGCACAATCCATGTAGACAGTTTCATCCACGAAGGGAGAGGGTGTATCCAATTCGGTAGCGACAACCGGCCAACAGGATAGGACCCCTTCCGAGTAAGTTGGTTTATGAAAGTGTCATCTTCAGAGAACGTAAAATTGGGACCCTACACATTCAAGAAACTGCCCGGGGCTAACCCTATCACGTATCGGCTGACTGGTACCCTGCCCGCGTACACTAACCGCATGTTATTGTTGTAGTGAATTTTGCCCACAATCATCCTGCTCTGGGTCAGAGTCAAGGAATCCTCGATCTTCTTGGTCATGGGCAACATGATGAACCATGACAGTGGGTAGTGACGCTCCATCAGAGGAATATGGATCGCCATCCCGTCAGAAGTAAAACTCCAGTTCTCAGATACATCCAGAACTTGGGAATTCTTCACAGTCAAGGCGTCCCCGAAGAGGAACGCAAGCTTCAAGTGTTTTCTCCCCAGCAGCCCTGAGTTCATCATCCCCGAAATAAAGAAGAAGGACTGCTTGTTAATGTCATCCAACCTCTCCAAAGGTTCGTCTTTTGGAAACTGGTTCACCACATACTCGACTTTGTGGTCATACCTATAGCCCACAGCAGATTGGGCGCGACCCACCAGAGGTTCTCCCGCAGCATTAACTGGCAAATTTACTGAAAGAAGTACAAAGGAAACAAAGTCAGGAGATGACCAGAAAATATTTAAAAAGAGCTCATGCGGTTCTGTTCAATGGGGCTTATGCGGCCCAGTTCAGATAAGCTTATGCGGCTCTGATCTGTTGGAGCTTATGTGGCCCAGTTCATCAGGACCTCATACGGTTCTATTCAGTGGGACTTCATGCGGTTCAGTTTTAAAGGTGCTTATGCAGCCTAGTTCATTAGGAGCTCATGCGGTTTTGTTCAGTGGGACTTCATGTGGTTCAGTTTTAAAGGTGCTTATACGGCTCAGTCATTTCTCATGCGGCTCAAACATGGGACATATCCCATGCGGCTCGGACATGAAAAGTTCATGCGGCCATACAACATACGCGGCTTCATCGTACTAAACTTGGGCAGTTCAATAAAGACGAAGGACGCATTAAATGCCAGGGAGAAAAGGCTTGTGCATAAAACATGCAACAGAGCCATTTTTGTTAGGGTTTGAAGCATATGGTCTTCCACATAATCCTTACCATCAATGGCGGGGTGGACATCAGGATGAACTGTGGGCGCCTCAGTCGATGAAGAAGCCGCTCTCTTACCCTTCGTCGCAGCACTAGAGGAAGCTTTGGGGGCCATTGTTGATCGGTGATCGAGAGAGAAGACGACGGCAACTAGGGCAAGAAAAGTTGAAGAAAAAAGAGAGTAAAGAGTCTCTCTCTCTCCCAAAGAACCAATATTTATAGGCTGATGGGGGACATGCAGATCAAGGGATACTTCGCATGACGTGCCGCCTAGAAAACAAAGTCGACTCTTGGATTTCTAACCCATGCATGCAGAAAGATTAATCCTAATCATTAAGGTAAAATCTAAATATTTAAAGCTGACTCTTGGGATCCTATCCCAAAAGACGGCTTTAAATCAAAACAAATCAAGAGCAATAATGAGACGCCCACATGGCACAAGACCATTATGCGGCCAGAATAGCCCATGCGGCTAGGAAGTCTATACGGCCAGAGCGATCCATGCGGCTAGAACATCCCATGCGGCCAGAGAAGTCTATACGGCAGAAGAAGCCTATGCGGACATAGCCATGCTTCTTATTCAAAGTATTTCAATTTTACAAATTGAAAACTTTGAAGGGGGTCTTATAGAAGCATGAAAAAGGAACAGGAAAGTCCATGCGGCTCAAAAGTTGTTTAGAGCTTTATGCGGCTCGAAGTCCTTTAGAGCTTCATGCGGCTCAAAAGTCTCTTAGAACTTCATGCGGCCCAAAAGTCTCCTAAGGCTTCATGCGACTGGAAAGTACACGATAGCTCCAGGCGGCTCGAAACAAGCCACGTGGCTCTATGTAGCTCAAAGTAAGCATCTACAGCTGGCCATCATTACTTTGTGCAGCTAGCTCATTAAAAGCTCTGACGTAATGCAGCAGCCCTGACACAACGGATTGACAGCTCTGACATAAAGGTGAAATGATGACTCTTGACGTGCTCCTAGAGAGACGAGGAAAATCTTGACAGCTGGCACGATCCACCCATTTCCAAAGCTCTTTATGCGGCTCAGTTGTAAGGACGTCCATGCGGCTCAGTTGTAAGGACCTCTATGCGGTTCAGATTAAAGGACCCCCATGCGGCTCAGTTGTGAGGACCCCCTTGCGGCTCAGATTAAAGGACGTCCATGCGGCTCAGTTGTAAGGACGTCCATGCGGCTCAGTTTGTAAGGACGTCCATGCGGCTCAGTTGTAAGGACCTCAATGCGGTTCAGATTAAAGGACCCCCATGTGGCTCAGTTGTGAGGACTTCCATGCTGCTCAGATTAAAGGACTCCCATACGGTACGGATAAGGCCACCCTTATGCGGCTTTGACACGAGGCCATACTCATGCGGCTCATCTATGACAGTCCTCCATGCGGCTCGCAGCAGTTGGAACATGTGGCAGGGGTTGATCAAATCCCAACAATTCAGATTTATGGCAATCGACATAACAGACAGTTGGGACACGTGGCAGGAGATTGACCAAGATTTATTCACTCGGATTTGCTGATATCAACAAATCATCACAATACAGATTTGTTGCAATCAACATTAACTGTCGGATTTGTTACAATCAATATTAACGACCCAGATTAATTTCCAACAAACAAGATCAAGGCTAATTGTAATTAAATTCCTAACCACCTACTTTTAAGAAGCAATTACTGCACACCCTTCTTATCACGAAGCCCTATAAATAGCAAGGTGCCATTCCCTTGCAAAAGCCTAGAGAGAGGAGCAGTCGCACAGAGCCCGAGCAGAGAGACTAGCAACCCCCGCACACACAAAGAGCATTTCTTCCCCGGAGCCGAAGCTGCGTTCGATCGTCCAAGGAGTAAGGCAGAGTTGCCGTCACTCTCCCGAGCCTCTACCGTCACCCCCCAAAATCAAAAATAAACAATTGTACTTTAGATTGCTTTTCCTAGGTTTTGTTCCTAGGCTCTCTATTGTACGAGCGAGTTTGTATTGTGAAGTAAAAGTCCAGTCCTCCCATAAAACTGTTCTGTTCTTTTATAATCAATGGCAAACACATATCGAGAACAGCTTTCACTTTCTCCGGGGCAAGATGTATACCCTTTGAAGTGATGACGAAACCAAGGAACTTGCCGCTGGAGACTCCCAGAAAAGACTTGGTTGGATTCATCTTGAGTTGGTGTGTACGCATTAATTCGAACACCGTTCTCAAGTCTTGGAGCTGATTGCCCTTGAGACGACTTTTAGATACGATATCGTCTACGTAGCAATCCACTGTTTTGTATAAATAATCATAAAAAAATGTGTTTATAGCTCGCTGGTATGTTTCTCCTGCATTCTTCAATCCGAAGGGCATCACCGTATAGCAGTATACCCCCAAAGATGTTCGAAAAGATATGTGCTTCTCATCGTCAGGGAATATCTTGATCTGGTTGTAGTCTAAGAACCCATCCATGAAGGACATCCACTCGAAGCCGCAAGTATTATCGATCATTACGTTGGTGATCGATAGAGGGAACTCATCTTTCGGGCATGCAGAGTTCAAATCACGGTAATCGATACAGACTCGAACTTTACTTTTCTTTTTCATGACTGGCATGATGTTAGCGAACCAGTCAGGGTGTTGTTCTTCACGAATGAATCCACTGGCAATAAGATTCTTGACTTCATTCTCGATGGCCTCCATGATATCTGGTCGAAATCTTCATTGTTGCTGCTTCACTAGCTTAGATTTAGACGAAATATTTAAGCAGTGCATAGCGACTTTAGGGTCCAAGCCTGGCATGTCCTCATAGATCCATGCAAAGACGTCAATGTATTTTCTTACAAGCTGTATAAGAGATTGTCGTTCATCGCCAAATAGACTTATGCTGATGAAGATTGGTTTCAGAGATGAGTCATCTCCTAAATTGACTTGGACGACTTTGTCTTCAGTAGGTGGTTCACATTGTTCGAAATGTAACTTCTACCTAGTATCCATCTTTTGACCCTATTGTTCAAGCTCGATCGATTGGACATTATCTGCAATTTAGTCAACTGATACCATATTGACGGACAAAGTTGCTTTGAACATGTCTCCAATACTGGAGTCTGAATCCTAGAGGTAGGAATCAGAAGAATAAGAACAATAATCTGCTTCGACGTCTGATCTTTCAGGAGTTGTTGGAGGAGTGACATAACCCAAACCAACACCGTTTTGTTGATAATAGTTCTCGAGTTTACCGGGAGGAGCAAAGTGACGTATTGGCAACCGTCGTCCCCGACCGTAGTTTAGCCCCTGGTCGCTTTTAATATCATGTCCCATGTTCTGGATGATATTCTTGGTCTGCCAACTATATCGAAAAAGTTACATTTTTTCAGAGTCATAGTCAGCTTCGGTGTTGTGATTAGGTGAAGTAGAGTCCAGAACAAACTTTCTTTCACCAATTATTCGACAGAAGTTGATTAGTTCTTCACCCTTCTTTCTAGCTGGAACAATAAAGTAGTAGATATCTTCTGGCTAGACTTTTTCACACAGATGAGGTATCGTGACCGACATACAGAGGTATGGCCTATGTCGTTCTCTAGAGCGTATATCGTATCTACATACTGATTTACAGATTGGTAGACATCAGAGTAATTTAAAGATAAACCTTTACTAAAAAAATACGTAAGTTCTTCTTCAGGGATAGCATCATCCGCTGAAGGTACATTATTATGAGTATTAATATACTCATTGAGAGGATCATTATCTGGAAGAGGAGCCACAGTCTTGGCCAAGTTCACTACATAGGGTAACTCTTCAGGATTTAGAAGACAGACTTCAGTAGGCTCCAACAGAGGTGTCTTACGGAGAGTGATGGTCAATGGTTTGACCTTATCAGGGTTCTTTTTTTCACCCAGATTGTGAGAGATTTTGGAGTACTTTTTGGAGTAGTACGTCCTTTGACTCGGATAATCAATGGACCATTACTGAAGAATGAACTCGCTTCAGCTTCATCGTCAGCTTCGTTGCCGTCATCCTTGGAGGCTGAGATTGGTAAAGTATTGAATCTCCATAGTAGGCTTCAATGCCTTTAAAAGGATCGACATCTGCAAACTTCGTCTTCACGACGCCATCGCTGTTGACGTACTTGAAGCATTGGTGAAGTGTGAAAGGAATGATCATGTTCTCGTGTATCCATGGACGTCCCAATAAGACATTGTAGGATACATTGGCGTCGATTACAAAGCAAGAAACCTCCGTTCAGAGATCACTAATCTGGCATTTGAGACGGATCTTACCCAGCGGGTGGATTCTCCCAGCATTGAAAGCCATGATAGTTGTATTAGTTACAGATAGCATGTGCAGAAGGATCCCTAGAATTTAGAGCAAACTTCTAGGAATGATGCTGAGGGAGGAACCTAGATCGATGTGCATTCGATCTACCTTAATTGCCCTGATATACCCTGTATAGTACAGAGGTCTGTCATGACAATTATTTTTTAGTTGTATGTCCTCCTGTGAAAAGGTGATGTTGGGCACCACTTCCCTAGTACTGTGGCAGTGGGGACAGGAGACAGGATCTTCAGCGGGGGCTTTAACTTCAGCAAGATAAGGGTCAACATGTAGTAATACCTCACTTAAGGCCTTCCGCGTTTCTTTGGAGAGTCACAATAGATCGAACAGAGACAACCTGACAAGTGTATTCCCCAGCTGTGCCAATATGTCAAAGTTGTAAGGCTGATCCATGTATTCGGGAGTTGGCGCCTTCAGAGAATTTTTAAATCGCGTCTCCCTCTGCTTGGCTTTGTTAGCAGTTGAAGGCTTAAATGGGCCAGCTTCTGAACTTGTGGGGGTAGCAGGAGCTTGAGAAGGTACTGCTTCTTCTTGTGCAGGGTCATAAGTTCGTAGGTAAGCCTTCCCAGATCGCGTCTCGCTAGATAGAACTTCGCAAATAGAAGAAGACTCCATATGACACGATTTGTATTTCTTGTCCCTCTTTACTTTGGAAGATGCCACCCCCTACGTCATTTCTTGGACAAGGTTCGGATGGACCCACATGGTCTTACCACGTTCAGTCGTGAGTGGCACTAAGGCTGAGTTGCGAGCTGGCTGCAGGTTGATGTTCCATTATTGCCTTAGGGATCAGGACTATGCCTTCTGGGATTTCTGTGGGAGGAAAGTCACCAAATTGAAGAGAGATCATGTTAGAAGATATAACCTTGTCTTCAACTTCGAGGTTGATCACTTGGCTATCGATAAGCTGTTGTATCTTCTTCTTTAGGATGATGCAATCATTGGTAGAGTGATGCACGTACTGATGATAAAGACAGTACTTGGGATCGTTGAGTTGGTTCGCCTCCGCAGGACGTTGTGGTGGAGGCAATATTAGTTTATTACCCTTTGTCAATGTGTAAAAAATGGTAATAATATCATCTTCGTCAAAGAAAGAAGTCTTATTAGGTTTGTCAGAGGCGCCCTGAGAATTGGAAGTTCCTTTGGTAGTGTCGACCTTCAAGACTTCTTTCCCTTTATCCCCACGGATAGGGATAGTATGAGGGTGCTTGCCTTTATCTTCAGATTTGGGTATTTTCAACCCCAGTAATTCCAGATTAGCGACGTCATTGTCAGCAGCATTAGCGGCCCCAATGAAGGTGGGCCATGTATCATATTTATGTATACCCAGACAAAACGTCATTGTAGGAAGAAAGTTATGTCGACAAGTATCCATAAGTTCTGAGTCTGGTATACCGAAGGGCATCTTCAATACTAGCCGTCTAAAGCATTGGACGAAAGCAATGACAGACTCAGTCCTCCTTTGCTTGGTCTCGATGAGGGTGGATATACTAACATACATGCCACTCTTGTAGAACCTATTAAGGAATAACCTCTCCAAGTCTTTAAAAGAATTGATACAACCGTCAGACAGACTGCAGAACCATTCAAAAGCTACCCCCTACAAGGTGCTAATAAACAACTTTGACAAGAATGGATCGTCTCTGGGTAAGTGTAGAGTCTGCGTGTTGAAGTATGTCATGTGTTGGCGAGGAGAAGTCATCATGTCAAATAAATTTAACGTCAGCGGCTTGTAGTTAGGATCGCAAGTAGCATTCTCCCATTCAGGAGGATAGGGTTGAGATATCCCCGTCTTTTGAATCTCGTTCTTGTGTGAGATGGTATCAAGGCAGGCAACAAGAGAATCAATTGCATCCTGTTGATTGAGCAGGTGTTGAGAAACGACTGCTGTACGGTTGTCAGGCGTCGTTGGTGAAAGACCACCCCCAGCATTTGCAAGATTTGGAGGAGGTACAATGGAATGATACTCCTTCTGTAGTGAAGGAAGGTTTTTGCTATGAACCGGACTAACGTGTGCCAAGAAGTTTTGTTGAGGTGGAGGAACAGCCCCAGCAGCTTGGACTGCCATAATACTGGTAAGCATATCAGTTGTCGGCGGTAGAACACTGTCCTAAGTCACCCGCACCCTAGAGTAAGGGCACGAGAAATGGGTACGTCTAGCCTACGTCACAGTGTCGGCGGTAGAACACTGTCCTAAGTCACAACATCTAACAATATAAGGTACCTGTACAGTATATACACTCCGAGTGGAGGTGACAATACAAAATACAGTCTCAATCACATCTAAGGCAGAAAATAGAACGATGTCATAAATATGAAAATCTCAAAGGAAGTACAACAGAAAGTAAAATAAGTCTAAGTGTCTAAACGATACAATAACCGACATAATACAACTCAATCCCAAAAGACAACATAAGTAAGATAAAACCTAACTAAACTAGTCTAGGCAGTAGGGGTGATAACATCAGCTAGAGCTGGGCCCTCTTGAGAGTCCAACTCACAAGTGTCGTCTAGGGTTGCTCCATAATAGGTAGTGCAGTAAGCCTCAGCCTCTTCCTTTATAATATATCAACAGGTCCAGTCAGGACAGGAGCGAGCACAATACAACTAACGCAGTTCATATCATGTCAGAAGATAATAAACATGCAATAGAGTACGATATGTGAATAACTGAAGAAATGTACATGAAGTAAAAGAGATAACTGTAATAGAAATATCTACTATAAATAGAGAACTATCAGTGACTAGTGAATCAGAGTACAAGCTAGACATGTGAATAGGTGGAGGTGATTCAAGAGAGGTGATTCATGATTATACTACTTGGAATTATTCACATGCTATTTCTACTCCCCCAGCCCCAATCAATACACAAGGATCCAGACATGTTATGTTAATATTCAAGATTTTACTGCCTCATAGATGAGAGCACACATGAAATTGATTCATTGGGGCTCTGTGAACATGAGAGTACATGCGACTCCAGAGTGAACATGAATAGTGAAGCATGACGATACATGATGTAAGTGAAACGCACAAGACATGAAGTACCTGATGCTCCTGAGGGGGATAACATCTCATGAAAAGATCCATATAGTACCAATCTGTGTTATCAACGTGACAGCATACAAGTAAAGTAAATCTAGAGCAGGAATATAAGTTCTAGCAAGTATGAAACGGTCAGAGAATGTACTCGCCTGATATCCTGAGTATTTGGTAAGTGTAGATTTCCAGACAGAGTAGACGAGTCCTATTTAGAGCAATACAGGTCACAATGTGTTTAACATAAGGTAAATGAAGTTTGTAATGCGATCTACATGATTTTTAGGTCATTCTAGGTTAAAATCAAACATGGTCAACTCTGGGTCAACCAAAGTCAACATCTAGTCAAACTGGGTCAACTCTAGGGTTTGGTCAACTCTAAGTCAACTAGGTGAATTGAAATCAACTAGCTAGGTTTAGTCAGCTTAGGTCAACACTACATCTAGGCCTATACACCATTACCAATACAACCCTACTTATACAATACTCAATTATAATATATATACACTATATTGCACATATAGGTATCACTCACATATTTAATATGTATATAATTATGTAGGGAAGCTATATATGTATGAACATACATATACATACATATATTGAAAAAGGAAGAAGGAAATTTAGAGAGTGAAAAGTGTGTGTGTGTTTGGACAGTGGACTGAAATTAAGGTTAATAAACAACATGGCATTTGGTTGAACATTTACAATTTAAAATGTGTTTTCAGTTATCAACATTTAAGAATGAAACAAGGTATCTTAACATAGGTTAAGTTCATTGAATCTAAGGAACAAACATAGGTTAAGTTTATTCAAACTCAGGCTTCCACTTAAATTCAGTTTTTAGTCCAATTAAAACCAGTCTTCTCTTAGTTATTAGAATCTTAGTTAACCATTCAAATCCCTATCAACTCACTTACACATTCAACATTAATCCAAACTAATTTATATTAAAACTCAGTTAGGAAACTCACTGAAATTCTTAGGAATCTCAGGTTTCATTTCTAAAAGCGAATCAACCCAATTTCAGTTTAATTCCTAACAACCATTCCAGTTTACACTGATTTCAATCTCAGTTATTTCATTTCAGTTTACACTGAACTCTCAGGTATTCAGGTTTAACTCATTCCAAATTCACCAACATTTCATATTTCCTAAGTTCTCAGGTTTCATTCAACTTAAATCTCATTTCAGTTAACCTTAAACATTTAGAATTCTCAGGTATTAACACATTCAATACAGAAAATCAAACCCAATCATTCATATGTGAACTCTCAGATATCTCAGGCATTTAACATTTATCAATGAATCAAAACCCAATTCACATTTAACTGAAATCTCAGTAAACATCTAATCAGTGAATCGAAACCCAAATTTAGTTAACATTAAACATTTGAACTCAGTTTTAACTATTTACAGTGAATCAACATTTTTATATTTCCTGAATTCTCAGTTAACCATTTAGAATTAACATTAAACCTCAACCAAACTCATAACCAAATAAATTTTAACAAGTAACTAACATATATATACACCACCTTAAATCCCAAACTAAATTAGCATTCAAATACAGGAATAGGTTCACAAATTAACTGACAGTTTCACAAAAAGAAAACCCAACTGAACACTCACTGATACATAAACTTCCTATCTCGAAAACTAAGTTTAAACCATAGAAATTTACAAACAGACATATAGGTGTGTTAACCATGTGTTCATATGTCTAGGGGTGTCATTCGTGTCCACTAGAGTGGACACGAAGTGTAGAAATGCAATCAAAACACAAACATGAACCCTATGGTGCACAATTCGTGCACAGGCTCGTGCACGCGTGCCGTGTCCTCGTGCACACAACACGAGGCAATTCAGGACACGTGCTCGTGTACCTAGGTTTGCCCCATATAGGGCTACATGCCTAGGACCCTGACCCGAGCCTAAGTGTCGTCGTGTCCATACGGAAAGCCCGTATCAGAGAGCAAATTCTGCGTACACAGTCTATGTACAAAACTCGTACGCATAGGATTTCTTCCCCGACACGACACAAGATGATACAAGACTCAAGGGGGTATTGTCAGATACTGCCCCTTAGTCCTTGCCAAGTGGCAGGCTGCCACGTGGCGTGTCGTGTCCAATATGCAGATCGGGTAGCAGGACACTGAGCGGTGTCAGCGCGCGCACGGTGCGTGTCCATTTTCGACACGAAAATCACTCTAATCTTGACTCAATCTAATTGTTTAGTGATCTCAAATTAATAACCTAAATTTCTATTTAATTAGATTGTGAAATTAATACCATTTAATTCTCACAAACATTCATCTAACACGTTGTTAAATTCACTGATACGTGTCTGATACGGACACGAAATGGACACTACCTAGCACCAGACTAACCCTACAGCTAGGGTATACCTATATGCATGCATCTATGAAAATAAAACATAATTTTACAAGGGTTTCATAGGATTTACCTATTGAGAATGAATCTCAATGAGAAAAGTGAGGTTGAGGGTTCTCCTTCGAATTTCAATCGATCAAAGCAATTCCAATCCCAGCTAGCAGGTCCCTACTAGCACACACTATGGTAGAGGGTTATGATGCAATTGATTAGGGCCAATTTGGGCTTGATTTGGATATTAGGGGAAGGAATTTGGGGACGAATTTTTAGGGTTCTTAGCAAGTATAAAAAGAGACAAGGGGCTTTGTTAATGAGACTTTATAGGAAGGGGGAGGGGGTGTTTGATGGCTGCCATTGATTAATTAGGGTTAGGTTTTAGGTCTAGATGAGTGGCTAAGAGTTGTCCACCCAATTCCAAGCTCTCCTATTGGTTCAACTAGTCATAGGGCTAACTTTTCCACAAATATCCTAAGAGTAATATCTTACTTAGAATATCTAGATATTATTACCTTGTCATGACTAGGTTACCCTAATCAATACACTAAACCCAAGGCTAATCTAGATTAGGCTAAGTTTCTAGGTCAAGACTCAACCTAACAATTAGCACATATTTAATTAATAAAAATTCAAAATCACCAAAAAGTCAAAATGACCAAAATACCCTCAAGCCAAAAATGTGGTAGTGACAAGTCTACCCACCTTTATAGAATTTCGTCCACGAAATTGAAAGGCGAAACTAAACTAGTGAGAAGGATTAAAAATCATACCACAGGGTCCAAAAAGATAAGGGTATCGCTCGTGCATCTCATCCTCCCGCTCCCAGGTAGACTCTTCTGGAGAATAATGCCTCCATGCGACGTAAAACAAGGGTATTGTCTGGCTCCTCAGTACATTCTTTCGTCGATCCAGAATCTCCACAGGCTGCTCTAGATAGCAAAGAGTAGGTCCCACCTCGATCTCCGAATGATCAACTACATGGCTAGGGTCCACTACGTACCGTCTCAACTGCGACACGTGAAATATGTTGTGGACTCCCACTAATATAGGTGGCAAATCTAGCCTGTAAGCTACGTCACCGACTCTCCCGCTGATAACGAAAGGTCCGATGAAGCGCGGGATAAGCATCCCACCTCCACTAAAACGTATGGTACCACGTGTCGGAGATATCCTCAGATAAACTAGATCTCCGACCTAAACACAATCAAGGTCTCAAATTAACTATAATAATCAAACATGATCAATAAAATCACAAAACAAACAATCCTACTTCTAATCCTATCTCTAAGTTGTACCTCGAACTCCAACGGTCTACGGTGGCTATCGGCCCAATACCGATGTCTGTCCTGTGCCACGCGAAGTCGATCTCTGATGAGCTTCATCTTCTCGGCTGCATCCACAACCATCTTAGGTCCCAATAAAGCTCGCTCCCCGACGTCATCCCAAGACAAGGGTGTACGACATCTACACCCGTACAGTGCCTCGAACGGTGATATCTCAATACTGGCCTGAAAACTGTCGTTGTATGCAAACTCCACTAAGTGCAGGTGATCCTCCCAGGATCCTCCAAAATCTAAGACACAAGTCCACAGCATGTCCTCGAGTGTCTGAATAGTCCTCTCTGACTGTCCGTCCGTCTGAGGGTGGTATGCAGTACTAAAATTGAGCTGAGTACCCAAACTAGTCTGCAGACTCCTTCAAAAATGAAAAGTAAAGTGACTATCCCGATTCGAGATAATGCTCACCGGAACTCTATAAATCCTGACGATCTGCCGCATGCACATCTTCGCCAGCCTCTCTGTAGGCGTGCCCACTTTAAATGGCAAAAAGTGAGCTGATTTGGTCAACCTATCTACGATGACCCAAATCGCATCTTTCCCTCATGGAGTATGCGGTAATTCCAAAATGAAGTACTTCGTGATGTGTTTCCACTTCCATTCTGGAATAGGCAATGGCTGCAACAATCCTCCTGGTCTCTGCCTCTCTGCCTTCACCTGCTGGCAGACTAAGCATCTAGCGACGAAGCGTGCTACCTCCCGCTTCATCCAACACCACCACGAACTTGTCTAAGTACTGGTGGAACACCTTGTTCATCAGGTTCATGAATACCGCCGGGGCATTAGTCAACCCAAATGGCATCACCAAAATCTCGAACTAGTAATACCGTATCCTGAAGGCTGTCTTCGGGATATCCTCCATCTTCACCTTCACCTGATGATAACCAGACCTCAGATCAATCTTACAAATACCCTAGCTCCGCTCAACTGATCAAAAAGATCATCGATCCGCGATAGTGGGTACCTGTTCTTGACCGTAAGGTTGTTGAGTACCCTGTAATCGATACACATCCGTACCGACCCATCCTTCTTCGGTATAAAGAGCACCGATGCACCCCATGGTGAAGAACTAGATCGGATGAAGCCCTCGTCCTGCAACTCATCCACCTGTTTCTTCAACTCTACCAACTCGCTGTTAAGTATATCAGTGATCTTGACAAATATTGTTTCAAGTCTCTCTAGCCGTTTGTTGGTCTGATTACTGGCTTCTTCAGGTCTTTCTCCATCCGCCATGTATATAGATAACATATGAGGATGAACAGAGAAAATAGTACAACTGGTGTTGATACTATCTGTCTCTGAGTTGATAAGTCCCTCCTCTTCAGGTAGTGGAGGTAGATAGTCGCCGTCAGACTCGGAAAGATCATCGTCATCTGGAAGGCTACCCCTGGTGTGAAGGCCATATGCTTCAGACTCTGAGGGAATACTACCCCCAGCTAGGGAGTCCTCGTCATCTATACAGAATCTCGCCTTCGACCGAGTTCCCATATAGACTCCTTCAGATGTAATAGCATGCTGGTTATCTGTTGGCAGACATCTTCTTCTTCTGTTCGCGGAACTGAGAGAAAAAGTTGGGTTCATGGTCCACCTTCTTTGATTGGGGCTTCCGTAAAAGGGACCCCATGAAGCCATGTTAGATGGAACACACAGTGGCTTTTCATTGTCAGAGCAATGCAGTCGTTGAAACATGGACTGCCTCTGAGGCACTCTTGTTGCTTTGGAGCAGCAACAGTTGATGATAATACTGGTGCACGGATGTGCGTCATGAATTGATGTATCCTTCCTCGCTTTATGCTTATGATTTATTATGTTGCGTAAGTCAATGGAAAGGAGTTTTGCCTTAAAACCTATGTCACATGCATCACAGAGCTTTGCATATGGGTTTGTAAGAAGAGTTGGTATATCCGAACTTAGTTCGCATGCAGGGGCAACCCCCACACCTAAGTTCTATGATGACCTTGAAGACAGCCCCATGCTATACGTATTAGGACCTGTCTTTTTACTATAGGCGCATAGGCCATAGAATCTGCCTTTGGGCGCATGCTTCTTGGCAGCATGCCTAAACTTTCTCGATGTGGGCGCATAGTATGGGTCAGTTGAGCTTCGGTACATGACTATGGATGCATAATCTGTCGAAGACAGAAGTCTTCTGGCCAGAGTTATGCGCCCACACATCCTCTTGGGCGCATAGCTTTGGGCGCATGCTTGGTGGAGCAGCACTATTTTCTTTCAGCTTTGCCTCCTTCGTTTGTGAGCCTCGCTAAGTTTTTCCAGAGTGTCGAACACTTCGATTATTGGCATCGTAGTATTTTTCTTTGCCAAGTCTCAAGCGTTGAACACTCTGTTGTTTGTTGCACAAAAGAAAAGTCGCTGGACTAGCAGAGTCCGAAATGGTGTGAGCCTTCTTTATTTATTGAGCTTCTGTGGCAGAGCCATGCGTCCACAGAGGTGCTCTATTTGCCCATGTGACAGAGTCCTTCAGTTGTATATCTGCTATGAAATTAGAGGATATGTACTACGCACCTTCGGAAGCCAAGTCTTGCGAGACTTGTTTCGCTTCCCTAATTTTGAGGGAGTAGAGCCGTCCCTCGAGAGCATCTCTTCGAACGCCTGCTGATCGAACTTCAAGATCAACATCTTCTGAGTGCTTCCCACTTTGTCGGTATCGGATTCGCCACCACCTTCTCGTCAGAGGAAAAGTTAGTCCCCAGCAGAGTCGCCATTTTTGTAGACGCACACAAAAAAGAAGAAGAAACGCTATCTTTTCTTATTGGCACAAGGTACCACAAATCGAGTACGCCTGAAAGATCCTACGCTGAGGATCCTTGAGTACAAAAAGAATTCTGGAGAATGGGACGATGGAGATTGAGCGACAGTTGCTCCTTTACTCCGTTGACACTCCGATTACAAAAGTGGGAGAAAACCTAAGAAAATTGCTAACTCTCGGCTCATTGGCAAGAAATACAGCAATTTGACTCTTGAAAATGCTCTCTGTTCTGTGTTTTGAAGAGGTATAAGACCCCTTTTTATAGTCATTCTTGTGCTGGAAGATGTTATACGCCCACATGAGGAAACACACTGGTTTCATGTGGGTGCATAGTCCTACTTTGGGCATATAGGACGTAGGCGCATGCAGAATGCGTGATCATGGTTTGATCGTGGTGTTGACATGGCCGCATGCTTTGGTGTACGACTGCTCGTGCAGACTGACGTGGCCGTATGATTTAGTACACAATTTGATCGTAGATTTGATCGAGTCAGAGGCTGTTCTGGCTTGGGTGCATAGCCTGAAACAGGGCTATGCGCCCCCTTCTGGAGTAGCCTAGAGTGGGCGCATGGGTGCATAGCTCATTCTAGAGACTTGGGCGCATATGACCTCACTGGTGGCCTGGGCGCATATGGCTTCACTGGTGACTTGGGTGCATATGTCTTCATTGGTGACTTGGGCGCTTATGTCTTCATTGGTGACTTGGGCGCATATGTCTTTCCTGGCTTGGGCGCATGGTTGTCAAGTATGCCAAAATTTTCATTCTTCTACAGTTTCGACACAACAACGTGTGTCTCGACCGTAGCTGACATAACTGAAATTGAACAATTAAGACCAAAACCGATTTTCAGTTTTCGGATTCGTCGGGCGCACGGTCTCGACCGTAACCGACCTAACCGAAACCAAACAATTAAGACCGAAACAGGTTTTTGGTTTTCGGATTCGTCGGGTGCACGGTCTCGACACAATACGTGTGTCCCGACCGTAGCCGACATAACCAAAATCAAACAATTAAGACCAAAACCGGTTTTCGGTTTTCGGATTCGTCGGGTGCACGGTCTCGACACAACACGTGTGTTTTGACCAACCGACATAACCAAAATCGAACAATTAAAACCGAAACCGGTTTTCGGATTCGTCAGGTGCATGGTCTCAACACAATACGTGTGTACCGACCGTAGCCGACATAACCAAAATCAAACAATTAAGACCGAAGCCCGTTTTCGGTTTTCATATTCGTCAGGTGCACGATCTCGACACAATACGTGTGTCTCGACCATAACCGACATAACCGAAATCGAAAAATTAAGACCGAAACCGGTTTTCGGTTTTCGAATTCGTCGGGTGCACGGTCTTGACACAATACGTGTGTCTCGACCGTAATCGACATAAGCGAAACCGAACAATTAAGACCGAAACCGGTTTTTGATTTTCGAATTTGTCGGGTGCACGATCTCGAGACAATACGTGTGTCCCGATCGTACCCGACATAATCGAAATCGAACAATTAAGACCGAAATTGGTTTTCGATTTTCTGATTAGTCAGGTGCACTGTCTCGACAGAATACGTGTGTCTGGACCATAGCCCTAAAACATTAGCCTACCAATTTTTCTCACCTATATACAATCCCTAGATCTACTTATCCTAATTTTTCTTCATCCTCTTGGAGATTCTTTCTTTCCATCCCAAAACCAAGCCCTAGCCCCTTCACCACCTCAATCGACGGCGCTCCGGCCGTCCCGATCGCCAATATGAGAGCACGTACCCAAATTAATCAATTTAAAGGGGGAAAGAAGAGATACCTCACGGTGGGGAAGTTCCAATCGGTCGTCGGAGAGGGGAAAGGGGCCGGAGGATCGGTCGCCGGAGGAGAGAGGGGTTGCCGGAGGGCTTGCGTCGCCGAGAGGGTGAGGGGCACACATGAGAGAGAGAGCAAGAGAGGGAGGAAATTTTTAATGATCGGGTTTCGGCCTAATCTAATATTTATTTAAAATTAGCGACGTTTATCCAAACGTCGCTAAATTTGCGTCGTTGTGAACGTCGCTAATAGCGACGAATCAGCGACGATTAGCGACACATGAATCTTAATTATAATGGATAGTTGCCAGACGTCGCTGATTCGTCACTATTAGCGACGTTTGGTGACGTTAGCACAAGACGTCGCTAAATGTCAAAACTTAGCGACGTTTGGTTATTGTGTCACTAAGAATGTCGCTAATTCAGTAGATTTTTGTAGTGATCTAGGTTACAAGGATAGAAAACTATTCATAAATTGGTCGACATCTTAAATAGTATTGACAGTGATCATTGGTGATATAGAATACATGATTACAAAGGAGATTATAATATTTTGTTAGTAATATAGAAATAATTACAGAATATTTAAATGATTAACTAAGAGATTATTAGCAATGTGATGTTTGAATAAATCTTGAAAACTTGTTATACAACTAGTTTGGTACTTAGCCTAGTTTTGAGTTATATGAATTGTTTTTATTATAACTCCATGATTAGGAATATTAAATCAACTTAGATAATGTTCTCAGAATTGAGCAATGAACTTAATAATGACACGGATACCAATTAGTAATCGAAGTAATAGAGGTTAACTTTAACTAGAAAGACGACGTTACAAAGTATGCAACGTAGGAACCTAAGAAAACTAGTTAGAACGTTGTGATAGATGTGATCTTGTACATGTTAGCGTACATAGACTAATTTAAATATCATACTTTAGGCTTGCTTGATTGTTCTGACGAGGAGATAGTAGCGGGCTCTCTACAGTTGCAGCACGGAGTTCCAGGCAAGTGTACCTTGCCAATGTTATAGTTCATATTTCTTTCCTTTATTGTTGTTTTTATTTCTTATTTATCATCATTTAGGACGTAGGAATAGTCGATACTTTGCATCCATATTGTATTCGGAGGCCGATGATATCTTGTAGTCATCGAGTATCGACATTAGGCATTATATGTACTTTATTCGTATTTTATTGACACGATAGACCATAGGACACCAACATAATTCATGATGCGGATTTTACATGAGTATTTGTGGTTATGGACTTCGTGATAGGATATTAGATTGATACTTACATTTGTGACTTGTTATACTGGACTTGACTTGACTTGCTAGTTCTAGACATGGGATAGGGAGAACATTACCGCTATATCAGGCCGTATATACATTATATTATTTCTACTCAAATTTTCTCATTTTCATATATGGGACTTGGATGTTATTCTACTAGTTTAGACTCGTTTCCATATAGAGACTTGGATGGTATTCTAGTAGTATACGTTTGTCTCTGTAGCAAAGCTTGGGTGGTTATCTACTTGATCTACTCGTATGCCCTTTGGTCCCACGATACGGTGCATGAGGATAATAGCCTGCTGAGGAGTTTGTCAGCCTCAGTGGCTAACCCTGATATTCGAAATATGTTCTCATGTTCATATCACTTAGACTGGTTAGGGTAGTACCATTTAGTTTATATATTTTCTTTATTATTTCAATGGCATGTTTGTATGTACCTTGCTATGTCCCCTAAGGACATAGTGATCTCTCAAGATCGACGTTCATATAGGAGTAGTCCAACGACATGGTGCTTCAGTAATATTTGATTCAGGTATTTTATCGTGAATCCATATTTTACTCATTATTTATATCTCTGCTCTTTAGCCTAGTTTTGTAGATCTATATTATTCTTCGAGTCTACTCAAACATATGTGTTATTAGGCTACAAACCATGACTCATACTGTTTATCCTTTGTATTATATATTTTATAGATTGAGATAGATATATATTAGTTGATTTGATAGATAGTTTTAGAAAACCAAGACAACTTATACGTATTCGAGCTGGGTTGGAGTCCACTTGATACGTAGCTGGCATGTATACGTATCCTAGTCCAACGTATTTTAGGACTGGGGCATTACATGTTTTTGTGGTGGCCCATAAAGGTCAGAGCATATCGTTTCGGTTACGTTACTGTACCGAATGAGCCTGCGAGTTAGGATTAATGTTGAATAAGATCTCGATCCATAACTGATTTTAAAACTCCTCTTGTATTTGATTTACGTCCTTGGACTTCATAATTATATTTGTTCATTCTCCTTGATATCGTTATCATTGTTTCTCATCTTCTTCTATTTCGGAGAGATGGACGTTCGTGTGTGGTGTTTCCTCCAGAAGCAGATCCTCGTCAAGACGGAAGAAGACATGATTGATATAAAGTTTTGAGAAGATAGTTACCCTTAGTAGGATAGGTAGATATGTTATTTCTAGATGTTAGAGCTAGTATAGATTGTAGCATGTGAATTGACCATAGAATTAGAGGTATAGAACTAATAAAACCATGCCCTTATATTAGGGTAGCAATAATTTGGAAGTATTAGAAGTTAAAAAGATGGTTTGTTCTAATGCTCTAGAATACTTTATAGAATACATAGCTAGATTCCATGAATCAGTTGTGGCACATGGTGGTGATATATGAATTGATATTATGACCATAAGAAAATAGAATCTTATGTGGCAGGCTACAGTAGTTAAAATCTCTAGTTGCCTTATGACTGTTAGTATCGAACCTAGATCTTAGTACCTCCTTAAATTATTGGTGACTATAGGACCGGACATAATAGATAGGTAGATTGCTAGATCTAAGGTTTGGATAAGTACATAAGTTGAGTACTATGGTATAGGTTTCAAAATTAGGTTAGATATACTTGACTTATTTGGGTTGCCAGTGTTAATTGGACTCGTGAGTTCTACTATTGATAAGTTGGATAAATAAGCTTGTATCTGTGATAAAGCAAATAGGTTGAAGGATGAGAGTTGATAGATGTTATAGTCTTGGGTGAGATATAGTAAATTGCCTATAATGGATGGCAAGTTGTAACCAAATACTACCCATGTAGTTGGGACGAAGGGCATACATGGAATAAACTAGGAGAAACTCTGGTTCGAAGTGAAGAAGGTGGAATGACAATATGAAGGGATTCATGAGGAGTGTACATGTCCTTGAGCATTTTAAATTAATAGAAGGATCTAGGAAGGACTGAAGATTTTATCACTCAGTAGTTGCCTAGAAGATCTATACTTTAAAATGGAAGTACAGTACCATGATTAGATAAGCTTATAGTTAGAAAACAAAATTATCATACTAGAAGGATATGAAGGTGTGTAGCAAACAAATGACAACGGAAAGATTTTATTGGCGTATAATCCAAGAAGAAGGAATTGTGATATAGACCTGAGGGATAATAATTTTAGTATTTATGAATTGCATTGCTTTTGGAATTTTGAAAATTTAGTGCGACGAAAAATTGTTGATTAGTCTCGAAGTTATACGAATTTTAAGAAACTAAACACAGGTTTTAGATCACATACTGACTCGTTGGTCATTCTATAGAGGACTACCACAAGACCTGTAGATTTTAGATTGGGCACATGGATAGAGGAGTACAAATGGAAGATAGAAGTCTTATAGGAATGATAGCTAAATATTGTGGGTTACACAAAAACTGCTTAGGGCCAGGAATTTTGATTTTTGACTAATAAGGTATGAACTTGCTGGACCAAATCCTTAGTAATAAGTGATGATATGGGAACCTATTTCCAATTTACCCTAGCTAACGGATTTTTAAATTTTGGAAATCGTATTCTCATTATTGTATTGGTTATTTTTTATCTAGAAAATTTAGAATGATTGAAAAGATATTTATTACATAATTTCTATTTTTTATTTATTTTATACTATGTATTTGAGTAGAGGCTTGTTTTGTATTTCATTATATATATATTCCTCCTATGAATTGAATTGAGTTGAGCTTCTAGAATGGGTAAGAATGACTGGATAGATTGGACTTATAGCTAGTTAGAGCGATTATAAGAAGTTAGGATGGAGGATTTCATTATGGATACTATAGGTTGATGACATTTTACCTAGGAAAGAATATAGAGATAATAATTGTCCTAATTGTAGAATGAGGGATTTGAATACTACATAGGTGGCCTTAAATATTTTTATTTATAAGATTTTAGTGACTAACTCATGCACTCCTTCGAAGTAAAGGTATGACATTATTTCCTTTATAGATATTGGAAGATTTAAAATTGAGATTGTGTTGCTGAGTAACCTAGGATTATAGGTGGTGATTTTCTAGATAATCATTATCATGATAACAATAACGAGACAATCATGGCGGTGAGAAGATTTGAGGACCAAATACCTTAGACGATTAAATTATATGTATATGGCATTTAAGATTAAGAGAGTAGGTAGGGATAAGTACCAAGTTGTGTTTATATATTTAAAGATATGTTGAGTTCATTGTAGGGGAGATTGATTTTGAATTTTGAGGAAAAAAATTTAAAGGTGGATAGATTGTAAACCCCCTCACCCAAAATTTAGTTATTTTAATTTGTTATAATATTTAAATTTATTTTATGAAATAATTAGGATAAGGGGAACGAAAGTAACCAATAAAATATTTTCCAGTAGCTCAGATAACTATAGAACAACACCAGCTGCTACCCATAAATAAAAGGTATACTCTTGACCAGGACAAGCCATACTACTTCCCTGATCCTAGTGTCACTCTCAAACTCATTTTCTTGTATTAATTCTATTATAGTTACACAATATTCTCGACATTTATGCGTCATAAAATCTCAACTTTCCACCTAGTGACCGTAGCTTGGATTTGTGATGTCCAACACTGACCAGATTTCTACAACCAAATGTCTGACACTAACCTACATTGTGACTACCCTAATCTAATCCTTTGGGTCACATCTATTTTTATTTATTTTTACAATCTAAAATAATAGTTATACATTTTATGACACATATTGAACCATTTGAGCTTAATTTGACTCAACATAGAGCCAACTCTCAAAATCCAACCATAAAACCTAATTAAGTGGTCAAGTAGAACACCAAACACCCTTTCTAGGCTCACAAAACACCAAACATAATATTCCATACACCAAAACCTATTTTTAGAAGAATAAATTCAGCCTATAATAATTTGTAACCACAACCCCTTCACCTCCCTCTCATGACCCAAACCCCCTTTCTTTTTACCTCCCCACTTAAACCAAAGAGTGTAATACCCAACTATAGCCCTCTTCTTCTTCTTAACCCACCAAGCATTCATTACTTGGTATTATTTTACAATAAATTCAACCATACCCCCTTGGCCAAAACCTATTCCACCTTCACCAAATATGTCTACATTTTTCTCTCCTACTTCTTCACCCTATCCACCACCTCCATAGCCCTCAAACCTCTTCCAAGACCACCCTAACACTCTCCCATATCACCCTACCAAATCCCATAAACACCACAGCCCCTAGAACAACCTACACAAGTATCACAAGGAGCTACAAGGAGAAGAAGTCAAATCTGAAATTATTTTGAAGAAGCCATGATTGGAGCCATTTTAACATATTTCCAAAGAGGTTAGTGATCAAAAATCTTCGCCTTGAACCCCCCTAGATGAAACAACACTCTTTAGGTTTTATAATGATTTCACCAACTTTGTATATATATTTTGTATGCTACACTAGAAAATCTCAATACCAACCTAGTTTTTACCCATAGTGAACACCAACTTGTAAATCTTAATATATTTGTTAAATAACTCTAAAATCAAATATTTAATTCTTTTTTAGACTTAAATTGACATATTTTTTTAGACTATAAAATATTTGTTCTAGAATTAAATTATGGAGATTCATAAGGGTATAATAGTATTGAGCATGTGTAAACACTAGAATAAACTAGTTTGTATTTTAATAATTGTGATACATATAACTCATGTTAGGAAAAAGAAATTATATATTATATGATGTATAATTTCAGAATTTAAATTGATATTTTTTTTAGGATGAAATACATGAGAATTCATAAAGAGGTTATGTTGGAGGGATGTGCTAAAAACTAGTCTATACCAACTAGTTTAATTTTGTTGTTTTGTAACACATAAAATAATATGTTAAATAGAGAAAAATGTTAATTTTTACTTTAAATTTCAGAACCTATAATCATGTATTTGGAGATGGAACATTTTTCTATTTTGAAAAAAAATAGGTTTATAGTTGCATAGTTACTAGTACTAGTACTAGTACTAAATCACTAGTATATTTTGTATGTGTATAAATACTTAAATTGTTATGTCAAATAAGTGAAAAATAGTATTTTAAATTATATTTTTTTTGAATATAGAAATTAGTTTTTATAATTAAAAATGTATGATAATCTAGGTTACAAGGATAGAAAACTATTCATAAATAGGTTGAGATCTTAACTAGTATTGTCAGTAATCGTTGGTGATATAGAATACATGATTACAAAGGAGATTATACTATTTTATTAGTAATATACAAATAATTATAAAATATTTAAATGATTAATTAAGATATTATTAGCAAGGTGATGTTTGAATAAATCTTGAAAACTTGTTAAACAACTAGTTTGGTACTTAGCCTAGTTTTGAGTTATATGAATTGTTTTGATTATAACTCCATGATTAGGAATAATAAATCAACTTAGATAATGTTTTTAGAGTTGAGCAATGAACTTAATAATGACACGGATACCAATTAGTAATCTAAGTAATAGAGGTTAACTCTAAATAGAAAGACGACATTAGAAAGTATTCAACATAGCAACCTAAAAAAACTAGTTAGAATATTGTGATAGATGTGATCTTTAAATGTTAGCGTACATAGACGAATTTAAATATCATACTTTAGGCTTGCTTGATTGTTCCGGCGAGGAGACAGTAACGGGCTCTCTACAGTTGTAACACAGAGTTCCAGGCAATTGTACCTTGCCAATATTACAGTTCATATTTCTTTCCTTTATTGTTGTTTTTATTTCTTGTTTATCATCATTTAGGACGTAGGAATAGTTGATACTTTGCATCCATATTGTATTTGGAGGCCGATGATATCTTGTAGTCATCGAGTATCGATATTAGGCGTTACGTGTACTTTATTCATGTTTCATTGACACGATAGACCACAGGACACCAACACAATTCATGATACGGAACTTACATGAGTATTCACGGTTATGGACTTCGTGATAGGATACTAGATTGATACTTGCACTTGTGACTTGTTATACTGGACTTGACTTGACTTGCTAGTTCTAGACATGGGGTGGGGAGAACATTACCGCTATATCAGGCCATATATATTTTTTTTATTTTTTTTTTGAAACTGGAAATTTTATTGAAACAAAAGGACAAGTGGCAGGGCCCACATGCGGCCCTCCTGCCAGCATTCAAAATTTAAACAGAAAATCAAAGGAAAAGCCTAAAGCGCCAAAAGCGCACACTACCCGAGGGGGCGCGGGGCCCCAGGGAGTATCAGGCCATATATATATATATATATATATATTTCTACTCGAATATCCTTGTTTTCATATTTAGACTTGGTTGTTATTCTACTAGTTTAGCCTCGTTTCCATATAGGGACGTGGATGGCATTCTACTAGTATACCTTCATCTCTATAGCAGAGGTTGGGTGGTTATCTATTTGATATACTCGTATGCCCTTTGGACCCATAACACGGTGCCTGAGGGCAATAGCCTACTGAGGAGTTTGTGAGCCTCAGTGGCTAAGCCTGATATTCGGAATATGTTCTCACGTTCATATCACTTAGACAGGTTAGGGTAGTACCCTTTAGTTCATATTTTTTTTTATTGTTTCAATAGCATGTTTGTATGTACCTTGCTATGTCCCCTGAGGACCTGATGATCTTCCTAGGTTGACGTAAATATAGTAGTAGTCCGACGGCATGGTGCTTCTGTTATATTTGATTCAGGTATTTTATCATGAATCCATGTTTTACTCATTCTTTATATCTCTGCTCTTTAGCCTAGTTCTGTAGACCTATATTATTCTTCGAGTCTACTCAAACATATGTGTTATTAGACTGCAGACCATGGCACATATTATTTATTTTTTGTATTATATATTTTATGGATTGAGATAGATATACGTTAGTTGATTTGATAGATAGTTTTAGAAAACCAAGGCAGCTTATATGTATTCGAGATGTGCTGGAGTCCACTTGATACGTAGCTGTCATGTATACGTATCTTAGTCCTACATATTTTGGGACTGGGGTGCTACAATTATGTACTTGCAGCCTTGCCATGATTTATTTTTAGTCTTGTACCTGTTATCTCTTGCTCTTATCATGTCATGACCCGCTCTCGCTTTTCAGGATACGAGTACGTGGACGAGTCCAGCCTACGTCGCAGCATCGGTGGTAGTACGTTGTCTATACCTCCATACAAATCTCAAAGACAACCTATTTTGCTCATTCACAATATTTATTTAAATTATAATTCCAATAATACATTCAAATTGCATTTAGATACAGACCCGCTACATGAGACTATTCTAGCTAGAACCTATGGTTGGCCTCTAAGACACCTCTAACTCCATCCGAAGGAACCCAAAGCAAGATAGCAAGTCATCAAGAATAATTATCATGAATCTGTCAACTAGAGAAAAAAATATTCTGTCAAGATAGGAGCAAGTACAAGTCTAGCCAACACAATACAAATATAATATAAAGCAATATAACACAGAACATGAAAACAATGATCAATGGAAACATGAACAATATGAATAAGAAAATATGCAATACGATAAACTAAATAGAAAGTACCAACAATGGAAAAATAGAGACTCGTGTAAGCAATATTAGTGCACGTGTCAAGAGAAATACAACGTTCCTACACATGGACGGCTTGGACGAACGATGAGGATATAAGGCCCTCCCCCGTAACGAAAGAGTTGCCAATAATACAATCGGGCTTTGTCCACGTGTCTAGTAATTGTACCCCTCCAATATCCATACCTCACAATCATGTAGATACGGTCACGATAACGATCACGATAACAATAAGAAAATATAAACAATAGTCAATCACTCAACTCTCGTATGTGTAAACAGCCAAGACATGGGAAATATCATGTATAAGTAAAATATAACAGTATAAAATAAATGCACATAAAAGTGTCAACAATTACTTGCCTTGGTTAATTTGGAGTTGACTGAAGCGATATGATCATGTCGGCACAAAAATAGTCTTAGAAGTCACAACTATGCCAGATGATCTAATATGATGAAACGGACCATGTCATTGAGTCCAGAATAGTCAATTTAGCTAAGAACGATTATAAGGAAGTTTGAGATTTGTAAGAAGATAATAATACGACTAGCCTAGGACAAGATTTTAATAATCGAAAAAGTTTTTTTTGTATATATAAATAAATATTTTGTAAAATATTCATTGCATTTGAAACTATATTTTATTAATTAGAATAATTTTTAGACAGATAATTAAAATATAGAAATCTTGTTTTTAGGTCAACTATAATTTAGAAAATACGAGTATAATATTTTTAGGTCAAGAGCCATATATTTAAAACACCATGCAAATATAATAATATATAGCTTTCAAGCTCAATTTATTTTTCTATAAGATAAAATATTATAAAAATATTTATAAGCCTCAAGAGCCCAATGTATTAAATTCTAAATTATATACCAAAAACCCAAGAAAATGCTCAAAAGTTAAAGCCCAAACAAATTATAGAAAAATCCTTTTAATAGACTAAGGTCAAATCCTATATTTAGGCTTCGAATCCAGTTTTGAAAATAAATATTGGACAAAGCCTAGTACAACATTTTGTTACAACATAATATGGGAATACTAATATAGTTATCTAGTAAGAACAATAATACTTGCTACTAAAATATTATCAATAATAATAATAGTAGTAATAATGGGATAATAATTAATATCACAGATATTGATATATAAAGTATTGTATTTGAGCACTATAGTAGATACTATTCGACATATATGCAAAATACTGAAAATAAAATAATAAAGAAAACAAAATATCTACGGATACTTGTAATAAAATAAAATAATAATAAAAACAATGTATGCTGGCTGTGCGTTCCTTGAAAAGAAAAAAGATGCTTAGAGCATCTCCAACCCTATTGTGTTGTTAAGTGTTGTGAGTCTTAGGTGGCTCCTATGTGGCATGAGCCACAAGACAATGTCTTGTTTATGTAGCAAAATTATGTCTCAAAAGACAATGAGATAGAAAAACTCTCTCCAATGCAAAAGTATTGAGGAGACAATAGAAAGTATTTTTTTCAACTTCCAAGGCAACTTTTAAGACAACTACTCATCTTCTTTTTTTTCTAATATTTTTTATTCATAATTGATGACATGGAAGAGAAGATATTGTCAAGTGCATTGTCTAGAATAAGACAATCAACTTCACAATGTCTTCTTTAATTTTTGCCACATAAGCTTCACAATTGACTTGACAATTGCATTGGAGAAGAACTTTTGAATAAAATTTTGTCTTTCATATGTGGCAACAACTTTTTTCCAAAGTCACAATAGGGTTGGAGATGCTCTTAGAAAGAAATGTGTGCATTCCTTAGAAAGACGGAGAAATAATTGTAAGAGAGAGAGAGAGAGAGTTTAAAAGAAAACTTTTCTCCTCTGAAGAAAAGAGGAAACGAATTCATTCATTCTACTTCTTATAGTAAAAGAAAGAGAGAGGCATTGCTTCAGAGAACAAATAAAAGAGAGGGGTGAAGGAAGAAGCGAGAGAAAAGTGAGCGAGAGGAATGGGCATTCTTCCACGAAGAAGAAGATGATGAAGAGGGGAAAGTGAGACCGATGAGGAGCGAGATCAAGAGCGCGACGAGGAGAAGGATCCCGAGCTTCCGGAGCTCGGCCTGGACGGCACTGGGCTGGTGGAGAAAGACGAAGTTTCGAGAGGCGCTGTAATGCATGTGGTTCGTATTACGTATTTTTTAGAATACGTGTACGTATTTTATCTTGTATTGCATGATTCCTGGCTTAGCTTTTCTTCATGGCTTGGTTTATTCTTGGTTTGGGTTCAGCTAGGCTTGGTTTTCTTTGGTTTATTATGAACCAAGAAGAGAACCACCTACCTACCACCACTACTACCATTTATTAACCCCCACTTCCTTCTCTCTCTTCATTACTCTTCTTTTTTCCTCCATTAACTTCTTCACCTACCAGAGGGAGAGAGAGGCCTAGGCAAGTGCAACTTGCTTCATGGAGGAACTCCAATTTTATTGCTTCATTCTCTTCCTTACAGCATTCTAGCATCCTTTAGTACTTGACATTTTTACTTTCCATGGTCAGATTCTTGTAGATCTAAGTTTATTTTATTTTCAAAAATCTGGGGTTTTGATCTACTTAATCTTGTTATTTCTAAGTTTTGATGGTTCTATGTTGTAGAGAATTTTGTTCTACCCCATTTTGACCTATGGAAGTTCGGATTTGGACTCTAGATGAAGGTTTTATGGAGCTTGAGAACTTGGCTCTCATGGTGTTCTTCTTCTCAGAATTTTGGAGAAGATGAACTGTGCTTAGACTTGACCGCATGAACATTTCATACGGCAAGTGTTCCCCCAGCCGCATGGTAGTCTGGCCGCATATGTACCAATCTTTCCTGGTCGCATATGCCTGAACTCCTCCGAACTGCGCACGTATGAAATTCTCTGGCCACATGAACCCCAGTCGTCCTCAGCCGCATGGGTAATTAGCTTCCAACCGCATAGATTCGCTTTTCTCTTGGCCGTATAGACTAAGTATCATTCCTGGCCGCATAGGGCTTCATGACTTCTGAGCCGCATAGGCATTGCTCTCCCATAGCCGCATGGAACTACTCTCCGGCCAGCCGTATGTGCACCCATTCCTCCTAGCCACATAAGCCGCCGTACTCTTTAACCATATAGACTTGCTTTCCGTCAGCCGCATGAAGCCCACTCTTCCCCTGGCCGTATGAGACCCAACTTCTTGGGACAGCATGCGTCCTTGCCTCTCTAGTCGCATACACCCTTGCCCTTCTAGCCGCATGCCCCTGTCCTTACCAAGTTGTATGCGCTCTCCTTATTGGCCACATGAGTTCTAGTAATCCTGAGCCGTAGGGATCCTTCCTGTGCCTTGCCCTGCTATTTAATTATTGTTATTATTATTATTATTTCTCTATTATTATTTGATCTTTACTGATAACTTGTGTCTTGTAACCTCAGCATAGCTTGGATCTCCTGATTTAATGCTTGCACTATGATGTCCTGCACATGTACCTAAACACGATAGTGACCCATCGTGGTGTACTTCTGACAAGTAAACATGACATAACCTGATAGTGGCCCGTCGTGGTGTACTCTTGACCAGTAAACTTGACATGATAACCTGACTTGATATATCTTGATAAGCTTTTACGACGGCTACCTGACATGACATGACCTGTATAAATAACCTGGACACCGTGGGCGATTGTGTTTGTACAAATAATCCAGTCCTGTCTTGCATCATGTCTAGGATGGGACTTCTGAGTACCATGATCAGGAGTACCTACTGAAATGGACTAAGGCTAATAACTAGATTAATACATTAGTCATAAAGAGATCTTCCAGCTACAGGCAATCCCGTTACCTGGGCGTGCTTCGGATCGGTAGCCTGCCGTCGAGTAGGGTACATTTCCAGCACACTGTCATGTGTTGCACCCTTCAAGCTACTTAAGGGTACATGCGTTTCCTGGACGATGTGCCCACCTGAATTCAACCCCTAATTTTCGACCTGGGTAACCTGGATGGTCTGCACGGATTGTGGCTGTGGAATAATCTCACTATTGCTAGTAACTAAGCCTGTGATAACCCTAGCTAGTTAAAGTATCAAGCCGTACTTATTGCTTGGTCGTGATTGTTGAATGAGGAATAATCAGTCTAGTCTTGATCCTGTATAGATCGTTACATGTTCTAATTTTCTTATATTATCTTGTTGATAAATAGGAGAAACCAAGTTCGGTTCAGACGAAGGGTTACAATCCCGGTCCTTGTTTGGTTTAAGGATTGTAACCTGGTTATCTGAATGGTCCCATGGTTATCTTACCGTATATCCTCGTGATGTTATATTTCTCCAGTTTTACTATATATTGTTATCTTCTGTGCTAATTGCTGGTTTTAGTTCCTAAGTGAAGCTTCCTTTGTGGCACTTGCTCTTTCTGGGGTCTGACCCAGCTGGTTTTGTATAGCCAGATTTCGGAGCAGCTCCAGAGGATCTACCGACTTTCCAGCCCGATGGTGGCGACTAGACGTAACCAGGGCAACGAGTGGGTTTATTTTTGATCTCCCACTTTAATGTAAAAATATTCTTTTGAGGCGTTTAGCCGACGAGCACCTGTTTAGCTCGATTTTACTTATTTACTGTATGCCTACGGGCTGTAACATGATTGGCAGATCCTAGGGTTGATCATGTATGACTAAACTCTTGCTAGTCCTAACATTTTGTAACGACTAGCTTCATGATCAGCTGAATATGTAATATTTGGGATGCCTTATTATTGTATATTTAATGATCATACATCTTGTGACCTTTACTTACTTGCTTATGATTGAGACACTGACTTGTTTATGACCATAGGAGACTGTTGGCTTGTAGTAAACCCTCATGTATCTAGACAGCTGTGATCGTATAGCGAGATGGATTCCATTTTCATATACGTAGCTGGCTATGTCTGCCCCCGCACTCCAGTATTCTGGTTCTGGGGCGTGACATGGTTTAAGTGGTGGCCCATGCAGGTCTTGTAAATTAACATATGTGAGGGTTTACCGACTAGATGTCTCAATCAGTATTCGTCTTTGATCTCTGCTCCTATCATCCGAATCCCTGGAATCTTGATTTGATCATATGCTTGTATCGTTCATCTGTCCTGGTCCTTTCTTATTGTTCCCTATGTCGTCTTCTTCAGCGGCATTGTTCCTGGACCTGCCGGTCAGTAAGGCGGAGCATTTCCCGTAGACCAGCCGCAACAGGAGATCAAGCCTAGCATTCTGGAGTAGCCTCCAGAGTCGTGCCTTCTGACGGAGAGCCACCAGTCCAGCCAGTTCAGCCTGCCGAGCCTGATGATGGCACTTTGGTAGGTCTCGTCAGGACCTTGATAGCTTCTCAAGATCGTCAAGGAGATGCCTTGCACCAGGCAGTGACGGATGCTTTGACCAGGAGCGGTCATCAGGGTAACAGCACGGCCAACAGCTTCAAGCGCTTGAACCCTCCATTCTTCGACGGTAGTGAAGATGCTATCGCTGCAGATGCTTGGCTTCAGGACACAGAGGTGATTCTAGAAGCTGTCAGGACTCCGGAGAACGAGAAGGTAGCCGTGGTGCGCCTGCAGTTGTTAGATCTTGCCCGCAGCTGGTGGACGGCTCAGGCTGTTGGATTAGCAGCACCCATTGCTTGGGCAGTATTCAGAGAGAGAATCCAGACCAAGTATTTTGATGCTGTAGCTTGGTACGATCTAAAGACGACGTTCACCAATCTGAAACAGATGGGCAGAACGGTCGACGGATATGCGGCTGAGTTTTCGAGGCTTAGTCGGTTTGCTTCCACCTTGGTGGCAACCGAGTATGATAGAGCCCAGCAATTTCAGCAAGGGCTTTACTTGGAGATTTTGTTGGCAGTTGAGCAGTTTGAGCATCAGACTTTTGATGCAGTCTTGAGAGCAGCTAGGAGGCATGAGTATACCTCCCAGAGGATTGTGGATAGGGCCGGAGGTCGGAAGAGATCCCATGGCCAGATGAATCAGTCTTTAGCCGCAGCCCCGGCAGCCAGGGCTTTGACTATTGGAGCTCCGAGGCGAGCTGCCTCAGTGACGTCGGTTAAACATTCATCCCCGACGTACCCTCAGCAACAGCAGAAGCAGAAACAGTCTTCCGCAGTAGAATATTCTCATTATAGGAAGCCAGGCCATGTAGTGGCAGAGTGTCGCAGGGCACAAGGACTGTGTCTGGCTTGTGGAGCAGCAGACCATAGGATTGGATCCTGCCCGAATAGGGGTGGTTCATCATCGTCCAACCTTTCTAGCTCTTCGGTGAGAGGACCAGCTCCGGTCCAGCAGTAGCAGTATCATTGCCGAGGCCCTTGCCGCCTCAGTTCCAGGTGTTCCAGTAACAACACCCCCAGCAGTATGCTCAAGCCCAAGCCTTGAGTCAGAATAGGCAGCGAGGATTTCAGCAGAGGGGACCAGCACCCCGAGGGCATGGTCAGGCTATGGTGATGACCGCAGAGGAATGATTGGCACCAGGAGAGGTAGTGGCAGGTACTATTCTCATCAACTCCTTTCCAGCTTCAGCTTTATTTGATTCTGTTGCATCGCATTCTTTTATGTCTGCACGATTCACGACACGGATAGGATTAGAGCCCGAGTCATTATCAGTGAGGCTTAATATACTTACTGGTAACGGACTTGTGGGAGTCGATAGGGTGTTTTCCTTGTGTCGGATCGTAGTTAGCGGTAAGGAATTTCCCGCTAGATTGATAGAATTCCCGATGGCCGATTATGATATGGTCTTAGGGATGGATTTGTTGAGGAACCAGTATGCTAGAATAGACTGTCATATTGGTAGGGTTGTTTTTAGCATTCCAGGAGAGCCAGAGTTTTTCTTTTTCCGAGGCACAGTTGAGCCTTCTCCTCCAATGTTGCGAATGGCAGTAGCAGCAGTACAGTTGCCTCGGATAGTCGAAGAGTTTCCAGATGTTTTTCCAGAAGAGCTTCCAGGTATGCCGCCGTAACGGGAGATTGAGTTCACCATAGACTTGATTCCTGGGACAGCCCCAGTATCAGAGAGAGTCTACAAGATGGCGCCTTCAGAGTTGGAGATATTGTATAAGATGATTGAAGAACTTAGGACCAAAGGATTCATTCGTGCTAGTGGATCGCCTTGGGGAGCCCCGATGCTTCTTGTGAAAAAGAAGGATGGTACGTCTAGGTTATGTGTTGATTATCGTACCTTGAACTCAGTGACAATCAAAAACAGATACCCTCTTCCGAGGATAGATGACTTGTTTGATCAGCTCAAAGGGGCAGCAGTATTCTCGAAGATCGACTTGTGCTCAGGATATCATCAGATCAGAGTCAGAGAGCAGGATATCCCGAAGACAGCTTTCAGGTCTAGGTATGGGCATTGGGAGTTCCTAGTAATGCTATTTGGAGCGACTAATGCGCCGGCTGTATTCATGGATCTCATGAATCGTATTTTCATGCCTTATCTGGATCAGTTCATAATTGTGTTTTTGGATGACATCCTGGTCTATAGCATGAGTGAAGCGGAGCATGAGCAGCATCTCCGTGTGGTTCTTCAGATTCTCAGGGAGCACCAGTTGTATGCCAAGTTCAGTAAATACGAGTTCTGGCTCGATCGTATTTCGTACTTGGGTCATATCATCACTCGAGGGGGAATAGAAGTGGATCCGCAGAAGATTGTGGCTATTGAGTCATGGTCGGTGCCCAGCACAGTTGCAGAGGTTCGTAGTTTTCTCGGATTGGCCGGCTACTACCGGCGATTTGTTTCAGACTTTGCCCGGATCTCGGCGCCATTGACCCAGTTGACCCGTAAGGAGGTGCAGTTTTCTTGGACAGCAGAATCTCAGGATTCTTTTGAGAAGTTAAAGCGAGGCTTGATGACGGCTCACATTCTCACACTTTCAGATGGAACCGAAGGATTCTCAGTATATTATGATGCTTCAGGCAGAGGCCTAGGATGTGTTATGATGCAGCATGGGAAGGTAATAGCTTATGCATCACGGCAACTTCGTGATCATGAGAGGAATTACCCAACCCATGACTTGGAGCTGGCAGCAGTAGTGTTTGCACTTAAGTTGTGGAGGCACTACTTGTACGGAGATAGGGTAAAGATTTTCACCGATCATAAGAGCCTGAAGTATATTTTCACCCAGAAGGATCTTAACAAGCGTCAGAGGAGGTGGCTAGAGCTTCTGGTGGATTATGATGTCAACTTGCAGTATCATCCCAGGAAGGCCAACGTCGTTGCAGATGCATTGAGCAGGAGAGCCGGAGTTTATTTCCTAACAGCGCAACCGGAGCTGTTAGCAGATCTTCAGAAGATGGATATTGAAGTTGTCCTCCCTTCCAGTATGGCATTGATGGCCAGTATGCAAGTTCAGTCCACCATAGTCGAGAGGATCCGAATGGCGCAGTCAGCAGATTCCAAGCTTCAGCGACTCATGACAGAGTGTGAGACAGGACGAAGACCAGAGTTGTTATTCATGAAGATGGTACACTTAGGCATGGTAAGCATCTTTGTGTACCCAGTGGAGATATCAGACAGGAGATCATGGCAGAGGCTTACAGTTCACAGTATTCCATTCATCCGGGCGGTACGAAGATGTACCGTGATATCCGTCAGCATTTCTGGTGGAATGACATAAAGAGGGAGATAGCCCATTTTGTCTCTCGTTGTTTAGTCTGCCAACAAGTTAAGGCTGAACATCAGAGGCATGTTGGACTTCTTCAGCCCTTGTCGATTTCAGAATAGAAGTGGGAACATGTGACCATGGATTTTGTGACTGGATTACCTAGATCCCCAGCTGGTCGAGATGCTATTTGGGTTATAGTTGACAAGCTCACGAAGGTAGCACACTTCCTCTCGTTCAGAGTCAGTCAGTCGACAGCTCAGTTAGCAAAGATGTACCTCAGGCAGATCGTCAGGTTGCACAGAGTGCCAGTTAGTATCACTTTGGACTGAGATTCGAGATTTATGTCGCACTTTTGGCGTAGCCTGCAGGAGAGTTTGGGAACTCATCTCCAGTTCAGTTCAGCATATCATCCGCAGACAGATGGTCAGTCGGAGCGTACAATCTAGACTCTTGAAGATATGTTGCGGTCCTGTACACTTGACTTCGGTGGTTCGTGGGAAGATCATCTGTACCTGGTGGAGTTCTTGTACAACAATAGCTTCCAAGCCAGTATCCAGATGGCACCGTTCGAGGCACTGTATGGTAGGAAGTGCAGATCCCCGCTAGCATGGGATGATGTTGGAGAGAGACAGATGCTCGGCCCAGAAATGATAGCCCAGACAGTTGAAGTAGTCAGAAGAGTCTGGGATCATCTTCGAGTTGCCCAAGATCGCCAGCGCCATTGGGCCGATTCTCATCGGCGCCCCCTCGAGTTTTCTATCGACGACCATATATTCCTGAAGATTTTACCTAACCGTGGCGTCATTCATTTCGGCGCACAAGGAAAGCTTAGTCCTAGGTATATAGGGTCGTTCGATATTCTGGAGCGAGTAGGAGATGTATCCTATCGTCACGCTCTTCCGCCGTCGCTAAGCGAGGTGCATGACGTGTTCCATGTATCCCAATTACGACGGTATATCCCGGACCCAAGCCACGTCCTGGATCATTCGGAATTGGTTGTTGGTACCAACCTTTCGTATGAGGAGAGGCGCTATATTGGACCGAAGAGAGAAGATACTCAAGAACAAGACTATCAAGTTAGTCCGAGTTGCTTGGGGTCATCACTCCTTGGGTGAGTCAACATGGGAGCGTAAGGATGATATCCGATCGCGATATCCCGACTTGTTTGACTCGTGAGGTATAATGTCTTCCTTATGCCTCATACCTTCGATTCCTTGCTTGAAAGAGTGATTGATTGCCTAGTTATAGCTTGCATGTGATTAATATAGCTTGTCCTCATCTCTCTAGCCTCTTAATTAAATTCTGAGGACGAAATTCTTTTAAGGTGGGTAGAGTTGTAATATTTATGGTTCGTATTACGTATTTTTGGAATACGTGTACGTATTTTATCTTATATTGCATGATTCCTGGCTTAGCTTTTCTTCATGGCTTGGTTTATTCTTGGTTTGGGTTCAGCTAGGCTTGGTTTTCTTTGGTTTATTATGAACCAAGGAGAGAACCACCTACCTACCACCACCACTACCATTTATTAACCCCCACTTTCTTCTCTCTCTTCATTACTCTTCTTCTTTCCTCTATTAACTTCTTCACCTACCAGAGGGAAAGAGAGGCCAAGGCAAGTGCAACTTGCTTCATGGAGGAACTCTAATTTTATTGCTTCATTCTCTTCCTTACAGCATTCTAGCATCCTTTAATACTTGACAATTTTTTTTCCATGGCCAGATTCTTGTAGATCTAAGTTTATTTTATTTTTAGAAATCTGGGGTTTTTATCTACTCAATCTTGTTATTTCTAAGTTTTGATGGTTCTATGTTGTAGAGAATTTTGTTCTGCCCCATTTTGACCTATGGAAGTTCAAATTTGGACTCTGGATGAAGGTTTTATGGAACTTGAGAACTTGGCTCTCATGGTGTTCTTCTTCTCGGAATTTTGGAGAAGATGAACTGTGCTTAGACTTGACCGCATGAATGTTTCATACGGCAAGTGTTCCCCCAGCCGTATGGTAGTCTGGCCGCATATGCGCCAATCTTTCCTTGTCGCATATGCCTGAACTCCTCCGAACTGCGCACGTATGAAATTCTCTGGCCGCATGAACCCCAATCGTCCTCAGCTGCATGGGTAATTAGCTCCCAACCGCATAGTCCCGCTTTTCTCTTGGTCGCATAGACTGAGTATCATTCCTGGCCGCATAGGGCTTCATGACTTCTGAGCCGCATAGGCATTGCTCTCCCGTAGCCGCATGGAACTACTCTACGGCCAGCCGCATATGCACCCATCCCTCCTAGCTGCATATGTCGCCGTCCCCTTTAACCGCATAGACTTGCTTCCCGTCAGCCGCATGAAGCCCACTCTTTTCCTGGCCGCATGAGACCCAACTTATTGGGACAGCATGCGCCCTTGCCTCCCTAGCCGTATGCACCCTTTCCCTTCTAGCCGCATGCCCCTGTCCTTACCAAGTTGTATGTGCACTACTTATTGGCCGCATGAGTTCTAGTAATCCTGAGTCGTAGGACTCCTTCCTGTGCCTTGCCCTGCTATTTAATTATTGTTATTATTATTATTATTTCTTTATTATTATTTGATCTTTACTGATAACTTGTGTCTTGTAACCTCAGCATAGCTTGGATCTCTGATTTAATGCTTGCACTATGATGTCCTGCACATGTACCTAAACATGATAGTGACCCATCGTGGTGTACTTCTGACAAGTAAATATGATATGACCTGATAGTGGCCCGTCGTGGTGCACTCTTGACCAGTAAACTTGACATGATAACCTGACTTGATATATCTTGATAAGCTTTTGCGACGGCTACCTGACATGACATGACCTGTATAAATAACCTGGACACAGTGGGCGATTGTGTTTGTACAAATAATCCAGTCCTGTCTTGCATTATGTCTAGGATGGGACTCCGGAGTACCACGGTCAGGAGTACCTTCTGAAATGGACTAAGGCTAATAACTAGATTAATACATTAGTCATAAAGAGATCTTCCAGCTACAGGCAATCCTGTTACCTGGGCGCTCTTCGGATCTGTAGCCTGCCGTCGAGTAGGGCACATTTCCAGCACACTGTCATATGTTGCACCCTTCAAGCTACTTAAGGGTACATGTGTTTCCTGGACGATGTACCCACCTGAATACAACCCCTAAATTTTTGACCTGGGTAACCTGGATGGTCTGTAAGGCTTGTGGCTGTGGAATAATCTCACTGTATCTTGCTAGTAACCAGGCCTGTGATAACCCTAGCTAGTTAAAGTATCAAGCCGTACTTATTGCTTGGCCAGTGATTGTTGAATGAGGAATAATCAGTCTAGTCTTGATCCTGTATAGATCGTTACATGTTCTAATTTTCTTATATTATCTTGCTGATAAATGGGAAAAACTAAGTTCGGTTCAAACGAAGGGTTACAATCCCGGTCCTTGTTTGGTTTAAGGATTGTAACCTGGTTATCTGAATGGTCCCATGGTTATCTTATCCGTATATCCTCGTGATGTTATATTTCTCCAGTTTTACTATATATTATTATCTTCTGTGCTAATTGCTGGTTTTAGTTCCTAAGTGAAGCTTCCTTTGTGGCACTTGCTCTTTCTGGGGTCTGATCCAGCTGGTTTTGTATGTCCAGCTTTCGGAGCAGCTCCAGAGGATCTACCGACTTTCCAACCCGATGGTGGGGACTAGACGTAACCAGGGCAACGAGCGGGTTTATTTTGATCTTCTACTTTATTATAAAAATATTATTTTGAGGCGTTTAGCCGACGAGCACCTGTTTAGCTCGATTGCACTTATTTACTATATGCCTACGGGCTGTAACATAATTGACAGATCCTAGGGTTGATCATGTATGACTAAACTCTTGCTAGTCCTAACATTTTGTAACGACTAGCTTCATGATCAGCTGAATATGTAATATTTGGGACGCCTTATTATTGTATATTTAATGATCATATATCTTGTGACCTTTACTTCCTTGCTTATGATTGAGACACTAGGCTTTTTTATGACCATAGGAGATTGTTGGCTTGTAGTAAACCCTCATGTATCTAGACAGCCGTGACCGTATAGCGAGATGGATTCCATTTTCATATACGTAGCTGGCTATGTCTGCCCCCGCTCTCCAGTATTCTGGTTCTGGGGCGTGAAAGGCGCGCTCGCCGGTGGTCGAGGTACGCAAAGAAATGGTGGTGGCCTCGAAGAAGGCGGGGCTCGGCGAGACGCCGACGAAGGGTACGCCCATTTATTTTATATTATTTTATTGGCGGTGGTGTTGGTATTTCTGCTGGTGATGGTAGTGAGCGGGGTTGTTGGCCGGAGTGGTCGCACGGTTGTGGGCGAGGTTGGAGGTATGGCAGTAGGATGTATGGTAGCCATCGGTGGTTGTCAGACCGATGAAGGAGACACGGCACGGAGGATCGAAGAGAATAAGAGTAGAGAAGGACGGCGGCACGAAACTCAATGCCGGTGGTGGTGTCCAGGTAGATGTGGTCGGACACAGGAGGAGATCAGGAGATGACTGCTGGTCTGTGTGTCGGATTGGGAAGAGGAATAGCAGGGCTTAGGGTTAGGGCTAGGATTCATGCCGACGTGTCTTGCAAGACCCGGGCATAGGTAGGATTTGTGGAATTGTAAAGAAGATAGTGTCCGGAGTTGTCGGACACGGGGAAGAAGTTTGTAGATTTAATAGAAAAATAATGAAAAAGGAATACGGACATGGTGCACGCACGATGATGGTCATGGTGGTTGATGACGACTGGCTATGGTTTAGGAGTTGTGGGAAAAACAAAGGGACGACCTCCTTTAAATAGGATTGCGGGTTTCCTAATAAGAGAAAGATTAGAATCTACAATCAATCCTTCCGTAGATTATATTCGATCAAATATAAATCAAATTTGATCTCATGAGGATTTAAAATAATACTCCATATTCCAAAATAAAATTTAATCTATATTTGATAAATTCAAATCCTAAAATAAATTGGCAACTATTTTATTGCCCAAGATAATAATTGTAATACTTTTTTAAACTCTTTTTGAAAACAATCGTTTTGGAAACCAAAAAAATATTAAACAATCATCTCCTATAATTCAATCAATAAAAATTGAGAAAGATTTTATTTATTAAAACTAATTAATATTTTCAAATAATTTATTCTAAACTAGTTTGTAAAAGTAATAGGAAATCTATTTTACAAGTTCAAGAAGATTTATTTCTTAAACATAATATTTAGAATAATTAAAATAAATAAAAATTTTGAAATTCTAAAAATGAGGGTTACAAATCTACCCACCTTAGAAATAAATTTGTCCTCGAATTTAAAAAAAGAAAATTCTAGCCTATACATGAAAAGTATCAGTAAATTATCAAAACAAAAAAAAAACATAAATCATTAGATGAAAATGGCAAAATTCTTTATAAATGGAAAGATTGATCTAATCATTGATCAAAGAATAATGGATAGGGCAGGAATAAATATATGATGAGAACTAGGTTATGGCCTTGAATCCTAGAAGGATATTTAGAGTAGGAACATGCAATAAAAGTAGAACAATTGAATTCAGATAACTAGAAAGGACTACGATTAAGAAATAGAGTTAGAGGAGCTTGTCCTACATAATACACCATCCATATATTTTCCTTGGTCAACCTATAAATAAATCGTATACCCTCAAAAATTATTTCAAATATCTTCAATTTTCATAAGTCAATTTAAATTACTAATTCAATACCCAGTTTCATCCCATAATCTTCAAAATCAAATTCCAAAAAAAATATTTAAATTTTTTTCACTATTCCTTCATATCCTCAATAATTAAAATTTAGTATACCTTCAAATTTTTATAACAATTTCTAAATCATTTTCTTTTAAAAATTTCAACCTTATCAACGGATTTATTAATTTACATAAAATTTCTACTTCAAAGCATCACAATTTAACAACTCTAACATTCAACAATCAGTTAATCTCGAAGATCAATCAAAAAATCTACCCGTCTTTGTTCATACCATCAGATGTAAACATAATATTAAATTCTTATACAAAAATTTCCTTAATATGAAAATTCTTTTCAAATCCATCAACCTTAATTTCAACGTTTATTCCTAATTTAATCTCATAGCCTATGAAGCAACCTTAACTACCCAAGAAGTCAAACTAGATAAGGGTTTTCCTAATACTAATCTAGTCCTAATCAAATCAATCCTAATTGTGAATGAACACTTCCTTTCGCAGGCTCGCAGTAGTACGACCGATATAGGTACTACCCCGAGTTCGTATAATTTGCAAAAACGGACTTGCTTAGGCCACCATAAATACTTGTCATGACCGGCTTACGCTTTTCGAGATACGACTATGTGGCCAAGTCCAGCCTACGCCGCAGCATCGGCAGTAGTACGCTGTCTATACCTCCATATAAATCTCATATACAACCTATTTTATTCATTCACAATATTTATTTAAATTATAATTCCAATAATACATTCAAATTGCATTTAGATACAAACCCGCTACATGAGACTATTCTAGCTAGAATCTATGGTTGGCCTCTAAGACACCTCTAACTCCACCCGAAAGAAGCCAAAGCAAGATAGCAATTCATCAAGAATAATCATCATAAATCTGTCAACTGAAAAAAATATCATGTCAGGATGGAAGCAAGTACAAGTCTAGCCAACACGATACAAATACAATATAAAGCAATTTAACAGTAAACATGGAAACAATGATCAATGGAAACATGAACAATATGAACAAAAAAATATGCAATATGATAAACTAAATAGAAAGTACCAATAATGGAAAGACAGAGACTCATGTAAGCAATATTAGTGCACGTGTCATGAGAAGTACAACGTTCCTATACATGGACGGTTTGGGCGAACGATGATAATATAAGGCCCGCCCCCGTAAATGGAAGAGTTGCTAACAATAAAATCAGACTTTGTCCACGTGCCTAGTAATTGTACCCCTCCAATATCCATACCTCACAATCATGTAGACACGGTCACGATAACGATCACGATAACAATGAGAAAATATGAACAATAGTCAATCACTCAACTCACGTGTGTGTAAACAGTCAAGACACGAAAAATATAATGTATAAGTGAAATATAACAATATAAAGTAAACGCACATGAAAGCGTCAACAAGTATACGCCTTGGTTAATTTGGAGTTGACTGAAGCGATATGATCATGTCGGCACAAAAATAGTCTTAGAAGTCACAACTATACCAGATGATCTGAGATGATGAAACGGACCATGTCATTGAGTCCAGAATAGTCAATTTCCACACATGACTTCCATAGTATTGTTTACTTGAGTGACCTGACTTGATCATATATTCCTTGTTACTTGATTTGACCCTCGACTGATACTATGATTGGCTACTTGACCACTCTCGATTCAAAAACCCACACAAGGCTACGATAGAGACTACTATAGTTAGGGAGCACCACGCAGGACTACTAAAAGACCGGGAGCACCACGCAGGACTACGGTATTTCGATTTATTTGTAGCCATGCTTAGTATTATTTCCTTTATGACATGTACCTGTCATTATCTATAGAGTTCTTCCATGTGTTCTTCATTCTGGTTCTATTAGTTGCTTTCTATTTTTCCTTGCATATTATTTATTGTCATAGTAGGCATGTTTATATGTATCTTATGTATCTTGCTAGTCCCCTGAGGACCTAGTGATCTCTCCAGGTATTAGATGAAGTTATCAAGGTATAATACATTGGTGGATGCTAGTTGTTTTACCAAGACTTCAGGTATATTTAGTTGATGCTATAATCATACTCTTCCTTATTTATATTGTGTCCTATTTTTGATTCATACTGTTACTATAGCCTGTCTTTTACAAGTTTCATCTTTCTTCTAGTTTGTTCATGATACATGTATTATTGGGGATCCATTCTAATATATTTATCTATTCTAGAATCAGTGTATTACGGTCTGATCAACCTTAGAGCACATGATTTGTTATTGCTATCAATATTTAGTTGATTGAGATATAGTTAGCCTAACTTTTTAAACAGTTACACTTGACCTATAGACAGCTTATACGTATTCGAGCTGGACTGGAGTCCACTTGATATGTAGCTGACATGTATAAGTAATCTTAGTCCTACATATTTTGGGACTAGGACGTTATATTTTTTGGTAGCCCACGGAGGTCAAAGCATATCGTTTCGGTTACATTACTGTGCCGAACAAGCCTGCGAATAGGATTAAATCCTTAGGATTCTCAATCCACAACCGTCTTGACAATTCTTTTAGAAATTGTTTTACTATCCTTGAACTTCGTATTTGCTTTTGACTATTCTTTCTTTGCTTTCTTGGGTCATTGTTTCTCGTCCCTTCCTACTTCGGAGTGACGAATGATCGTGCTTTATAGAATTTATCAAAGATTCCTAAGTTATAGTGTAAATTATTTTTTTCTGGTTACTTGATAGATAAGAGGGGATTAAAGATGCCATATGCCATAGGTATCTAGTTGTATTAATTTTTGCAACTAGTGTGCAAGGATAATAAAATTTTAGGGCATCATGTGTTTGATGGGGTAGTGTGACCAAAGGTGGGTAGACGACCTCAAGGCATAATATGATTCATTAGTAGTGAATTAATGATTGAAATGATTGAAGAGCGTTTATGAATTTACAAACTTGAGAAAAAGGAGATTGGATGTAATTTAAACTTTGAGGAGGTTTTATAAGATATAACCTTGTGTATGGAAAAAGAAAAATTTAGGTAGGTAGAAGGGTGTTGAAAGTCAAGTTAGAAAGAAAATTTTGTAATTTAAAGGTATAACACTTAGATGGGGATTGAGAAAGGCAGTCAAATAGAAAAAATAAGATATTTTGGTGCATTTGACTTCATGAATTTTCGGAAGAATATTATGGTAAGTTAATGTTAACAATAAAAGGAATTTGAGGATAGAGATTTGACTTAAGAAGGAAAAAAGTTGTCTTGATGAATAGAATCTAAATTTTGAAGGCTATGGAATTTGATAATTTGAAATTTAGAAGATGATCTATTGTATAATTTTTACTAAATCTTTTTAGTAGACTAAGGTCAGAATAGACTTGCATTTGAAATTTTGAGAATTTTAAGGAATATCGATGAACTAAATTTTCGAGGATTAGAATGGTTAAAGATTATTATTACTATTTGAAATTCAGATTCAAGGCTTGAATAAAAATATAGGAAAAAACCTTTGAAGTAATTAGTCGGTAGATTCAAAAGTTAAAGAGGATCGAGGATATAGTGATTAAGGGACTAGTAATTAAGTTCTTGGCTTGATGGTCAAGGAGGACAAGCCTTCAACATGATCATCGCAAGATCGCCAGCACCAAGAGGAGCGACTAGAGGTAACCATTTATAATTTTATGATAGGAACGTTGCATAGGAAAATTGTTTAAGATTGATCGTTACTTGCTTGATTTGGAGAGACGTAGTGACATAGTGTACCCCAATGAACTATTCCTAGTTACATTAGTGAGCTTTACTTTAATTTAGAGGACAAAATTCTTTTAAGGTGGGTAGACTGTACGCACCCTGATTTCTGGAAATTAATTTTTTATTTATTTTATATGATTTTCTATTTATTAAATTTTATTTTATTTTTAATTATGACTATAGATGTATTTTTCGTAGCTTTGATTTTTTTTTAGCACAAAAAATGTCAATCCTTCAAAACGTCCTTCATGAGTTTTGAAGTAAACAGATTTACCTTTAGTTTAATATATCATGTCCCGTCCAAATATGTCCCCTAACATTTTTTTTGACTTCGCACAACTTTGGGTCAATTTTGACTATTTGATCGTTTACCGTAATTCTAGACCTAACTTCCAACGTGAGTTCGAAACTCGACATCGATCAAAACTATTTGACCCAATATATAGTTTTGACCAGTTTGGAGCCTACTGCGCACATGCCTAGGGTGTGTCATTCAATCGAGTTTTCATGTGTTATTTATTTGTAAATGGCACATGAGATCCATTAGTTGACTTCTCGAATTCAAATAGACTAGACAATCTATCCGGCTAACCTAGCCAACCCCACTTGTTAGAGCCTATCTGAGGTTACCAAAATTAATCATATATACATATATATATATATATATATATATATATATATATATATATATATATTCAAAAAAAAATATATATATATATATATATATATATATTCTTTTTTTTAACTCTAACCCGTATATTCATAAGAAGGCACAAAATGCCAAAGCCTTTATAAGTAAGCTCAATTAAAGAGAAAATGACGGAAATAAAATGAGCCCGGAGGGCTAGACTGCTATGTTAGAGAGGAGGGCGCCAGAAAACCTGCCGCTCGTGCTTACAGAGACGGCTGACCTTGCAAATCTATCTGTGAGCCTCTCGGATTAGTTGATTGGAGGTGAATTATTATCCTTCGTATCTGAATTTGTTACGGTTCTTCCAAAGGGACCATATAATGGCGGCTACAACAATCTGGTGGCCATACGAGGCGCTGCACCAGGGGGCTAGGAGATCGTTGAAGCCTTCAGTATTATGGACTTGAATATAGCAGAGGGAGAATGCTGACCACATCTTCTCAGCTAGGTCTCCTATATCGAGAATGTGTTCTGTAGTTTCAACTTGTCTCTTTTGGCAGTAGTGGCACACGGACGCCAAGTTGTACCCGATATTGAGGAGGGCGTCATCTATGGGAAGTTTCTTGCAAAGCGTTCTCCAAATCAGAAACGACCATTTCTTGGGAATACAGGACTAGGAGCTCCAATACCGCACACAGCACGTCGCCTCGACGCTAAAGTGAACATGCCGTTGGCGGTGAGAGCCCACCTCATAGAATCTTGGTTTGATCCAACCCTCAAGCCTGATGCTGCTAGAGAAGTGGCGACTTCCTCACCAATCCAATCTCGGCTTCTCTCCCAGTTCCACTCCCTGGTATTAGACCACAGATCGCTAATTATGTTATTGGTGGGGGCGTTAGGATGAGGGAGGAGAAGGTCTTCTTCGAGCCATCTTTCGGAGAATAATGAAGACTCTCCCGACCCTAACTGTAGGCGAATCCGTGGTTCAATGAGTCGCCGGCCAATCAAGATTCTTCTCTAGGAGGCTGAAGATCTACAATTAGAAGAGGCAGCGGACGGGTGAGTATGCTTGTAATATCTGGCCTTCATAAATCGTGTCCAAAGAGATTGGTTCTCACGAAGCTCTGCCGCAGCTTCATAGAGAATGCATCGACCACGTTTGCCAGCCTGCAGAAACCTAACCCTTCCTCAGTCGTAGGTTTGGCCATGGTATCCCAGTTAGCCCAATGATGCTTGTCCTTCCCATCGCAGTGGCCCCAAAAGAAGTTGTCGAATAGATTTTCAATGGATGTGAGAACTTTCTTGGGAGAAGATCAGGCGGCCAGAGTGTAAATCAGGATGAATGACAGGACATGCCAGATCAAAATCATCTTTCCTCCAGGCGATAAAATCGTATTGTGCCAACCCTCAATTTGTTTCCTGATTTTATTGACCAGCTTGTCAAAAATCTTGAGTTGGATCTGCCGTACACCAACGGGCACCCTAAATATTTGAAGGGGGTATGCTACAGAGAAGGAGGTAATGTTTGTGAGGGTGGTGATGTGTCCTCTGTCTGTAGCGTGGTGAGCATATATGACACTTTTGTTGGGGTTAACCTGCTGGCCAGAGCATCTGGAGTATCTTTGTAGAGTGCGATTGACTGCCTCCATGGAACCGGTGTCGTCAAATAAGAAGATAAGGATCTCATCTGCATAGGCCAAGTGAGTGATGATTGGGCTGCCATTAACGGTATGGAAATGCTGGAATTGGGGGGTCTCTACCATCTTATTCCGATTTCTGCTCAGCGCTTCTGCGACAATAATAAAGATGGTACACGAGAGAGGGTCTCCTTGTCTGACGCCGCGACTGGATTTGAAAAAACCTTCTTGTAGACCGTTGATAACAGTGGAGAACCACGAGTTGTGATCGATCTCCACACGATGTCAATCCAAATCTCCGATAATCTGAAGGCTCTGAATACCCAGATCATGAATTGTCAATCGAGTCTGTCGTACACCTTCTCCATGTCCATCTTAATCACAATGTTCCCTCCCCTAGTCAGGAATTTCATATAGGTGATCATCTCTTGGGCCAATAAGATGTTGTCGAGAATGTTGCGGCCCCGGACAAAACCGCTTTGTTCTTCTGAAATGATTTTCGGAAGGATGCCCGTCATTCTATTAGCTATGATCTTAGAGATGATTTTGTTGGTGAAGGTGCAAAGACTCAGGTGGCGGAAGTCCTTGAATGTTTTTGGATTGTCCTTCTTGGATATGAGGATCAGGTTGGCGTTGGATAATGTTTTGGGGTACCTGGCACCCTGGAAGAAGGCGATCACTGCTTCGTGGATGTTTGATTTGATAATGTCCCAACAAGATCATAAGAAGACGCCAGTAAAACCGTCCGGACTAGGGGCATTATGTTTGTTGAGGGCCCATACAGCATCTTTAACTTTCGGTTCTGTGGGCAGGTGCTGCAACATGGTGTTATCTCTTTCGTTGATCAGGCAGGGGATCGCCTCTAGGAATTCATCGTCTCTGTGTATGACATCTTTGGCAAATAGCTGAGAGTAGTAAGCCGTGGCAGCCACCTGAATGTCCCTTTTATCTTTGAGAATATTGCCATTTTTATCGGTGATCTGATGGAGGTGAAGTTGTTGTCTGTGCCCTTGACACAAGAGTGGAAATAACTTGTGTTATTGTCGCCTTCTATGTCCCAGGTAATTCTGGCTTTCTGTTTCCAGAATTCTTCCTCGACTTTGAGCCTGAACTTTAATAGGTCTCTGGTTAGGTTGACGGAAGCTCAAGCCGAGGGGGAGCCGTTACGGGAAAATAGAATCTCTGCTCGGGCAACATCGTCCTCTGTGGTGCGAACAGCTTGAAAATGTCTCCAAAGGCCTCCTTGCTCCATGTAGATAGGGCGGTCCTCGTAGCTTTGAGCTTGTCAGCAACCCGAACTAGTGGATCCAGGGCCCCATGTCTATTCCAAGCCTTCGAGACTATGTCTCTGAACTGTGGGTGGTGACACCATAAGTCTTGGAATCTGAAGCATTTCTTGGGCTGATTTATGTTTTTGCTGACCTCAATAAGATGGAGGAGTGGTCTGATTCAGTGGCGTTAAGGTGCCTGAGGTTGGAGCTAAGATCTAGATTGGCCTACTACACATTAATGAGGGTACGATCCAGGCGGGAATATTGTCGGCGAACTCCGTCCTGCATGTTGCACCACGTAAAGGCGTTACAGGTGTACTGAAGCGGGGACAGGTGGGCGTTGAAAATAAAGTTGACGAAGTCCGCCATAGCATGCAGAAAAGGAGGCCTGCCTCTCGACTTCTCCTATTTGCAGGTGACTATGCTAAAGCCGCCAACACAAAGCCAGGGGAGGTGTGAGTAAAGATGTTGAGTGCCGACCAGAGTGTTCCATAGCTGCTTCCACTATGGAATGTCATAGCTGCAGTGGATGACAGACAAGAGGGCCCGACTGTGAAGCATCGGTTGCTCAATCAAGTACAAAAGAGCCTGATACGAATCATGTACGAGGTCATGTTTCACTTCCGTCGTGAAGAAGATCCAGATGTTATGGCACTCGGCAATAGCTGTTTTGAATCCTAACTGCATCAGGAGATATTTGAGTTTCTTAGGAGGGATTTTAGGTTCTTTAATCACCATAATATCAATTATGTGGAGTCTCTTGAGGCTTTTTAATCTTCTTAAGGTGGGTTTATTCGTGATGCCTCGGACATTCCAAGAAAGGATGCTAAGCATTGGAAAGATTGTGAGTGAGAGGGTTGGAGAGTTTTGCGGCTGATCGGGTGACCATGACCGAGCCCTCTTTCTTGCTACTTTTGTTGGTTCTTTTGTGAGACCCGTCTGTCTTGTTAGTCGTGTTGGAGCTACTGACCTCAACATAGTCGGCTGGCTCCGCTTTCGGGTGTAGATACACCTCTCCCTCTATTTCAGCTAACATGTCGAAGAAGCTGTTCGTACTGGCTATGTCGACATTCAGCCCTTGTTGCAGCCTGTCTACTTGATTTTGGCCGAGGTTGTCCAGAAGGTCGGCTTGTTTGTTGTATCAACTGGAGAAGTTGGAAGTAATGCGGGCGGGTCCGAGACAGAGAGAGAGACGGTGGTCGGATTTTGAAGTGTCTCGACCCCTTCTGAGGTCGTGTTAGCTGGATTGTCCGAGGAGTGCAGACTATCATCTATGTCATTCTCTCCTCTAGGAATAATTTTGGAACTACTGTCCACCTGATTATTGGCTGATTCTACCGCAAGAAGCGCTTCGTATTTGTTAGAGAGGTTAATTCTTGAGTCATTTATTGAGGATTGTGGCCTGCCCTGATGATTCATGTTCTGGGGAGAGTTGTGGTTATCTGAGGTCCCAGCGCTAGCTTTGAATCTGATGTGAGAGTTAGGTAGAGGGAGAAGGGGTTGTTTGTTGGAGTTTTGTCTTGTCAGGTTATTAGATTTCTTCTTTGTAATTGGTCTCTTCAACTCCGGATGTGCTTTAAAACAAAGCTCTGTGGTTTCTCATGTGACAGTGCTTGCAGAAAATAATATTGTTGTCGTATTGGATTTATTGTGTATGCATCTTATCGCTGAGGGCAATTTTAATGAAGTTAGGTAATTCTTTTGTCAGATCCAGTTCCATGCATATTTTGGCATAATTGGCCTTGGAGAGGTTGCTGGTTTCTTCGGCCATCGCGAGTAAGTGCCGAAGGAGTTGGCAATCCTCTTCACCGCCGCCAGGACGAAGCAGATCAGAGGCAGAGTGGGGAAGGTAACCCAAGCAGACACAATGGCAGAATCTTTCTTAGGATTGAAGTCTGGAGACCATTTGACGATTGTCATGGAATGAGAGTCTATCCTGCCATTTTCTTTCGTCCATACCTTCTTGTGATCTGACTCCGACGAAAGGTAGAGGAGGATGTGTTTAGGGTCCATAGGGGCAACCCTGAAAACTGAGTTGAGATCCCAGGAGGCAATTGGTTTCTTAGGCACGGGAGAGTTTAGGACAGCCAAAGGGAAATTTGACAATAAGGGTGAAGAAGAAAGGGGTGGAGGGGCATGATAAGTCTTATGGCGAGAAAGGGACGATGATGTCGAATACGTCAGGGGAGGGATCCAATTCGGGAAGCTCCACTGCTTCTAAATTCAGCAATTTGGAGGACATCGAATCTGGTCTGATCTCCACAGCATACGATAGCACAGGACCCAACGGACCAGGAGTAAGACCAATGCAAGAGCTAGATGCCACAGCCGAGGTAAGCTCTGGTACGGAGGTGCCAAGTGGCTGCGCACGAGAAGGCGCAACGCTAGAGGAGGCGATCTGACGGGCTGACCTGCACGTTGCCAGGCTAGCACGCCCAAGCAGGGTATCGCGCCGGAGGGTGGACAGTGGCTGGTGTATAGTAAACACACGTGCCAACTGAGAGTGGCGCCATAGAGGGAGAAGATATACCTAAGGCGCACGAGTGTTCGAAGGCGCCATGTGGCTGCGCGCCAGCAGGCGCAACGCTAGAGGAGGATCTGGCGCCACCTGGAGGATGAACCACAACAGCATCGCCAATGGCGCCTGGTACGACTTGTGTAGCCGCTGAATAGGGTGGAAGTTTGAATTTGAATTTGAAACTCAAGAAGGGAGGGGAAATGTAAGGCGGGAAGGGATGGGCTCAGCCCCCAAGGAGAGCGGAGCAGTCATTGGGGGGATCGGTGAAGGGGCAGGAGGAAGACCCGTAACGGCTCCTGGGAGGAGGAGGGAGCCGTGGGGGGCACCGAATGGGGGATGGAGGTGTAGACGAGGGGGCTAAGATAGGGGGGCAGCGGCAGCCGGGGGACCCATTCCCGTGAGGGTCAGTTGAGCCATAGTCCAGGGGCACGGTGCCGAGAAGTGACCAGCCAAGAAGGGGCGAGCTGGGGTAGGCGACCCAGAGGGGGCCGCGCTTCCCACAAGCATCTGTGCCCACCTCTGCGATGGCAGGCCGACCATGTCGGTGACAGAGAATCACCAGAGACAGGTTCCGGAGACTGAGAGCGCTCACAAGCAGCGCCGAAGAAGCTTACCTCAATCTGGGGAGCAGGTGGCCGGTACGGAGGCGGTCAACGAAGCCAACCGAGGCGGGGGTCCTAGAGCAGTTCGATCGCCATCAGAGCTCGGGGAAGAAGAGACTTTTATTATATATATATATATATATATATATATATATATATATATATATATATATATATATATATATATATATATATATATATATAATTTTTAGTGATTAAATTGTAGCCATATGCATTAAATCCTCCATCTTTGACTTCGTCAAACAACCCACCCAATACGGAAACTCATTACCATATTAATCCTTTTGGAGGGTCAAATCCTAACCAAATTAGTCCAAACCAACAAAACCCTAACATTCCCTTTCCTCTAATTGCCGCCAACTCTCCACAAAACCTCCCCTCAAAAGTAATTCTGAAATTCTCTCCCAGCCTTGGCATCTAACAGCACCTTGGGGCGTACTGACAGTTTTGACCCCTTCCCGACCTCCTGTGATACTCCATGAATATTCATTATGAAGCTAACGCGATCCTCTAATGTCCTAGCAAGCCCCCGAAGGTCCAAGACAACTTTATGTGGAGTTGCAAATTTTAGAAGTCACCTAAACATGGATTCCAAGTCTGAATTCGTTCCAGCAGGTACACTGTTTGCATTTGGGGTTTCGTGTACTTTCCTCTCATCTTTTCATGAAACCAAAATTAATGGAAATATCTCTGTGTCTATTTTCATTTCCTATACAGTTCCAAATGGTTTGTCCAGGACGTCCGGTCTAAGAACGGGTGTCCAAACAGACCAGATCTATTTTAAGTGGATTTTTTTCCTATTTCTAGTTATATTCGATCTTCCTAATAATTTTTATAAGAAACTAGACACCAAGAGCTTTCCAACGCATACCTTTTTGCTGAGTTCTGAGTTCGTTTAGTATTTATTAAAGTACTTGACATTTGTCGTAACACCGTAACTCCGAAAATCATGCGATTCTTGTATCCAAAAACTTTGATACTTGATATACCTTTGCTAAAATATTTGTTGTGCAAGGTTTAATGTTAAAAAAAATTATTTTAACTAATTTATGTAATTTTTCTAGAATTTAATATTTTTAATTATTATTGTTTCGGGACTTAATTAGTAGGCCAAATGTGGTATTAACGATAAAGTTTCATCATGAGGCTATTGTGATTGAGTTTCCACCAATAAAATAATATTGTTAGTAATATAAAAATATTTATAAGTATTTTCCAGAAGTTAAATTATTACTTTATATTAGTTATAAATTATTTTATACGAAAGTTGGTACTATATATGTTGTATGGTGTTGTACTGACATCATGACGACTATTGGGTATAGATATAAATCTAGTCTATATATGATAAGTCGTTAGAAAGTATTAGTAATAGTGTATTGTTATAGGTGAACTTGGAAGGAGTAACAACGACATCAAAGTTAGTCAGGCATACACTTAGACAACGGTTACAGGCAAGTATACCTTGCCAACTTTGTATAGTTTATTTACATGCATATTTTCTATTATTCTTGCTTGTTCATGTCTCACTTTTCCATTATATACTTACAGCCTTGCCATGATTTATTTCCATGTCTTGTACATGTTATCGCTTGCTCCTATCATTAGTTGTTTTATATATTTCCACACATGACTTCGATAGTGTTGTTTACTTAAGTGACTTGACTTAATCATATGTTCCTTGTTACTTGACTTGACCATCGACTGGCACTAGGATTGGCTACTTGACCACTCTCGACTAGAAAACCCACACAGGGCTACGATAGAGACTACTATAGTTAAGGAGCACCACGCAGGACTACTAGCTATAGGACCGGGAGCACCACGCAGGACTACGGTCATTCGATTTATTTGTAACCATGCTTTGTATTATTTCTTTTATGATATGTCATTATCTATAGAGTTTCATGTGTTCTTCATTCTAGTTTTAGTAGTTGTTTCCTATTTTTTTTCTTCCATGCTATCATAGTAAGCATGTTTATATGTATCTTGCCAGTCCTCTGAGGACCTAGTGATCTCTCCAGGAATTAGATAAAGTTATCAAGGTATAATACATTGATGGATGATGGTTGTTTCACCGAGACTTCAAGTATATTTTTAATGCCCCGCTCTGTACGAGGCATTTGGTTAGCTTGTTGGATACGATCATAACGTTGGACCGTGACTTGGGTAGGAAATCAAGAGATTTGAGATTGATGCAGTCTCTCTTAGCTGGCCGGATGGAATGAGTATTGAAACGTAGCTCGCTGGTGGAGCTATGTCTAGTGGGAATAGATGTGATTGGAACAGAAAGACCCTTTCATACATGTGAGTGGAATTTTCCCTTCTCTCCTACACTTTCATGCTTAATAAAATAGAGTATTGTGTTGCTATGAATTACCCCTGAATGTTCTATGGTTAGTTGCTAAATAATAGAGATGCTTATGCTGGAATCGTTGAAATGAATAACACATGAACATTGAACTGGTGAATGAATAACATTTGAACTGCTCATGTTAAATGTTGCTGAACTGAATGAAACACTGGAATTATGTATACCCTGTATAACTGTTGCATAGATATGAAAAGCTGCCTATTTTTTTATAATCAATGAAATGATAATTTTGCCCCAATGAAATGAATGAGATGCTACTTCTTCCTTGAGAACTGAATGATGTGATAATGCTTCAATGTATCTGAGTTGATGGAATGAGAAATAAATAAATTGATGCAATGAGAAATGATGAGGCTTGGGATCGCTGAGATCACCAAGTGAATAGATGGTAATGATGGAAATGAATAAGTCATTGAACATGACTTGGATGAGATCAAATGATGCATTATTGCCTTTACTTCCTTTTTATTATTTTACCATGCATGTATGTTCACGATCGAGTCGGACATGCATTCGTATGGTCATGGACAACTTGTGCACAAGGTTTAGAGATATGTTTTCTCGAATGGTATCCCGGGACGTTGGGGGACCGATTCGGCCTAAGAGGAAACATTAGCGTGCTAGTAAAAGCATGGGTTATGCGAGGTATCTTAGAGGCTTACCTCCTACTTTGATGTCATCAAATAATCGATATTTGTGAGGTATCATAGAGGCTAGCTCCCTACTATGATGTCATCGCATTACCTTTGAAATCCTGTATGGCAACGTCCGTATGGTTTAACAATACCAGTGGCCATGTAGTCAAGATGCACGCTAATGAATGTTTTGTGCATGTAGAGTAAGTATAGCAGCTAACCTGTATTTGATGCAGGTACGAGGGAGTCGGCTATCGGTAAGAAATCACTTAAATGTGATATGATTATCATATTTGTTAGTTCAACTCGCCTGCTTAACATATTAAACGAAAGGATGTTGCTAATGTTGCCTTCCATGAAAATTTCTATAACATACCAAGTATGCTGAACTGATTGCTTTGTTATAACTTGCTAGACATTATAACACAGTATGCTATAATGATGCCTTGCTACGAACAATGTTTAATTAGGACATACATGCTAAACTGTTGCTATAAAGTGGAACCTGAGAACCCATGCTGCCTATGAATTTATGTTGCACCTCACATGATAAATGACATAAACTGTTTACATGCTTCAATATGATATTGCCCATGAACTGTAAACTAATGCTAGGCCCCAAATAGAAAGATCACCCTAATAAATGTTTGCTCAAATGACTACTTACTGTTGATTTAGGCGAGTGGGCTGGTTCTGCTCGCCAGTACATAGATGATATACTGAACCACGTTGTGGACACTCAATTTAAGTGCTTGTGCTTGGAAAATTCAGTAAATTGAGATCGACATGATCAGTCCCGCGACATCGAAGATTTGTTGGACATGCAGAAGCTCTCCTTGCAAAAGTTGATGTCTTCTGTTTATAAAGGACATAATGTATGGAATATTAAAATCAGTTGTACCAGTGAGTTGTAAGCCAAATCGGCATATCCAGTTATAAAATTCTCTGTGTCAAAGTGTATCCTCCAATGTATGCTACAAAGTCTATATATCAAGTATCCAATGTAAGCCTTAATGGTATGTGTTCAGTGGCTATCAATGTAAAGTGAGATGTGTTGTAAGCTTTGTATTCCATTGCAAGCCTTGTACTTTACTTCAATTATCAATAAAGAGAATATATTTCTTAGAGGCTTACCTCCTACTTTGATGTCGTCGCATAATCGGTATTTGCGAGGTATCATAGAGGCTAGCTCCCTACTATGATGTCATCGCATTACCTTTGAAATCTTGTATGGCAACGTCCGTATGGTTTAACAATACCAGTGGCCATGTAGTCAAGATGCACGCTAATAAATGTTTTGTGCATGCAGAGTAAGTATAGCAGCTAACCTGTATTTGATGCAGGTACGAGGGAGTCGGCTATCGGTAAGAAATCACTTAAATGTGATATGATTATCATATTTGTTAGTTTAACTCGCCTGCTTAACATGTTAAACGAAAGGATGTTGCTAATGTTGCCTTCCATGAAAATTTCTATAACATACCAAGTATGCTGAACTGATTGCTTTGCTATAACTTGCTAGACATGATAACACAGTATGCTATAATGATGCCTTGCTACGAAACAATGTTTAATTAGGACATAGATGTTAAACTGTTGCTATAAAGTGGAACCTGAGAACCCATGCTGCCTATGAATTTATGTTGCACCTCACATGATCAATGACATAAACTGTTTACATGCTTCAATATGATATTGCCCATGAACTGTAAACTAATGCTAGGCCCCAAATAGAAAGATCACCCTAATAAATGTTTGCTCAAATGACTACTTAGTGTTGATTTAGGCGAGTGGGCTGGTTCTGTTCGCCAGTACATAGATGATGTACTGACCCATGTTGTGTGCACTCTTTTTAGGTGCTTCTGCTTGGAAAATTCAGTAAATGGAGATCGACATGATCAGTCCCGCGACATCAAAGATTTGTTGGACATGCAGAAGCTCTCCTTGCAAAAGTTGATGTCTTCTGTTTATAAAGGACATAATGTATGGAATATTGAAATCAGTTGTACCAGTGAGTTGTAAGCCAAATCGGCATATCCAGTTGTAAAATTCTCTGTGTCAAAGTGTATCCTCCAATGTATGCTACAAAGTCTATATATCAAGTATCCAATGTAAGCCTTAATGGTATGTGTTCAGTGGCTATCAATGTAAAGTGAGATTGTTGTAAGCTTTGTATTCCATTGCAAGCCTTGTACTTTACTTCAATTATCAATAAAGAGAATATAATTCTATATCTCTTGTGACTTCAAGTTAATTGATTATTTCTGCTGCTACAAATCAGTAATGTGTTTCTATTCGATAAGAAATATATGTCCTCATTATATTCAATTTGTCTGCTTGCACCGCTACGATGTGTTCCTATTTGAAGAGTATCACTTATGAACCATCTCTGCCTTGTACAAGTATAATACCATACTTGTACAGCATCACGCCTAAGCGAGGACGATTGGTTCCCAGAGATAAATGCGAGAAACGAATGACTGCGGAATCGGGGCGTGACATATTTAGTTGATACTATAATTATACTCGTCCTTATTTATATTATGTCCTATCTTTGACTCATGTTGTTATTATAGCCTAATCTTTTACAAGCTTCATCTTTCTTTTATCTTTTTCATGATACATGTATTATGGGGATCCATTCTAATACATTTATCTATTCTAGAATCAGTGTATTAGGGTCTGATCAACCTTAGTGCACTTGATTTGTTATTGTTATCAATATTTAGTGGATTGAGATATAGTTAGACTGACTTTTTAGACAGTTATACTTCCCTATAGACAGCTTATACGTATTCGAACTGGGTTGAAGTCCACTTGATATATAGCTGGCATGTATATGTATTCATAGTCATATATATTTTAGGACTGGGGCGTTACAGATGAACATAAGTCCTAGACTCAAATAAAATGTAAAATTATATTGATGACATAAAATTTAGAAGCAGTACAATCGGCTATCGTGACAACATTGTTGAGTATTCAGTTGGATCAATTATCATATTATATCATATTGAAACACGGTTTAGTTAACTATCAAAATTAAGTTGACTGAGACGAATGGGCCAACAATCTCACATATTTTGAGAATTGACACACTATGAATGATATTGCAAGTCATGTACACAGCTCCCCCATAACTTGTGGAGCGATTTGATACAACAATGATGTCGAGTATCATGTCTGATGTTCTTTCCCCATTGTCATTTGACCAAAATAGCGTGCTTCCTTGAAATTGGCGAGTATAATGTTTGACAAGGAAATAAAAGAGTGAAACAACACATATATAATAGGCATATATCACTAATATCATTATTGATATGTAAAAAGTAGATGCAGATATAAAAAAAAACTTCTACTTAAACTTGTTATCCCCCTTTGACGTGATCAAAAAAATAAGCTCTCCCGTAATAAGATATAATAGTTAAAGCTTAAGTAAATATATCAGAGAATAAATATATCAGTCGAAGGCATAAATGCTTATGATTAAGGTAGAAAAACAGTGCCATGACAAGTTTAGAAAATTGTAGAAGTTAAGTAAAAGAACTTATAAAAAATAATATAATTGGTTGAACTTAAAAAAACTAAAATCAAACAATAAATAGTTTACCAACTAAAAATCAAAGAAATAATTTCATACCACAATATGATGTGAAGAAAGACAATGAAATAAAAAACGTGAGGAATGAAAATATAATAGATACCAATACAGTATATTTGAAGATATAACAAGACTTTTAACAATGATCAAAACAAATATGATTCACAATCCTGACTCGATAACATTTTTAGGAGATGTTGTGCTGTCACCACAACATTTCCATATAGGACTATTTTTGAACATATTAAATTTTTCCATTAGTGTGTCGTTATTTGTAGTCTCATGACTAGATATTTGGTTAGAAATTAGAACCAATTAGTTGTGCCACGACTAGACCCAAACCTATTGGCATTGAGTCCAATTGGCTAGCCAAAACCATTTCCAACAACTTCCTTGGCCCATTAGTAGTTAATATGAATGGTGTGTAGGGAGGGCCATTTTGGTCATTGAAAAAAAATTTATTCCAACAAGCATAGCCGAGCACTATATAGTTTCTTCCTACTTCATTTTATTCCAATTCTCCTTCTTCCTCCTCTAGTCATCTTCTCCAATTTCCTAAGGAGAACCAAACGCTAATTCTTCCCCTTACCATTCCAACACCTCTTCCAAGCTTTTCCAAAGTATTCTTCCATGGAGGGCTAGAACTTTGGAGCACAAAGAGCTTGGAGGGAGCACTAGCAAGGAGTTTGGAGCCATTTCTTCTTCCATCACCACCAAATTTCGTGGATCCTTGAGGATGAGCAATTCCACCTTGCTATTGATGATCCTTCCTTACATTTCTATGATGAAATTCTAAGTTAACAAGTAGAAGACCCCCAAATGGCCATATCTACCCTTCTAGGGGATGAATTGGGTGGTAGAGGACTCATTCCTTGTAGATCTAGAGTTTAGAATGGTAAATTTGTGTTAATTAGAAAATTGTCATCACCAAGTGTTTTATATAAGTTCTCAAAAGAGACTTGTGTCATAATTTGGTGTATGCTTGTGTCCATGTGTCCTAATTATGATATTGAAGGTTTGTGCCATGATAAATTGTGATACGGTTGACCAAATTGATAATCCCTACGTAAATGTGCTTCTAAATGTATCCAATTGTATTTTAATGTTTATTATCATATTTATATATAGATTTTGGATGGGAAAAATGTATCCATATGTCATGAGACTTTTTGTATCATAATTAGAGTCATGTGTACCAATGTACATTATATATGAATGTTATAATTGGAAAATAGTGTATATATATATATATATATATATATATATATATATATATATATATATATATATATATCGGAATAGATGTACAACTCTATATGCACTGCACCTAGTAGGATACCTATACCTATCATTGGGAGTGTTAGTAGTGTATCTTTCATATGCCTACCTGTGTTATAGTGTAAGAGAGTATATGTGAATATGTGTAATCAAGTAACTAGGTATCTGTGATGAGGAGAGGTTGTAGAGTGTACTGATATGTGTAATAGGAGGTCATGACATGTATATAGATCTATATGTAGATGGAGTAGATATATGTGTTTGTGAATACATAAGAAATATATTTGAATTGTGTCTGCCATGAAGGGTTGCCTATGTGAGTGTATGTGGTCCTAAGGGAACTGAGTTGAGAAGGAAGTATGTTGTAGTTTGCAGCAGGATAGAAGAAAGGTAGATGTTGTGCAAGGGAGTTCCCTACAGGATGCAGGTGGTCTAGTATTAGATTTCAGTAGAAATCTATAATGAATATAAGAGAACCGAGTGCAGTCTGCTGCAGTAGTACAGCAACATATGATGCAGGCAATAAGACTGTGGGTATGTGTCTATGTGTGTACATATGTGTTGGTGTTGGGGCTGTAGTAGTGGACAAGGAACATGTGTATGTGTGTGTGTGTGTGTGTGTGTGTGTGTGTGGTGCACTTATGCACAACACATTAATATGGAGGTAGTAGATGTAGTCCAGTTTGATGAGTGCAGAGGTAGATCATGTGTGCAGCAGTATATGATTTGGGAGTAACTTGGTATCAACTATGTGTATATTCTAGGGAGTGTAAATGTACTAGAATAGATGTGCCCATAGCCATATTATGCAGTGGGGGAGCAGTATAAGAAGTCCAATAGCAATTCGCAGTAGAAGATTTGTGTTACAAAAATGCAGTGCAGGACTGTAGCAGCTAGGAAGGATTAAGAGTGAAGTTCAACTCTGTAGTGAGGTAAACAGCAGCTGCATTAGCAGTCATATACCTGTGTAGACTTAGGCAGCCTGCAAGATGTATTAGTGGGGTATTAGCCCATGTGTATGTGCAGTTATACAAGATACTGCAGGACACTACAACATGGGGAAATTGTTAGGAAGTATAGCATTAGCAGTAGTTGTAGCAATTGTTGCAGGTGGAGGAGCTACTACAGAAATTAGCAGCAGGTAGACCCTCCAGGTATGCAGGCAGCAGCCATCTGCACATAGGAAATATACAACGGGCTATATAGTAGAAATTGTGTATAGGTAATGCAGGTCAGTATGCAATTAGGGAGAATTTGGAGTCTGTAGTAGTTTGTAGGTTGCAGTAGAACCTGCAGTATGTATTTGATAGATCTGTGACTGCAGGGTTGGGTGCAGTTAGTCATAGTGTGCAAAGACTAGATTGATGTACTTATGTATATAACTCAGTAGACCATATATATAGTCCCAACTAATAAATAATTGGGTAGAAAGAATGTGTGAGTGTGTATTAGGGTTCAATATGTGTGTGCGCATGTGTGAAGAGGGTTTTTTGAGCCCTGTGCAAGTCTGCAAGTGCAGGCAACCAAGTGGAAAGAGTATAATCTAGATGGTTGAGTGTTCTGCAGTGCATGTGTAGTCAGCTTAGGCAGTATGTGTGTAGCAGAGTGTTAGGATACAGAGAGGAATATATACAGTAAGCCACTAGGGCTAGTGTAGTATAGGTGTATCAGTTCTCAATAGAAGGGGATTTGTGTATGAACTTTTGCTTATATGTAGAAGTGTGTGTACTAGTAAGCATATGTGTGTCCAGGGTGTAGATACCTATAAGTAACTTAGATATCTATCCTTATATATATGTTATATCTAAAAATGAATTTATTGAGAAGGGTTGAGTATGCTAAGGTTAAGAGGTACTAGGAATTTAGACTCTAGAGTAGCCTAGTATGTGGATAACTTTTGGGTATACAATTATCATAGGGGTACAGAGATATATGGATACATAGCATATGGGTAGTGTGTGTGTGTGTGTGTGTGTGTGTGTGTGTGTGTGTGTGTGTGTGTGTGTGTGTGTGTGTGTATTGGGTGTCCTTTTTACTAGAGCTTAGGTACATTCGCCTAAGGAAGGGTTCGAACCCGGGCCTCCCGCACGGGGACCCTCATCGCTACCAACAAGCCACGACCCCGCGACATACATATATAATATATATATATATATATATATATTATTATAATCTATATATATATTATATAATATATATATATAAAATATATATAATACTATATCTATATATATATATATATATATATATATATAATATATATATATATATATATAT
>JANAVB010039219.1:1094807-1099807 GCA_029216955.1 Iris pallida
TCATCAAATAAGTCCCAGGCTGGAGAGGAGGTAAAAAAATTTAAAGACTCAAAAACTAAGAAGATTTACATTAAATATTTCAAGAAAAAGGCTGTTATGCCTGAAAGATCAATTAAGATGGATGATATCGAAGACGAAGCTTTCCTAGATATATTGAAATTCTATCAATTGGAGAAACTGAACAAATTCTGTCTTGAGAAAATCTTCCAAACAATAGTAAGAGAATTTTACTCAAATCTTCCGGCTGAAATTAAAGAAAAAGAAGAGGATCAACCACTGGTGTTTCTGAGAGGGAAACTGATTAGGGTAAATGCTGATGTCATCAACGAATTTTATGGATTTGATCCAGTTCCTGAGTTTGATATGAAAGATATTGATAATATTTCCATGACGGATGCAATTCATGAGATTACAGGTGTTTCGATGGGTGCCAAGACCCCTCAAAATGTATACAAAGATTAATTAAAAACTTTGTATAAATTTTTGCATGCCTACGTATCTCAAACACTCAACCCTACTGGACATGAGTTTTCCATCTATCCCGAGAGAGTAAAATTTCTTTATTATATGGGGAAGAAAAAAAGGATGGATATAGGTTCCTACATGTTCAGTAGAATGATGCATCTCGTGGGAAAACCAACTGCAAGGACAGCTCTCCCTTTCGGAGGATTTGTATGCTCGATGGCTAATAAACATTCTGTCCCAAGCTTAGCAGGGGATGTTTATATTAAAAACAAAGGCCCCATGAGAAAACTAACCTTCACTCGAATGTTTGGAAAATGGGCAGCAGCTGCAAGCAAACCATCAACATCTGGAAAACCATCAACTTATGGAATCAAAAACACTAAGGACAGGGTTGATGACCTATACAATTTTGTTGCTGCAAACTTTGAGAATGTCTTCAAAGAGATGAAGACTATATCCGACAACCAGAAATTAATTCTGGATAAGATTAACCAGATAGAGGTTGAATTTGCTGACCAAGAATAAGATTTTCCTTCCCTCGTGAAGAAGGTAAATGGGACTAGCCCAAACTCTTATGTAAAAATACACACTGTGCACATTGACACTTTAATGCTAGCCATCACTTTGATACTTCTATTTATGTTTCTGGATGTCATTTCTACATATAAAGTGAGTCAATACTGACTATAATTTTTCTTAATCCGTCCCTCAAGGTGTAGATGAAGGATATTTTGAGAAAGAAGAAGAAGTAGGAAAAAAAGAAAAAGAAACAAGAAGAAGAAGATGGAGACGGCTATGAAGATTCATCTTTGAGTTTTGAATGTCTCTTATTTCAATTTGGATGTAATATTTGACTTGTAATATGGTTCTGAATATTTGTTGGTCATGGCGGGCAAACTAACTTTTGTGTTTGAAATATTGTAAGACTAAACTTTTCGCATGTACTAAGTGCATAGTTCGTAATTTGTTTTGAAAATGTAATATGGTCTTGAATTTAGAGTAGGTCTGATATTTATTTGGATTATTGTATTGTGAATTATGCAGGTCCTATGTTGAATTACTAACGTGGATTGGGCAGATTACTGTAACGTGGATTGGGCAGATTACTGTAACGTGAATTATGCAGTTTATTGGACTTGGAATGAAGTATACTTAATTTGATTATGATTTTTTGGTTGAAGCATTTATTTGGTTGGCAGTTGGCCTTCATAGATGATATTCGATATTTTGGTGTATTCCTTTGATTTGCAGATGCCCATCACAGATTTCATGAGTCCTGGGTGCATTGCTAGGGTTTACAGGTGGCCTCACTACGGATGCATTCCTGGGATCACTGAAACTTTATTTGATTGTAATGTGTTTTGCTTTCTGTAAAAAATCATTACATCGATGCCATCAGTATGAATTCGATGCCAGTGCCTCTTCATCCCTTGTTATTGCTGAAGCAAAATTGTAATTCTGCTAGTTCATCCCTTGTTTTTGCGGAAACATAATTGTAATCCTGCATGTTCATCCTTTGTTATTGCCATCAGTATATCGATGCCATCAGTATGAAGTCGATGCCAGTGTAATGCATAATGTAATGTAATAAAAATTCTCTTTGATAGTAGGTTAATTATATTCAAACATTCGCAAAAAATTTTGTTCAGCCGTACAGTGGAAGCCTGATAAAATGATATTCGGATTATCTTGAAAATGATTTAATATTAAATGAATGTACTATGGTAAATGATATTAAAAATACTGTAAATATTTGGTGAAAAAAATATGAGATACTTGAACATTTCTAGTCCTAAATGTACCATACTTTGTTAAAAGCACAGAGAGTGTCCGTTCTCCGTTTTTAAAGAACGGAGAATGGCCATTCTCTATGTTAAAGGAACGGAGAATGTCCATTCTCCTTGAGAATGGCCATTCTCCGTGTTAAAAGCAAAGAGAACGACCATTCTTCGTCCATTCGCCATGTGAAAAGCAAATAGAATGGTCATTCTCCGTCTATTCGCCGTGTTAAAAGCAAAGAGATTGGCCATCCTCCGTGTTAAAAGCAAAGAGAATGGCCATCCTCCGTGTTAAAAGCAAAGAGAATGGCCATTCACCGTCCAAATAAAATATTCTCTTCGAAAAAATTATCATTAGAAAAGTAAAAAAATATTTCGTCCGGTCAATACAGATTTTTTTTTAATAAGTGAGCAGATGATCCGCCCGACCTCAGAAGCAGGTTTCCTCAGTTCACCACCACCACCGTGACATGTAGCTTTATTAAAAAAATATAAAATTATTAGATGAAAACTAAGATTTCTGACAATGGCATGGACAGTAAAATTAGAGCGGCGCCGCTGGTACTTCTTCTTGTTCGAGGAGGTTTCGACGACGTCCGACGCGAAGCGGACCGATTCTTCTCGGTGCAGCTGGTACTCCTCGTTGTTCTAGGAGGGCTCGACGACGTTCAACGCGATCCGGACCGATTCTTATTTCCTTCTTCATCTCCGTTTCTCTTTCCACCATAACCACCAACACCACCACCACGACGGCCTGTAACCAAAAAAAAATTACGAAATATTAAATTGGATGGACTTTTGAGAGAGTAAATATGAGTTAATTTAGGGTGTTCATTGAAAAAATTAAAGTAAAGAATGACCTGCTAAAGCAAGTTACCAACAGGTCAAAAGTCTAAATCAGCATTAAATGATGTTTCTACACTATTATTCAATCCGAACCATTAGATCAACATCCAACGGTCCAGATTTCGGATGTATCGATACATCCATTTCCAGCGGATGTATTGTAGAACGACCCTATATATATACATATATATATACATATATATATATATATATATATATATATATATATATATATATATGGTTATATATATATGCATGTATGGTTTTATTTAGAAACCTAATAAAATAAAACCCCAAATCCCCAAGCCAGCTCAGGCCCAGCCTGGCTCGGCCAACCCAGCAACCCACACATCAGTTACCAGGCCCACCACAGCCCAAAAGCCACAGTCGAGCTTTCCTCCAAGCGCTCAAGGCTGACCCTAGGTATTTTTTAGCAGTCGATATATATGTGGATCGTGAGGACGATAGAGAGCACACCGAGACCTAAAACCCTAACCCTACCTAGCGCATATCATGGCGACCCTCTCCTCCAGTCCAGATGCCGATGCACGCGGCCAACGGTCGGCCACGATGTGCCAAACTCAGCTGCAGCAGTGGCAACAGTAGCAGCATCAAAACAGGACAGCGAAGCCGGCTAAGTCACTTTGCTGTATGATTTCTCCACAAATACTACATCATTTTTGATGCCCTAAAATTATATAGAATACCTATATAACCATCTAAAAACCTTTCCAATTAGTTCATAGTGAATTGATCCAGATTCGAAGAGAAATTGATAAGAAGTTGAGAGAAAATAGTCCAAAACAGGACAGAGAACCCAGTCCCAAACCCTACGTTAGAAGATAGTTTTTGAACAGAATAAAAGCTATTTTGGAAATCTACTTGAATAGAGTCACAGAAAACCTATACGAGATTATAACACTTTTTTTAGAACTATTTTACGCTTATTATACAGAAAGAAAATTGATTATAAAAATCAAGAAAAAATAGGAAAAACAGTTTTCGAAAACTTGAAAAACCTTCGATACGACGTGCGTCCCACCAAACCGGGCGACATATCATGAACCGAAAGCATAGAAAGGTGTGTATCGACTTTTTGGACGTGTGGACTTTGACGGAATTCAAATTGGTCGTGTGTGCGCGACGAATTTGATGCGTATCCGTCGAAATTTACAGTATCGGCCTCTGTGCAAATTTCCCAATTACTTTGTGGACGTTCGTCAGATCGGGACGAAACTTGTGCTAACAGGACCGTATCATTTTTTTGGTCCTGTATGCCAAGTTGGGTCCGATTCTGAGACAGTTGATCGGATCGCCGTTTCGCGAGCCCCACGATCCGATTCAAAGGGCAATTTTGTGCACGGCCCACCGAAATCCAAAACTGGACATACCATTGGGTTCGTATCATCAAAATGAATCCGTAGACATGTATTTTGATGACTTTAGAGACCATTGACTCTGGCACATTTTTTGGTGCAAAGTGGGTCCAACGGCGGACACCGTTTTGACCCGAAATTACCGTTTTGCCCTTCTGTCCAGAATTGGACTTAAAAATAGACAATCCTAGCTAATTTGACTATTCTGAGAATGTTGGCATTGTCTGTTTCTGCTTTCGGAGACCGTTGTGATGATTTGGATTTTATGGCTTAGCAGTTGACTATATTTTGTTGAATCTGCGTGCAACCTCCAGGCAAGATACTTTGTCTCCCTCTATAGTTTAATTTCATGCTTATAGTTTTTCTGTGATTATTTGGTTATCATTTGGTTACTCTAGTTCTACGTATTTATATGTTATTATCAGTTCTCTTGTCGACTTGATTTATATATGTTCTTCATACCATGTTCACTAGTTCTTTGACTTGCCTGTATATCATCTTCATGACTTGATAGTGTAGATATGCCAGGCTTATT
>JANAVB010039219.1:1104807-1152307 GCA_029216955.1 Iris pallida
CTCCTTCAGCGTCGAAAATCCTTCTCCCGGATTTAGTCTTCCCGACTCCTTCCGACGGTGACCCTATCCGGGTCCCCTTCGCCGCGTCGGAGGTCTCTTCCCTTTCATCCTCCTCCAAGTCGTTCGTGCTCAAGTTCGGGTCCGGCTGTCCGAAGATCGCCGTTTCCTCGACTGCGGTTGCCGAGTGGGGCCTCTCCGCAGCCTTCCAGGTTGCTCCTCTCGACCCCAAGCACATGCTCCTTCACCTTTCATCTGCTTCGGACTTCGCGATTGCCCGGGCTAAGGGCACAGCCAAAATTGGATCGCAGATCGCTAAAGTGGTCAAATGGTCCCCCGACTTCAACCCTAAATGTGACTCTACAATCATTTCCACTTGGATCACCCTCCCCAACCTCCATCTCGTCTGCTTCCCCGCTGCCGCACTCAAACGGATTGCCAGCTCCTTCGGGACCCTGGTAGCCATAGCGGAAGAAACTCGTATTCTATCCAAGTGCAACTACGTGAAGATTTGCGTAGAGCTTGACCTCGCGAGCGACCCCCCCCCCAAACTCATAGAGATCGAGCTCGGGGATATATCTCACAAACAACAGCTGATTTACGACAACAACATCATCTTCTGCAAACACTGCCAGATGAGCGGTCACCTTATTCAGCACTGCTTCCGTGCTCATCCTGAACTAAAAAAGAAAACCTCGCGCACTCCACGTGCGCCCACAGCTCAAAGAGACCCCGACATTATCATCCTCAAACCAAATCCCGAACCCTTCCCCCCTCAGATTGAAGGGTTCGAAGATCAGACACTCTTCCACCCTCAGACGGACGCAACAACCAGCCGTGCCATCGTCCCCTTCAGTCCCTCCACTACTTGCCCTCCACAACTCCTTCGAACTCCTATCAGGCACCCCTGCCGATGACGCGCACAATGACTACAGTGAGCTTCCCCTCACCACCACCGGACAACAAGCATCCACAAAGCCCAGCGGCTTAACACTCCACCCAATCGGCGATAACACCCCCATCTCCCAACCCCCCCCCCCCGCCAACCTGAGTTCACCACACCACCCTCCCACGAGGCATCCCACCACACCAAACCACCAGTTAACCGGTCCCAACAACCAGAAGAGGACTTGCCAGTGAGCAGCTCTGAGATTCAGACTGAACCTGAGTCAGCTAGATACCCTCTCACTCCCTCTAAGGACGCCCAAACCACTCTCAGCCACATCTTGACCGGCAGATTCTGGCAAGCCAAGGAAGCAGGGTTCCTAGACCCTGGCAACCTATTATGTGCACTGGAAACCACATCTTCCAGGCTATCCGTGAGGCGGAGGACGATGTCACTCGCGCGGAAACCACATTAGCCCTTAACAACTCCCCGGAGAACCGTACTCACTTAAACCTCACCAGAGCCCTTCTTAAGTCTAGACTGAGAGTGGAGAATGAATTCTGGAAGCAAAAGCTAGATTGACCTGGGATACCGATGGTGACCGTAACTCCAAATTCTTTCATGCCTGCGTTAATGGACGCAGGAACAAATTAAAACTGCACCGGATCCTTGACAACAACGGTAACATGGTTGATGACCAGGCAGGTATTCAGGCCGAGGCCGTGAACTTCTACTCCAGATTATTCACCAAAGAGCAGGTCGCTAAAGACGCGACGCTATTGTCAGTTATCCCTTCCCTCATTAGCAATAATGACAATGAGACCCTGCTGACCACCATTTCCGAGGAGGAGGTCAAAGCAGCGGTCTGGACCATTAATGAGCACAGCGCCCCAGGGCTCGGACGGATTCAACGGCATTTTCTTCAGAGCTTGTTGGGACATCATTAAGACGGATTTAGTTGAAGCAACTACTGCCTTTTTCCAAGGGGCCAGATATCCGAAGTCGATTTCCTGTGCCAACATCATCCTTATCCCCAAGAAAGACAATCCGAAAACCTTCAAGGACTTCCGTCCTATCAGCCTCTGCACCTTCACCAACAAGATCATTTCTAAGATTGTCGCCAATCGGATAGCCGATCTTCTCCCTAAGATCATCTCCGAAGAGCAAAGCGGGTTTGTGAAAGGCCGCAACATCACGGATAACATCCTTCTAGCACAAGAAATGATCACGTGCATGAAGTTCCCGTCGAGGGGGGGAACGTGGCCATCAAACTTGACATAGAAAAAGCCTACGACCACCTAGACTGGCAGTTCATGATCTGGGTATTCAGGGCCTTCGGCTTCTCCGAACCATAGATTAACATCATCTTCAGATCTATCAACAATGCGTGGTTCTCCATCGTCATCAATGGCCAGGCAGCGGGATTCTTTCGTTCTATCCGTGGGGTCAGACAGGGGGATCCGCTCTCTTCCACCATCTTCATTATCGCGGCCGAAGCCCTCAGCAGAAGCCTCAATAGCATGCCAAGTATGGTCGATTTCAACCACTTCTACACCACCACCAGATGTCCTCTCATCACTCACCTGGCCTACGCTGACGATATCCTCATCTTCTCTTCTGGTGATAGTGGTTCGATCGAGGTTGTCTTGCGTATGATTAACAGATACACCAACTGCTCTGGTCAGCGTGTCAACTACAACAAGAGCATCATCTACACTCATCACAAAGTCGACAGGAGCCGCTCTACCCTGCTCGCCAATATGACTGCCTTCAGTACGGCCTATCCCCCTTCCTCTACCTCGGATGCCCGTTGGTGCACGGTAAAGCTAACTCCGGGATATACGACCACCTAGCAGACAAGATCCGCAAACTCATTGCTGGATGGCACAACGCAACCCTATCCCCAGGAGGCAAATTGATCCTCATCAAATACGTGCTATCGTCCATCCCGATGTACACCTTGGCCGTCTGCTTCCCCCCTACCCCCATGATGGTGCTCCACTCTCTCGAATCCCTCTTCGCTAAGTTCTTTTGGGGGTATAGCGATGGCAAAGACAAACATCACTTGGCTGGTTGGGAGATAATGGCCAAACCCACTGGAGAAGGCGGTCTGGGCTTCAGCCGTCTTGCCCATATCGTGGACGCATGCTCCTTCAAGCTCTGGTGGAAGCTGCGCACCGAAACCTCCTTATGGACGAGATTTATGAGAGCAAGGTATTCCAGATCCTCTCATCTGTCAGAGGCTAGTACTAACAGCAGATCCTCGTCATCGTGGCGGCGTTTAACTCAGGGCCGTATCACGGTTGAACCTCATATTCGTCTCCGGTTGGGTGACGGCAGATCCTAGGACTGTCTGGAGCGGTGGTTAGGAGAAGATATCATCCATCCCAACATTCTTACTCTGCAGGGGTGCACCATTAGAGACCTTTGGGAGGGCAGTTCCGGATGGAATTGGAGGAAGGTTCGAGACTGGCTTGGCCAACCAGCGGCTACCAATCTTCTAGCTACAAATCTGCAAATCACCAACACGTCCGACTCCTGGAGATGGTCCCCTAACCCTCGTAGGTCATTCACTTTATCCTCCGCTAGAATTGTTGCCAGAAGCAACGGGGTGCCTAATATCGTCTATGCTAAATTTTGGCAGACATGCATTCCCATCAAATGGTCTATCCTTATCTGGCGTGCTCTTTGCCGCAAAAACCCGACGGACGATATCATCGGATCATTGGGATTCAGCCTCGCTTCCAGATGCCACTGCTGCAAGGAGCATAAGACGGAATCAGCTGAGCACGTCCTTCTTTTGGGGGACCTGGCTGCAGGCACTTGGTCCAAGCTTCAACATAGTCTTAATATGGGCCAACCTACCGGGGGCTTCTATGATCTCCTGTACTTCTGGAGCCGATCCCACGGACATCAGATCGTAGCAGCCGCCGGCATTTGGGTTCTTTGGATAATAGGAACAAATTCTGTTACGAACGTCGCCAACTCCCTCCTTCTCAACTTCACAGAGAGGTCATTAGACAATGCTTCAAAGTGAGGAGGCGCTGCTCTCACGTCTCCAACTCATTCTGGGAGGCCCTGGTTTAGGCCGCACTCCTCCTCCTTTTGTGAGCGTCTATCGCTTTTTTTCGCTTTTTGTCCTCTCGTCGCGTTAGCGTGCCTTTTTGTATAGGCTTCAACCTTTTGCGCCTATTTCCTCAATAAAAGTTCGGTTTTTCAAAAATATATATATATATATATTTTTTTAAATATATATATATATATATATGTGTGTGTGTGTGTGTGTGTGTGTGTGTATTGCAGAACACTGAAATGGATGTATATAGATAAATATACATGTATATAGATATATGTTTGCCATAAAAAATCAATGACAGGTATTGTAGAACACTAAAATTGATTGCAAACCCGCTTGTACAAAGAAAAGCCTAGAAAGAAATCCTAGGAAATAATCTAAGTACAATTGTTTCGTTTTGATTCTAGGGGGTGACGGTGGAGGCTCGGGAAAGTGTTATCAACTCTGCCTTACTCTGTGGACTATCTGATGTAGTCTCTCGCTCGTGAAGAAATTATTTTTCTCTTGAAGGTTGTCAGCCTTTGCAGGGGTGTGGCACCCTGCTATTTATAATAGGATATATTTTAAGCCGCATGGACGGCTTGCGGCCACGTGGCTGATCAGCACGCGAAGACCCGCTTTTGGGCTGATATCTGTCGATTTGTTAGGGTTTTCTTGCAGCAAATCTGGGTAGTTAAGGACTTGGTCAGATTGCCACGTATCCCGTTGCGTATGGTTTTCTCAGTCTTCGATCATGTGGGGTAGTATGAGACTCATGCGGCCTGGATCACAGTTACTCTTGGCGACATGAAGTTTGGAAACTTTGGGGCCGCATAAGCTGAGCCGTATGAGGTTCATGCGGCTTGGATGACACTCTTTTAGCCGCATGGAGGCGTACGAACCCTGCTTTTGGGCGTCGTCTCACGTCTTATCTTTCTTGTCGAAGTGTCAGAACTGTCATCTTTTGCCAGGACTTGTCAGCTTTATCAGCCGAAGTGCTCCTCTTTGGTCGCATATTTTCTTTCTACAGCTGTTTATCGACGGGCCGCATATGTCTTTGAAAGGTCATACGGCTTTCCTTCATGCAGACATGTTTGGCCCAAAGTACCTATGCGACAATTTGTAATCCGTATAAACCCCTATATTTTTCATGCTTCTACAAGTCCCCCTTCAAAGTTTTCAAATTGCAAATTTGGAATACTTTGAATAAGAAGCATGAAAATATGTCAAGCCATAGGGAGTCTTCAAGTTGTAGAAAGTTGTTTTTGAACTGCAAAGAGATCTTGAGTCGCAGAGAAACACTGAGCCGCATGGAGATCCTGAGTCGTAGAACAAATCTTGAGTCGCAGGGACGCTTCGAGCCTCAGAGAGTCTGCCAGCTGTCACTGCTGCATTTAATGTTCTTGATTCAATTTCGGATTTGGGTTCTCTTTTTCCGAGATAAAGTTAACGGTTACTAGGGATAAAATCCCCAAGCGTCATCATTATCTTTAATGATCTCGAGAACCGAAATGGCACCCTTTCTGGAAACTCTATAAATATGAGTGATTTTGAAGAGAAAAATCTCCCTTTTACCTTCTTCTCTTTCATCTTCATCTTCCTGTCTTCAATGGCTCCCAAAGCTCCCAAGTCGACTGCGGCCAAAGGAAAGGGGCTTGCTTCTCCATCGAGAGCAGCGGACTCTTCTTCTACTCACTCCGACGTGCACCCTCCCATCAAAGGTAAGGACAGTGGGAAGACGATGGCCATGTCGTATATTTTTATGCACAGTCCTATGCTATATCACTTTCTGTGCAATAAGCTTGGTCGATGCGTACCCTATCTCAGTTGAACCACATGTGTTCTGTATGATAGGACCGTATAAGCTGAGTCGCATAAGTGCTGTATAAATGACCTAGGACTGATCTGCATAAATACTGCACAGTCGTGCCGCATAAGTGTCTCCTGACTGAGCCGCCTGGGTGTTTCATATCTCGAGGTGCAGGAGCACTTCGAGTCCAAGCCACATAAGTACCTCATTACCGAGTCGCATGAATACTTTATGACTGAGCTGTATGAGAGTCTCGTGACCGAGCCGCATGAGCACCCTTTCTTGATTTGACCGGCCTAAGTGTCCCCCGACTGTGCCGCATGAGCGTATGACTTTAACCGCCTGCGTCTCATGCTGCATAGGTCTTGTTTTGGCTAGGTCTGAGAGGATGAACTTCTAACTCTTACTTCTTCTCTATCTTTTGCAGTGGACTTGTCCTTAGCTCCCTCGGGGGAACTCTTGATAGGATATGCTCAATCTGCGTTGGATATAAATTTCAACCAGATAGTCGAACGTGTGTCGACTCAGATTAACCAAAATCAACCTGAAGACCGACTGAGGGAGATCAGAAACCAGTCTTTCTTTTTCTTACTTAGCATGATGAACTCTGGGCAACTGAATGGCATTCACCCGAAGCCTATGTTTTTATTCGGGGATGCTCCGGCTGTTTCAGATCCGAACATCATAGAGACTCTTGAGAGTTGGGACTTCTATTTTCAGAGGGAGGCAATTCACATACCCTTGATGGAGCACCAGTTTCCCTTATCCGGTTTTAATATGGTACCTTTTGAGAGAAAGATGTCGAGCTCTCTAACTCTGGATCAGCAGGGGATCTTTGTAGGCCATATCCGTTTTAACAACCCTATGAGGTCAGTGGTCACAGTAAAAGAATCAATAAGTACTCTATTATTGGGCTGGCCCCTGGCAGTCTCATCAATGAGATGAAGCCTAATATGTTTTTCTCTGAAACTGACACCTTTTTTAATCAGATTGCTCGCAAAGGGTCATACCCTGCTGGAAGATTGTCCTTACTGAACTGACAACATCGTTCCCCTCCATGGATTAACCTGACTTCTTGGATCCTGGCAAAGTATGAGGGCACCCTACGACAGATTGGCCTCTATTACGCCATTAGGAGGTCCTGCTATGGCTTATTTATGAACCCGAAATTATTTATGGCTTTGCTTGAAATGTACAACTGCCAGACGGGGACCTTCTTCACTCCAGGTGGAGAGATGGGACTTGCTCTTCACGAGATGCATGGTGTGTCCAGATTGCCCTGGGGCAATGAGGCTTATGAGGAGTATACCCCGACAAACAAAGAATTCGAAGAACTAGAGTGGCGGTATACTGGGTTCCTAGCCGTATATCAGGAATTGCTCTGTCACCATAGTACCTGTCAACAAATATCCAAGAAGAAGGATGATAGTTCAGAAGGGAACCTTTCTCATATTACGGCTTGGATTGGCTATCTTTTTAACCTCAGCACGTTCGGTCGAGTCGCTATTAGGAGTCCTTAATCTCCGGAGCAGGTGGATGCTCAGGTACAAAGTACTAAGAGGTCTCGCACTGCTGGTGACAGATTTGGGAGCCTGAGTGATACTTTTAGCTATTATTATAATGATACCCAACCTCTATCTGCTAAGGCTATCTTGGCCGGATACCTAATGATATAGTTGAGGGTTTGTGTCGTTTCGAAGGGTTCTGGTGCGATCGAAAGGATTAGCCGTAATTTGATCCTTCCAGCGGTGAAGCTAGTTTTTGGGAGCAAGTTGGCTCTGCTTCCTGCTATGGTATGCAGCATCCATAGGGGTCTTCGTTCCTTTATGTCGAAAGTTATCGCTCGTGATCTTATGAAACCCTTCAACAGAATCGTGCTGCCGTATCATTATTTAATAGGGTGGTTGTTGATACATTACCCCTCTCCAATGCGACCTGGTCTAGAAGGCGATGCGACTAGTGACGATGCCTTTATCTACCACTATTGCGACATGCCTTGGAACTATACCAGCTTTCCTGATTGTCGAGTTGCTCTCGTACGGGTGGACATATACTCTTTTTTGTGTCGGTCCTGCCTTTTACCGAGGAGTATTTCACTTAACAAAATGCCTAAAATTGGCTTTTGAAAGAAAACGAAAAAAAGTATAAAAAAGTACAAATTGTTCTGGTAAGTATTGCTATGGAAGTCTGATCTGAGAGCGATCACTTTGTTCCTTGGACCATATGATGATGATGAAGAAAACTGCTTGAAGAAGACGAACAATCGGAAGAACTAAGTCACCGAAAATGTATCGAGCAACGGCACTGATGGCACAGTCGAATGCTTTCTTGCTTTGCTTCACCCTGTTCTTGAGAAAAAGTTGAAGAAATGCTTTTGGGAATATCACTCTGGAAGTATGAGTTTTCTCAGAATCTCCTCTCCTGTCTCTCTGTTGATCTCTTGATGCATGATATGTAAAAACAAGTCTATTTATAGATTTAACCCTTTGTGCGTAAAAAGCAACAAAATTGAGTCTCTACGGTAGTAACTGTCACCCACGATCTACATCATCCTCTACGACACGTGTCCCATATAGAGTTTGATCTCTACGCATGGTGACACGTGTCCCACTACTTCAAAAAAATGGAGAGAACACGTACACACGTTCCTCGAGAAGTGTGGCATGAAAGCCACGTGGGAAAACCACGTTCTTAGTGGTCAGGAATAATCGGGCGTAAAAATGACCCAAGATACACTCCTAGCGTAAAAGTGGCAAACTGGGCGTAAAATAGTCCAAAATAAACTTCCTAGTGTAAAGTGGCTAGAAAAATAGCCTTGAACGTAAAAAGTAGCCCAAATAAACTTTACGCCCACATAGCCTTGAGCGTAAAAGCTAGAATAACTATTGTGTGTAAAAGAAGCAGTTTTATTGAGCGTAAAATAGCCCTATTTGCACAATATATGACGAGCATTGGATTTGGTAGAAAAAATCTCTTCGGTTTCTGTGTAATCCTGCTGTCAGAAAATTATTGTGTCAGATCAAATCACTCGCAATAAATGTGGCCTGACAGTCTGTCCCCGGCATAAAATTCAATGAATAGCCCTGGCGTAAAGTAACTCGTGTAAATATGAGCTCGCGTAGATAGTAGCTCGCGTAGAGAGTAGCTTGTGTAGAGAGTAGCTTGTGTAAAGTTCTCAACTTCTTTGACTTAGTCCATAAATCACTTTTTACGCTCCTACAAGACCCCCTTCAAAGTTTTTAAATATTTTTAAATTTTGAAATACTTTGAACAAAAGCATAAAATTCAGAATTTCAACAGTCTGCGTAAAATTCAGAATTTCAACAGTCTGCGTAAAATTCGGGATATCCAACGGTCATCCGCTTAAAAGTTGGGATATCCAACAGTCAGCGTAAAAGTCGAGAATTTGAACCAATTCAAAAAATTCTATAAATAGAGCTCTTTGAAGAGAGAAAAACTTTACTTGTCTTCTATAATCTCGATATCTCTTCTTCTTTTGCCTCTTTCATTCTCTTGCTTTCAATCCGATGGCTCCCAAGAAGTCGTCCACCACCGGCAGCAAGGGCAAGAAGCCCGTCGGTTCATCGTCGGCCGACCGCACGAAAACCTCCATCCAATCATCCACGACGCCCCAACAGAGCAACCCAGCCGTGGCTCCGACAATGAAGGGTAAAGCCCTACTTAATCTCGGCTATGAGTTCGCCGGAGAGGAAGAAGAAAACCCGAACCTTCAGATTTCATGCCCACGTCATACGTGTCAGCGTAGAAACTGAAATAACAAAATATGCCCACGTTTATACGTGTCAGCGTAAAGTTAAGAACATACGCCCACATTTATACATGTCAGCATAAAATTAAGAAAATACGCCCACATCTATACGTATCAGCGTAAAATTAAGAAAATACGCTTATGTCTACACATGCCAGCGTAAAATTCATAATACGCTCACATCAACATGTGCCAGCATAAAATTCACAATACGCTCACATCAACATGTGCCAGCATAAAATTTAGAATACGCTCATGTCAACATATGCCAGCGTAAAATTCACAATACGCTCACATCAACATGTATCAGCGTAAAATTTAGAATACGCTCATGTCAACACATGCCAGCGTAAAATTCATAATACGCTCACATCAATATGTGCCAGCGTAAAATTTAGAATACGCTCATGTCAACACATGACAGCGTAAAATTCATAATACGCTCACATCAACATGTGCTAGCGTAAAATTTCATAAGTGAAAGACTTTGTGTAAAACAAAGACCTTTTACACTTTAAAACTTTTTATCAACTTCAAATAAGCGTAAAGTTTACATAGTCAAAGTCTTTAACCTTTATGTGAAAAAAACTTAGACTAATTTTATCTGCGTAAAAAATTTTAAATTAGATTTTCACTAACTTGATTTTTCTTTTTCTTTTGGCAGTGGATTTGCAAATTCACCCTCTTGCAGAAGTATTTGGTTCATTAGTTGGTATGGTGGGCTCGAATTATTTGGAGAATCTGTCTCATGTAGAGTTTTCCCAATCGAATCCGGAGTACCCTGTAGAGAGAGCAAAGTTGATAGCTGCCCAAGGGGATAGAATGCTGCTATCCATGATTAATGGAGAACTGTTGACCTCACTGGATGGCCAACAATTTGCAATACTAGCTTTCTTATTTGGGGATGCAATAGACTGCAAGTCTCAAACACACCCCAAGAAGGAGTCTTGGGTGCTCAAGTCTGGAGATAGAGCAATGTATCTCCCTGACATGGATAGAGATTATCCCATGTCCGCATTCATCCATGCCACCCATCCCCAACAGATGTTGTGGAATCTGACTCCCAACAGTCACGGAAGACCAGGAAAGATCATTTTCAAGAGGGAGAGAGCCATTGACATGGGCTACTACACCAGTACTCCCAATGGTGGTGTTGTTCCTTTCTCTGGTCTCTTGCCAGGATTTACTCCGAGTAAAGATTCGGCTTTAATCCAACCTGTGCAAACCCAGATGTTCATCAATAAGTTTATAAGGGCTGCGGTGTTGTATCCCCAAGCCAACCCCAGACTGCCAGGGTGGCTAACTCCTTTCAACCAGAACTGGATCCAAATTAGTGTTTGGATCATGAAGAACTTCTAGACGGAGCTGAAAGACATCGGCCTGTATGAAGCAGTGGCCTCCACTAGTCAGGGTATACCACCGAACAGTAACTTGTTCATGGCCCTGATGGAGATATATATAAGTTCAACTGGACCTTTTGCGACCCCAAAAGGTGAAATGGGTCTCGTACTCCATGAGATGCAATTTATCTCAAAGCTGCCAACAGGGGAAGCCCCATATGAAGAATATGTTCCCTCCAATCGGGAACTTGCTGAAATCAAGAAGAAAAACCCTCAATTGGTTGAGGTATATGAAGAGTTGATGTGCCATTACATGATATGCACTACTATGTATGAGAGTGGATCTCATCTAGCATACATCAATAAGTGGACAACATATCTCTTTTTCCATAAGGATAAAATATCCAAAGATGATAAAAAAGATTCCAGGAGAACAAAGCTCCAACTGTCAACACTGGTTCAACAATCCCTGCTGATAAAATACGGAATATGATGATCAGCTACAAATTCCTGAACAAATATTTGTCCACCAAGACTGGGGAGTTCTCTGCTGGAACCGAAGCCTTGAGCTTCCTCAGATATGGCAGCCAGAAGATCTCCAAGAGAGCCTTGCTGGCAGGCTTTCTTTCTTTATGGTTGAGGAGATGGGTTGTACCAGGGACCGGTACAGTTGATAGAATCCACCGAAGTGTGCTATGGCCAGCGGTACGTTTGGTGTTTAAAGCTAGAATCAACCTGCTATTGGCAATGGTGTGCCGAATAAATGCAGGTTTGAGTACTTTTGGTGAGGAGCTAATCAACAACGCTCCTCATCGGAACGTATTCCCTAGGGTAGAAATGTCCTACACTTATTTGATGGGCTGGCTATTGCATCACAACTGCAACTTATTACCACCAGGCCCGGGAGTTGATGCGGAGGTCTTCCTCCAAAAGTTCAGCAAAGCTACATAGATTGCCACGACAGTGGCAGATACCCGAACAGTCTTTAATTATTCTTATGGTTGGAACTTTTTTTATACGAGGCCACAAGTTCCAGCCGACTGCTTCGGCGTTCAATTTGAAAATGAAGTTGAAGGAAGAACTTTATTGTCAGCACCAGTCTTCAGGTGGCTACAGTACATCAGACCCTCCCATCTGATGTACAGAAATGAAGACAGTTGTGCGTTCGAACCATATCTACCAAGTAGGTTCGCTCGCCAATTTGGATATGACCAACTTCATGTTGGTAATCCCTCTACCAGTTTTCGTCACTATGGGAAACTGATTGATGGTGCAAGAGGTTGGAGATATTTTAGTACTGCCCGTACTGGTGCCAAATTCAAAATATCAACCGCTACCAGCACCACCGAGCTACGTATACTTCATACGTATGCTCACTTTTATGCTTCCATCCCCTCCTTCGCCCATAGCTACAACATGACAGGTAGTCTAAGATGGCCCAAGGAAGGGAATGTTGAGAAACCAATCAGGGTACCATCAGACATCCCTGACGACACATCTGTTCCAGATCAGTATCTGGAAGTTATCCCTACAGGAATTGGGGAAAAAGCTGTAGAACCAATCATTATTGGTAAGTCCCGTAAACGGAAAAAGAGTGCAGCCGTCACTCTTCCAGAGAAGACCCCGAAAAAGAAGAAGGTTACCACCAAAAGACCTTCTAGATCAAGAGCCCCTACCCCGGAGAGTGACACTCAGGTGGATGAGCCGCAACATGTTACATCTTCTTCAGTTCACCCTGGAGAAGGATCTTCAGCATCTCAACCAGCAGCACCTGCGGTAGTCCTATCTCCGGGACGTCTCAGCTCGTCGCTTCATTTAACTTTGCCACAAAAGGCACAAGTTGTTGAAGACGTCGCCCCAGTACATACTACTGATCAAGAGCCCATCCCATCCGATGAACCAGCTATTAATTTTGATGATGAGGATTGGACTGGAGATTATGACGCGTACTTGGCACGTCCTATACATACTCCAGATAAATATAATTTATACAAAATCCATACAAAACTATGATTTTTGCATATTAACTTATTTTGTTTAATTTTTGTAGGTGTTATCATTGCTCCAAAGCTTGTGGCTCCTCCTCCTCCTCAAGAAGATATTTATGAAGAAAATGAGGAATCTGAGGAGGAGGCTTCTTCTTCAGAAGAAGAAGATGCTCAAGAAGAAGTACTACGAGAGTCCGAAGTGGAGACTCAGGAAGAATGTCCTCCATCTCTGGAGGTACAACAAGAGCCAGAAATGCAGGCTCAGCCAGAAGTGTCCCCTCCTGCTGAGGACAATGATAAAGAAGAAACTACAGTAGAACTTACTGTAGATAATGAAGAGGCTACGAAAGAAGAATTAGACTTCAATGAAGAATCAGTTGTAGAAGGACTCACTACAACTGAAATACTTGAAGATCCCGCAGAGCCAATAGCTGAAGAAGGTGATGAAGGCATACGCAAGTCACCAACTGAAGCTGGGAAAGTTGTAATGGCATCTTCTGCTATTACTACCGATCCAGTACAAATTCCTGAAGAGGCAATGCCTGAACCGGAGTCAACTGCCACAACTATCATTCCATCCACACCAATTACCGCCACCGAAACTCTAGTAGTTTCAGCTCTAGAGACGGCTGGAGTAACAAATACTAAAGACACTGTTCCTGAAGCTCCTGGAAACCAGTTGGCTATGGTAGCAGTAACAACAATGGCTTCATCTCAGCCTGCTACCAAGACAACAGCATCTGCTCCTAGTTTTCAGAGAAGAGATTTGGTAGATATCGCCACAACGCCGAGTTCAAGTATAGAAATGAATCTCTTAGTTGATATTCATACTGATACCTTTTACAAGACTCTGGCAGCTATAATCAAAATGTTCCTGAATAAGGGCCTCAATTATGAGAGCTTGAAGGCGGCGATTGCCCTTACTATCAGAAATGTCGCCATGTTCAATGATGCGGCAAGAGCAGCGGCATTGGAGAAAATCGTAGAGGGACTTGAACAGCCCATCAAAGAATATCTAAAGCTGTCAAGTGAAACCATTGAAAGTCTCATCCAAGAAGAGTATGACGCTTTATCTGCTGAATACCTCGCTCGGGAGACTACTTTCAATGAAGCCTCCATGAATACAGCATAAAGGTCGCCAAAGAAAAAGCTTTTTTGGCTGGAGCGAAGCCCGAGCTGGATAGCCAGAGAGAATCCTATGAAACTTCGAATATAAGAATTTATCAACAAAATGATATAATTCGCGAAGTCGAGGCTGAGCTGGCTCGCTTGAAGGCAGAGAGAGAGCAGATGATCATGGCCCGGGACCAGCACCTAACTCAGAGCTCAATTTTGGAAGAACAGGTCTTCGGAGCTGAATCTACCATCAAAACCCTTGACGAAGCCAAGAACAAGCTTATAGTTACTTTTGCTGGACTTTCTCACATCTGTACTCCTGAAGCTCGACGCTCCGTAGCTGCTAAAACTGTATTGAGCTCTCGTGACAAGCATCTAGCAGAGCTGCAGAAAATGCTAGGAGACTTATCTGCTCCGCCTTAGGCAAATAAAGAGCTTTTGTAATCTTCTATCTTTTTCACTCTGTAATTTTTTACAAAAAATGAATAAAAATATTTATTTATGATCCTATCATTTATTTTAAAATTAAACAATAGGTAAAAGATAGAAAACACTTATCAGAGGTAATATGGACATGACAAGTTTTCTAAACTCAATAAATTGTATCTATCCAGAGGTAATATGGACATGATAGATAATGAATCTCTTTTTCTATTTAGAGTATACGATACTATCAGAGATAATATGAATATGACAGATCGTAACAAAAGAAAAATAGATTAATACATATTCAGAGGCCAAATGGGCATGATAGATAGGAAAAAAAGTAGACTTAATATTTATTCAGAGGTCATGAGAACATGATAAATAATAAATCTCACTTTTTAATCAACTGGTAAGATAGAAGATCAAAATTCTCTTCAAGGAGACAAGTAATCAGCTTAACCAAACATTGGTAGCTGGGGAATAAAGAAAAAATTTAAACATAGTATTTCTTCAAGAATTTGCCATTGATCGGCATCATGAGCAAATCTCCATTAGGTTTAGACAACCTATAGGCACTATTAGAGAAGACTGTCTCGACGACATAAGGGCCTTCCCATTTTGTTTGGAATTTTTCTTTGCTCTTATGAGTCATCACTATCGGTCTTCGAACAGCTAGAACTAGCTCACCGACTTTGAATACCCTCTCTTTAACTTTACGATTGAAAGTTCGAGATATGCGGGCTTGATATAGCTCAATGTGTTGTTGCGCTTGAAGACGCTTCTCGTCCAATCCTTCAAGTTCTTGGAGTCGTAAGCGATCATTATTCTTTGTAGTTAGCTCATTAGCAATGGCTATTCTAAGGGATGGAATCTGGATTTTCAGTGGAAGAACAGCCTCACATCCGTAGACTAGTAAAAATGGTATAAAACCAGTAGGAGTTCGAACTGTCGTTCGGTAAGCCCATAAACATTCTCCAAGTTTCTCATTCCAATCACGTTTATTAGAAGAGACGAACTTTTTGAGAAGTTTGATAATTGTCTTGTTGAAAGCTTCGACCAAACCATTAGCAGCTGGATTATAAGCCGTAGAAGCCAGATTTTGAATCCGATTCTTATCACAGAATCGATAAAATGCCTGACTGGCAAATTGTGGTCCATTGTCATGAATTATCCGTCGGAGAATCCCAAAATGATAAATGACATGGTGTTTGATGAAGCTAACCACATTAGATGTTTTTACTTCAACAAGGGGAACTGCTTCTGCCCATTTAGAAAAATAATCGATTATAGACAGTATAAACCGATGTCCCTTAACAGAAGGAGGGTTAATAGGACCAATAATATCCATGCCCCAATCTTCGAAAGGCCAAGAAGCTGATGTAGGATGTAAGAATTCAGACGGTTGATGAATAAAATCAGCATGAATCTGACATGCTTCACACCGTCTGGCATAATCTACAGCATCTTCTATCATGGATGGCCAATAATACCCCATTCTTCGAATGCGATCCTGTAATTTCGGACCAGGTTGATGAGCACCATAAACACCATCATGAGCTTCACGGAGTGTTTGCTTGGCTTCACTCTCAGAGGGACAATGTAGGAAAAGTCCGTCATAAGAACGACGATATAACATATGTAAGGAAGAATCATAGTAAAATCGAAATGATCGTCTCTTAATTGATGCAGCTTTTTTTGGATCTTCAGGTAAAATCCCATGAACCGCATAATCAATGAATGGACTTCTCCAATTCCTCTACTGGGAACTTGATTCTGTAGTATAACTCTGTTCAATATGCAGATTATTTCTGACACAGAATAAGTCTCGATCCAACAAAGTGATAGTATTTTGTCTTCTAATTGGAACAGCTAAGTCTGCAGCTAAATTAGCAAGAGCATCAGCTTCCAAATTTTAAGAACATGGTACGAATTCGATGAAGAATCCTTTGAATGAAAGGACCAATTCGATTACCACTTGATGATAAGGAATAAGGTCAGGATTTCTGACTTCATATTTCCCTCTAACCTGATTAACAATCAGTTGAGAATCTCCATAAGCTTCCAGAAACTCAATGTCCAATTATTTTGCTACTTGGAGACCAATCAGCAGAGCATTATATTCTGCCACATTGTTGGAGCATGGTTCACTGAGAGAATAAGCACGGTATATGACCATTTTGTCAGGAGAAACCAAGACGATTCCTCCATAAGCTTCCAGGAACTCGATGTCCAATTATTTTGCTACTTGGAGACCAATCAGCAGAGCATTATATTCTGCCACATTGTTGGAGCATGGTTCACTGAGAGAATAAGCATGGTATATGACCATTTTGTCAGGAGAAACCAAGACGATTCCTACTCCAGAGACAATATTGCCTTTAGGTCCAACCCGTGATGCTCCATCAAAATATAGTTACCAAATATCGTCCTTTAAAATCATGTTGCAATCTACGACTTTATCTGGAATGTCTTCATATAGCTTCGATGTTTCAGGTATAGGGCGAGCTGCTAAGAAATCAGCTAATGCTTGACCCTTCACTGATTTTTGAGGTACATAGACCATATCATAAGGAGTAAGCAACATCGCCCAGGTGGCTAACCTGGAGTTAAGAATGCTTGGTTTTCTTATCAATACCCGAATAGGATTTATTCTGGAGATAACATGGATAGTCTGTCCTGACACATAATGTCTTATCTTTTGAACAGCAAAAATCAAGGCCAGACATTCCTTCTCCACAGGAGTATACCTGTGTTCAGCTCCAACCATCATTCGGCTAAGATAAAAAATTGCTTGTTCATGATCCCTGTCACTTTTCTGTGCAAGAAGAGCACCAAGTGAATGATCCAAGGCTCGAACATATAGCAAAAATGGTCTCTCTACCACTGGAGGTACCAGAACATGTGGATTTGTAAGATATTGCTTGATGTCATTGAAGGCTTTCTGATATGCTTCATCCCAGACAAATGTTACATCTTTCTTTAATAGACGGGAGAAACGTTGACATCTCCCAGAAAGATTGGATATAAATCTCCTGATATAAGCAAAGCGACCTTGGAAGCCGCGGAGTTCTTTTAAATTGTGTGGAGGACGCATTTCAAGAATTGCTTTAATTTTATCAGGATCAACATGGATATCCTAAGAAGTGATGACAAATCCCAAAAATTTGCTACTGGACACCCCTAAGAAAGACTTAGTAGGGGATTCATCTTCAATTGATGTTGGCGTATCAACTCGAATACCATCTTTAAGTCTTGAATATGATCATCTTTTAATCGACTTTTGACAGCAATGTTATCTACGTAACAATCAACTGTCTTTCGTAAATATTCTTGAAAGATATTGCTCATAGCCCGATACGTAGCACAGACATTTTTCAGACCAAATGGCATAACCGTATAGCAGTAAACCCCAAGGGGTGTACGAAAAGCAGTATGCTTTTCGTCTCCTGGATGCATCTTAATTTGATTATATCCTGAAAATCCGTTCATGAAAGCATACGTTCAAAACCACATGTATTATCTATCATGACATCGGTAATTGGAAGTAGAAATTCATCCTTTGGACAAGCTGTATTAAGATCCCAAAAATCTATGCAAACTCAAACTTTTTTGTTCTTCTTTATAACAGGAACAATGTTGGCCACCCAATCTGGATGTTGTTCTTCACGAACAAAGCCACATGTGATCAGCTTTTTGACTTCTGCTTCAATTGCATCCATCATATCTGGTCGAAAACGTTGCTGCTTTTGTTTTACAGGCTTGGCATTAGGAAGAATATTGTGTTTATAAGTAGCAACTTTAGCATCTAGACCCAGCATATCCTCATAACTCCATGCAAAGATATCAATATATTTTTTAATCAGTTTTATCAACTCTTCCTTTTTATTTTCGGATAGGTTTTTACTGATGAATATTGGCTTGGACGTAATTCCGTCTCCAACATCAATCTGGACAATCTCATCCTCTGTAGGTGGCTGTCGTTGTTCAAAATGAAGCTCCCATTGAGTGTCCATTTGCTGTGTCCAAGGGTCATTCTCAAATGGCTCAGATTCACCATCAGTTTGAACCATGTTGACTGAGAAGATACATTCAGATTCATCATAATAGTCTCCTTCAGAATATGAGGATTGTAAAAAATTGGAAGAATATTTTTCCATATTTTCTTTGTACATGGGGGGTGTATCTCATTAGATGAATTGGATTTCTTCCGAATCTGAGGATTGTGAAGAATTGGAAGAAAATTCTTCTTGTATATCCTCATTAAACATATTAGACGGATAGTATCCTAATCCATGCCGAGTTTTCTGGTAAAACAGATCACCACATAATAGTAATCGTCTACCTTTGCCTTGATTGAGACCTTGCATAGTCTTCAAATCATATCCCATATTCTGAATAATCTTAAGATATTGTTGACTATATTTGTCAATTTGGATTCTTTCTTTATCTTTATCTCTAAGATCATCTGTCTGAATAACAGAGATATTTCTGGCCAGACCAAACACAATTTGGCGCATGTTTTTCTTATTAAACGGAACCACAAAACAGGATTCTTCGTGACGTCTATAAGTTACACAAGCTTGTGATGATGAGGCTACAGGAAAAAGATAAGGAGAAGATGTTAGGAACCTTTGAGCATAAGGTCCAACATCAACATGAGGAGGAAAAAAAATTTCCTTATGATCAATGTATAAAGTTTCCTCTGTGTTTATGTTATTTTTATGTTGATGACCTTGATTATCAACAGATAGAGTCATTCTCTCAATAAATTTGACAGTCAGGTACTCCAAAAGAAAATCTTCATTGATATTAGAAAGTACAGAATGATCAATATTTACATCATTTATAAGTTGAGTACTACGCTTCAGATTGATCATTAACGGACCATCATCCATCATCTGCGTAGACTTGCCAAGGTTGATGATCAGTGGTGGTTCTGGATCATTCGTACGAGAAATACGTCCTTTGACTTTGATCATGAGAGGTTAAACTTGGCTCTTGGCAGGAATACTCACTGATTCCTCAGACGAAGCTCAAGTTTTTCTTTTGACCTTGATCATCAGAGGTTGGCCATTGACATGTTGGGGTTGGATTCGACCTTTGACTTTGATCTTCAAAGGTTGCTCGTCTGGAGGATCTTCATTGACAGATTGATCTTTAGCAAGTGATCGATCTTCGGCCATATTCGATATCTCCTTCATATACTCATGTTTGTAGAGGATTGAATCCGAGAAATAGGCTTCAATACCCTTGAAATGATTGATATCAGCAAATTTTGTCTTCACAATCCCTTGGGAATCCATGTACTTAAAGCATTGGTGGAGAATTGAAGGCACTATATTATGCTCATGTATCTACGGTCTTCCGAGAAGGATGTTATAAGATACATCTGAGTTGATAACATAAAATGTCTCCATAGTTTGAAGATCACCAATTTGAATCTTCAGACGAATCTTTCTCAGTGGTTTACTCTTGCCAAAGTTGAAACCAACTATTGTGGTACTAGTGTAAGTCAGATCACATGTAGGAATCCTCAAGGGTCTTAACATACTCTGAAGAATAATGCTAATAGAAGACCCAGGATCAATGTAAATTCTGTCAATTTCTGTGGATTCAATATACCCAGTGTAGCACAAAGGCCTGTCGTGCTTATTATGCTTCAACAACATATCTTCTTGTGTGAAGGTAATATTGGGAATTGCCTCCATCACACTATGACATTGCGGGCATGACACTGGCATATTGTCAGGAGTCTTAAGTTGAGCTAAGCATGAATCAGCTTGTAGCAAAGCTTCACTCAAAGTTTTACGGCTTTCTTTCGAAAGACGAAGCAGCTCAAAGATCGAAAGTCTAGCTGGAGTATTAGCTAACTGGGCTAGAATATCGAACTTGTAGGGTTTTATCACCACCCCTTGATTTGAAGCAGATTTCAATGGGACGTCAAAGCGTAATGCTTTCTGTTTCCTCTTTTCAACCACAGATGGTTTAGCAGGAACAGGAGATGGTTGAGCTGGTATTGTTTCAATAATGTCCTCTGCTTCTTTGGAAGATTCCTCATAATCTTTGTGGTACTCTTTCCCAGATCTCGTACCAGCAAAGGTTTCTTCTTCAGACTCAGGAGAATGAAGTACCATATTGCAAGATTTAGTCTTCTTTCCCATAGTCTTCTTCTTGCGAGGATTTTTATGAGAAACCTCAAAACCCAATCCGAAAGTGGATTTCTGACTTTAAAGTTGTAAAGGAAGTCACATTCCTTTATCATAATTCAAGCCTTCTGCCTTTTGAAAGTCATAGCCTATCTTTTTCATGAGATGGACTGATTGTTGACTATACAAATGAGTAGGTAGCAGACTTTCAATAGATGGTTTAACAGAGGAAGAAGAGACAGAAACCTCTGTAACCACAAGAGAAGGAGGTATAGGGAATTCTGTAGAAGGAGGAATAGAAACCTCTGTATCCAAAGGAGAAGGAAGAATACTCGGGACAGAAGAAAAAATCTCTGTAGGAGCTTTCTCATAAGCAACAAAGACCTGTTGTGCCTTGTATAAGGGGACACTATTCATTGCTAACCATTGCCGATGAGTAAGCTTGAGTTTGGTGAGAGGAGCCAAGCTTGGAGGACATATATTCAAACCCCTCAGTCTATCCTCCAAAGGAATGCACCCCATAAATGATCCAAATCATCATGGTCTGGGGTTAAAACATGAGAGATCATGTTGCAGGTTTTGACTTTTTTACCTTTTTTGGATTTTGAAGTTTTACTTTCATTCTCCATTTCAGGTACTAAATCAGGGTGCACCCACATAATTTCACTATTTTTTAGTGTAAGAGGCCAAAGTCCTTCATTTTGCTCTCTAGCATGCGGGATATTCACAATCTTCATCGTCGCCTTTGGAATTAGGATAATTCCATCTGGGACTTACTGTGGAGGAAAACCTCCAAATTGAAGAGAAATCATATTGGTGGTGACCGTATGCTCATCGTTGGTTAAAGCGATGGCATTGGCATTTATTAGCTCCTGGATTTTCTTCTTCAAGACATAACAAGCCTTAGTAGGATGATTTATGTATCTGTGATAGATACAATACTTGGGATTGTCGGTCAGATTTACCTCATTAGGTCTTTTCGGCTCTGGAATCTGGAGTTTGCCACTCTTTACCAGACATTGGAATATCCCTGGGATATCACTGTCATGGAAAGAGTATTCTTTTTTTGTCTTGGAAGACTCTTGATTATTCGGCATCATTTTAGGTTTTAAAAGATTAACCACAAGGGTTTCCTTCCCTTTTCCATTACGATTGCCGGAATTATTACCAGAAGAGCCTTTCTTTCCTTTGTCCTCTGAGGCAAAGATCATCCCATGTTCACGAGCCAACCTACCATTGGTCTCGGCAGAAACTGCTGCTATAATAAACGAGATCCAATCTGTGAATTGGGAACCCGTGAAGACAGCAATGGATGGTCGCAGAATTATTTTACATGTATCAATCAATACTGAATCTGGCATACCAGGAGGCATCTTCAAAGTTGCCTATCGAAAACGTTCAAAGAACGTCCGAGTATCTTCCTTTTCCTTTTGTTTGATTTCTATTAAGGATGACATATTCATGTTCATGCCTCCTTCATAGAAGCGGGAAAGAAATATTGCTTTGAATTCGTCAAAAGACGAAATACAATTATCGGGTAGACTATGATACCAGTCGTAGGCTGAACCCGTCAAAAACCCGATGAAAACTCGAGTGAGAAGAGCATCATTCTTCTATAGATGTACAGTCATAATATCAAAGTAATTGATATACTGACTAGGAGAATCCTTTCCTTCAAATAACACCATTGATTGTGGCTTGAATTTCGGAGGAAAGGGTACATCATTCCAATGAGGAGGATAAGGTTGCTTAATCCCTAACCTCTGGAGCTGATCCTTGTGCTTCAGAACCTCAAACTGTGCTTTGAGCTCACGTACTGCTTGAATAGCTTTACTAGTTTGAGGAAGCACATTCGATTGAATAGTTGTTGGATGTACCGTAACCCTCACCGGAGGTGGCACATCTTCTGGAATGATAGGATCTGGAGATGCAGAATTTTGATTGACAGCAGGCTCTTGATTATTCAAAGGTATATCAACCCCTTGATTATCTTGAGTTTGTGCTGCTACCTGTACCGGTGTTATTACTATCGGCTGAGCAGTTTGTTGAGTCATTATTATTTAGTGCATGCTTTGCATCATGGTAAGCATGTCCTTTAATGATTGTTCAACGGCAGAGAGACGCTGTTCTGTATTAGCAGATGATGTATCTGGTTCATCTCCAATAGCATAGGATTCAACCTCTCTTGAAGATACAGAGGGATTGGTATAGAGGTATGAATTGACACTATCAGTTTCGGACTCAAAAGGCTGAGTACCTCCAACTTCTGAATCAGAAGTCTACAACTGTCTTTGTCTTCTTGATCGAGTATTCTGATATACTCCTTCAAAGGAATCAAGAAGTCTGTTGAACTGTTGTTGACCAGGAGTCTGGGACGAGTTGTGTCTTGGACGTCGTCCTCTGTTAGTATGAGATGCCATGTTGACTGACGCATATAACAACTCATGTTCTTGGTCATCAACCTGTTGCTGAGGCTCATTATAGCTTAATCGGTCAAAAACTGACCGCTTAGAAGCCGAACAACAATATTTGATTACAATCTAGTGACACTCACAATAATGATTTTCTTGGGGGAGTGTCACAGAAGATTGTCTATTTTTACGCTTTTGTACTAGCAACTCGCGTAAATCAGAAGGAGTAGAGGGAGTAGTCTTCTTTATTATATTTGGGGTAGAGAAATGTTTAGTCCCTTGTGTATAAAGAAGATTACTGGCTGCATTAGCAGAACCAAACTGTATATTTTTACGCGCTTGGAGTTGCGTGCGTAAATCCTGAGATTTTTTTAGCACAAAAAACTCCATCAGCATTACGCGTAATTTGTAGGTTTGGTACCTTGCGTAAAGCAGTGTAAGAAGGCTGTTGGTGGAGAACCAAAGTTTTACCAATAATGTTTTTATGCTGCATGCGTGCAGGTAAATTCACTTTAGATGTAAATGCATCATTGTAAATTTTATCTACACTATCACAGACAGAAGATTTACCTTTACGCGTAGAGCGCAAAACATGAGTATCTGCCACATCACAGACGGAAGACATATTTTTATGCGTGGGGCGTAAAGCTTGTGTATCTACCACGTCATAGACGGGAGACATATTTTTACGCACGGGGCGTAAAGCTTGTGTGTCTACCACGTCACAGACGGGAGACATATTTTTATGCGCGGGGCGTAAAGCTTGTGTGCCTACCATGTCACAGACGGGAGACTGATTTTTACGCACAGAGCGTAAAACATGAGAATCTACCACGTCACAGACGGGAGACTGAGTTTTACGCGCAGAGCGTAAAACTTGATTTTTACGCCCAGGGCGTAAAACTTGATTTTTACGCTCAGAGCGTAAAACCGAATTTTTACACTCAGAGCGTAAAACTGGATTTTTACGCGCAGGGCGTATCACCGAAGTAGAGACTGCCTCATCACAGACGGGAGCCTCCACCACAGGAGTAGGAAGGATTCCTTTGCCTTCAGAGACAACAGGGAGATCCGAGGATGCTTTGGACTTAGGAATCCAAACTTTTCGTGCCTTTAGCGATTTCTGAACATTGGAGCAGCAAGTACTACCCCCAGTTCGGAGCATTTCTTCGTAGGCAGTATGGTCGAAGTGCACAACCAGAGTCTTCTTTGTCCATCCGATCGACACATCTTCATATTGAGCAATTACCTTCTCGTCAGAGGAGAAGGTCGTCCCCAGCAGAGTCGCCATTTTGTTTCGTGAAACAAGGAGGAGATTGGATGCATTCACCTTGATAGTGCTGTTGTGCCCGAGTCTTTATCTGAAAAATTATTTCGCTGGTTGCAGAGTATCCGCCCCTCCCATTTGATGTACTGCAACTGCAATGTTGCATACCTAGAGCCATACCTACCTAGCCGGTATTCTCGGCAATTTGGGAATAGCCAATTATATTTGGATAACCCTAACCCTTGCCTGGGTTTTGAAGGGAGTGTCTTGGATAGTATCCAAGCCTGGCACTATTATTCGGCGATCCATACCCAGGCCAGCTTCGTCTTACCTGATGCCGAGACTTCAGGGTGTATCGCATACATGGCAGCTCTTCGTCACGTATCTGTGAATGTGCCTCCCAACGACTTTGATCATCGTACCAGTTTTATTGTCGGTACAAAATTGGAGGAACGACTAAGGGACTCTCGAAAAAGGATGAGGAAGGGAAAGAGAAAATCTTCTGATTCTGATTCTGACTTTGACATCACGGAGAAAAAGGAAGATGACTATGAGGGTCTCCAGCCCTCTATAAGTCCTTTGGCTATACGTGTGCCTTCACCTGTGTCGAATCCTCCATGTACACAAAGCGGACCCGAACCTCTTGCCGCTGGTAGACCTCGATCTCAGAAGCAGATTACAGCTAGATTCTGTAGGCTTGGTATCGGGGAAACAGGTAGTGGCATCGAAGTTGATACGAGGGTAAGTTCTTTCACGACAAGCCCCAATGTTGTCCTTGGGATGTTATCTGAAGGCCTTTCTTTACAGGCATCGGAGGAGACAAACCTTTTGTCACCAGATGCCTCCTATGCGGTTTCTTCTTTGGGTCCTCACCCTGAAGTTGCAGGGTCCTCACAGGCTGGTACTGATATCAATACGCCTGTACCTGGAGCAACAGGAGCGGAAAGGACAAGCCTTGATGGTTCGGGTGCCATCGCTGACCCACTGGAGTTGTAGAAATGGTGAGAGGAGCTAAGACAACTCCGGCTGAGCCTCAGCCTTTGCCCTTCTCCTCTAGTAAGCTATATCGCTTTCTTACCAATGAGGAGTTTTTTTTTGCTTCAACTCCATCTTCTTCGTGTCAAGCTGATTGCTGGTTGTGCTGGACCTACAGGAGCTGCCTCGCCGCTACCGGTGGTGGATGTGGTCGCGGAGGAGGAAATAGCAGAGGATCCAGGGGCTGACCTGGTATGAGCAAGGAATATTCCTTCTCCCCTATCGGCTTGAGTTGAGGAGCCTTCCACCGTATTGAGCACAGACATCCTGGCTCCTTCCACCTCTTTGGCGCATGCGAGATCGGTTGGAACTGCCTCTTCCTTGGAACTTGAACCTTCTGCCCTATCCAGTCTTCAGCTCCTTCGGGCTGCAAAAAAGGAGATTGCTGCTGTACGAGAGTCTCGTCGCTCGGAGCTTATTTCCCTTATAACATAATCTTTGAGCTCAAGTGTACCTCCTTTCCAGAAGCCTTCAGCTTCCTTAGATGCTATCCCGTCGACACCGTCCTCTCTGGAGAATTTGGACGAGTCGTCAAGGGACGTTGTCGAGAGCTTTTATCGCCATTTGATATGGGGGGTCGAGACCGCTTTGAGGAGAGGGACTTCATTTGTCGTGGCCCACCACTGCACCCAAGGCCAGATTGCCTGCTGAAGACGCCCCCAGGTAGAGAAGGGGTGGTCGTCCTTCTGGAGCATAAGCTGGCAGAGGCTAATCAGTGCCTAATCCAGTTGCAGAAACTGCGACAAGTTGATTTGTCTGCCATGGTGGAACAGAAGCATACTTTTCTTGTATCAGCCATAGAAAAGGTGAAGGTTGTTCAAGAGACAACCAAGCCCTCCTTAGAGAAGGACCTTCAGAAGTTGTCCCTTAAGTATGACAAGTTGAGCCGGGAGGGAGAGATTTTCTTGACTCGTGAGGAGACCATTACTCGAGCTATGGCCAAAACTAACGATCAGCTCCTCCAGCTCCAAGCTAGGCTAACATCTCTGGGGACTGAGCTCCAAGCCACTCGTCAGGAGAGTGAGAAGATCTAGAAGAAGACTGATGAAGTCACCCGAGCCTGTGCTGCTTTAGAGGGAGCACTGAAGAAATTGGAAGAAAATTGGCAGGCTCATTTGCATCTGGAGGATGCCGAGAGGTTATCCCAGGAAGCTGAACGCCGAGTCAAATTGAGAATTGAGCGCTCAACTGCACAGCTGGAGGGCGTTCTCAGCAAGTTGTGCATTGCTGATGAGTAGTGGACTTCGTTTTTTTCTTTTTTTCTTTTTTTTGGAGCCGAATACATTTACTCCGCTCTAAGGAGATTGTAATGGCATTTTGATGAAGGATATCCCCTGGGGCAACTTTTTTGTGGACCTATTGCCCTTTGGTGCATTTTTGAAAATACGAGCAAATAGATTTGAAAGATATTTTTGTGGACCTACTACTCTTTGATACACCGATCGTGCGAGTAATAGATTAGGATAATTTTTTAGGACTTATTACCATTTTTGTGTACTGGCGATGCGAGTACTGATAACAAGTGCAGAGAAAATAACATATTTACTCAGAGGTAATGAGGACGTGGTAAATATAGGTATGAAGTATGGCCTTCCTACTCAGAGGTGATGAGGACATGGTAGGAGTAGGCCAGATGGGGGATACATAGAATAACTCAGAGGTGTTATCAACATGGAAGTTCTATGTATTGGATGATTTGTCAGTAATGGATGGGAAAACAACTCAGAGGTAATGTGGACATGGTTTTTTTGGGGAATTTTGTGGACCTATTACCCTTTTGTGTACTGATGGTGCGAGCAATAGATTAGAATAAGTTTTATGAACCTATTACCCTTCTGTGCACTGGTGGTGCTGGTAATAGATTAGGGTAAGTTTTGTGGACCTATCACCCTTCTGCACACTGGTGGTACGGGTAATAAATTTTGAAACGAAACCCAACAGGGGTGGTATAGACGTGATATATGGTGGTCGAAACATTAAGGCAAAAGTTTAGAGGTACAATATACATGACTTGTCACTCGTAGAGATGCAATGCGAGCCCCCTCGGAGGGGGGGAGAACATAGTGTAAGTTCAGGGGTACCTGATGTACATAACTCGACACTCTAGGTAGTATTTATTCTCTCTTCTTTCTTCTCTTTTTTTATCGGCAACCTCTTATTGATGAGATAAGGAACTCTGTACATGGGGATCACATCATCAGGAGAGGTACCATCCGCCTGTACCACTAGATATTCGGCGAGTTCTACGTCCTCTTCGGCTACCCCCTGCGATCCCAATGGTTGGGATGACGTCTTGGGCAACTTGACCACCAAGGTTCGAACTTGAAATGTTGGCTTGCTTGAGTATGTCGGATCGGCTTTTAGTTGCCGAGTCGTCTTAGAAAGACGGGTGACAATTGGCTAGACAAGGGATTTTGTGTCTTCCGATTGTCTTCGGATAGATTTTGGCAATCGGATCACCATTGGCCCTATGAGGGGCTTTGGCTCATGACTTTGGAGTTGGATAACTATTGATTCCGACTGTGCAGCTTGAACGAGAGAACCAGGCACCTCTTCATGTAAAGTTACGACAAGGGGTACGGCTTTACCGAATTTACGAGTCTGGAGATGAATTATCAAGGGTTCCTCTGGCCCTGTGATGGTCTCCAGTTTGTTAGTGACGTACTTCTTGGATTCTTCATATAGACAAGCCTCCGAAGAATAATAAGACTCAACCCCTTTGAAGGGATCGATGTGGGCAAATTCGGTCCTCACGAAGCCGTGTCTATTGACATACTTGAAGCACTGGTGGAGCATAAATGGCACGATCATATAGTCATGTATCCACTGACGCCCCAAGAGGATATTGTAAGGTGTGTCTACCTCTATGACGTAGCAGGTAACTTTCGTCTTCAGGTCACCAATCTGGCACTTCAACCGGATTTTTCCTAGGGGATATCTTTTCCCTGAGTTAAAATCGCTAATGGCAGTGTTGGTTGCCGCTAGCCAATGCATAGGGATGCCAAGAAGTTGGAGCAGGCTTTTCGGGATGATGCTTATTGACGAGCCAGGATCGATATGCATCCGATCCACTTTAATGTCGCCTATGTACCCAGTGTAGTATAAGGGGCGATCATACAAATTGGACTTGATCAATATGTCCTGCGAAGTAAATATGATATTGGGCATTGCATCTGTGCTATCGCCGTCCTATAGATCTGCTGGCAGGTCTTCCCCTAGAGGCTTGACCTGAGCTAAGTAGGCATCGACATTCTGGAGTGCTTCGCTTAATGCGACACGAAGATCCTTCGAGAGCTTTAGGAGCTCATATAGTGACAACTTTGCTGGCGTATTAGCCAATTGTGCTAATATGTCAAAGTTGTAAGGTCTCTCCAGTCCCTGAGGTATATCATTGCGGAGTGGCCTGTCAAAGCGGGTCTCTCTTGTCTTGGACTTATCCGCCAGCGAAGGTTGAGATGGCCTTGGAATATCAGAGGGAGGCAACGTTGCCAGCTGATGATCTTTCGCTGGACTATCCCGTACGGGCTGGACTTGTGCTCCAGACTGGGAAACGACATCTGCAGCTTCTTCAGTTTCGGTTGAAATTGTGTAAAAGGCTCTAGACTTCCTGCCCTTCTTCTTATTGGTAGGCGATGACACCCCCAGGGTAACTTCGGACACCAAGTCTGGATGCACCCACATGATCTCTCCTCGCGATGTGGTGAGAGGTACCAATCCAGATATTTGGCTCCGGACGGGTGGAAGATTAGTAACCTCCATCGTTACTCGAGGGACAGGTATGACCCCGTCTAGAGTGCTTGTCGGAGGGAAATTGCCGAACTGAATAGATACCATGTTCGCCGCCACGGTAACCTCTTCAAAGTATATCGACAGAGCTTTTGAGTCGATAAGACTCTGAATGTATCGCTTCAATTGGAAGCAATCATGAGTGGCATGATGGACATAGCGGTGGAAGTGACAGTATTTTGGATCCTCTATTTTTGCTGCTCGGGGCTCACACCTTGGTGGCAGGAGCTGGATCCTACCCCCTTGCAAGAACATATCGAAGATAGGTTTGACATGACTATCTTGAGTAGTTGATCTTGGGCCGCGAACCTTCCACCTGTTTTTGTTCGGGCTTCGGAGTCGCATCAGTGACCATGGCCTATTTGCCCTTGTTGTCCTGGTTAGTGGTGGCACCACTGTTGTTGTTACTGGAGGTGGGCCCAGGACGTCTGCCCTTATCTTCTCCATCAGGGATGTATAATCCCAACTGCCGAGCCTTCTTCAATTTTGCCTCTGTATTGGTAGCACTTATGATGAAGGTTGTCCAATCCCTGAACTGATCGTCCCCCATCCAGAGGCTAATTTCAAGGAGCAACTTCTTCTGGCATATTTCAATCAAGGAGCTCTCGGGATTGCCTTGGGGCAATCTCATTACGGTTTGGCGAAACCGCTCGATGTAGTTCCTCGTTAGCTCCCTCTCTTCCTGAACGACGTCCATGAGAGACGATATCGTTACATCATGTCCCACTTCGTAGAATCTCTCTAAAAATATGTGCTTGAAGCCGTCAAAAAAGTGAATACAGTTGTCGGGAAGGTTGCGGTACCAGTCGAACGCGATCCCCTCCAATACTCTGATGAATAGTCGTGTGAGGATGGCATCACTATGCGGCAAGTGGTCGGTTATGACTTCAAAGTAAGTCATGTACCGACTAGAAAAGGTCTTCCTATCATAAGAATCGATATGGAACGGCTTGTACCGTAGTAGAAAAGGCACATCTCTCCATGCAACGGGATATGGCTGCCGCATTCTGAGATCTCGAGAGAAGTCTCGGGCAATAAACATTGTATGAAGCTCCTGAACTTCCCTTCTTACCTCCTTGGCTTCATCAGCAGTTGAAGGAACAGATGGTGCTACGGGATCATCACCCAAAGAAGGGGCGGTTGTGTTGGAGTCCGCGTTGACTGCGGGTCCCAAGCTTGTTTGTTTGGGCATTCTTGCTGGTTGAGCTGGCAAGGCGGCTTTGATCTCATCTACGGACTTGACCAAGGACAGGAGCATGGGTTCCAGCACTTCTAGCCGTTATTAGTCAGAAGGTGCTTCATGATCATCGTCAGCCATAAAGATTATCCAGACGTGGATAGAGGTGGAAGAGAATGTGGCAGAGGTACTCTCGGTGTCGTACCCTTGTATAGAGAAATCGTCATAGGATGTCGAAATATCATCTTCGTCAGACTCGAAAGGGGTGCTACCCTCTGTGCAGGAAACCACATCATCTTGGTGAGGGTGGTGGTCCTCAAGGAAATCCGATTCTGTTGCAGAGTTCTGGAGGATCTCTAACCCCTGTGTGTGCTCTTGGTACACCGGGTTGTCGTATACATTGAGGGGGATGCTACCCCCAGCTTTATCTACTCTCAAGGAGGCCAAAGGTGCTCCCCCGGGTGTTGGAAGTTTCTTCTTGGATCGAGTGCCTAAATAGATACCCCCTGTAGTTGATGGAAACCCCCCAGATGAGGGTCTTCTTGCAATACTAGCCGAGATGGCCGGACTGGAAGAGCCTGTCTTCTTTCCTCCCTTTCTAGGAGAAACTTTTTGAGTTGAATTACAGGAGGCGAAAGGAAACTTCTCGTCCCCTGGAATTTGGATAGGTGCTGGTTGCTGCAGTCGCTAAAAAATTGACTGCCGACCTTCAGGTGCTGCTGATTTGTTGCAGCAGCAATTGATGATGACTTGGGTGCAATGACGCCCCGAGAGGGACTAATTGCATGCTGACGCTGCCGTCTTGCGTTTGTGAGTAATCATGTCACGCAAGTCAGTAGGATGCTTCTCTACCTTTGCACCCAACTTGTGAACTCGGGAATCCCGAGCGCACGGGTGCTTAGGCATCATGTTTGCTCCCTGATCCGTGGCTAGTAAAAGTACTTGCTCTGGATCTTTAGAGGGAGACTTTAAAGACCTACACTGTCCGTTAGCCTTGGGGGACTGGACGCGGATGGTTTTGTACAACTTTCCATCATGAGCCTGTGTAACAGTCAACGGGGCCCACTGACAGTCAGCAACTTGGACAGTTGACTGGACTGGTTGGGCCCGTACTATCCCAGACTTTTTTAACTTAGCACCCGAAGGCGCACAGTAAAAGGAGCCCAGATTGATACATCTCGCATCTTTAGTGAGCCGCATGGCGCCGGGCCCGCATGAGAGGCGGTCGAACACAGAGGTTCTGACAGGGCCGCATGAGACGTCCTATTTGAAGCCAGGATTGGTTGTCGCATTGACCATCTTCTTACGGCTAGAGTTGGATGGCGCAAGAGTTGGCTTCCTGCAGCTAGAGTTGGCTGCCGCATGGACAGACTGTCGATCTCCTCTATGCGGCTTCTTCTTCGTCCGTATGGAGTTCTCTTGTGCCCCCAAAAACTCAGCATCGTAGTATTTTTCTCTGCTCGTTTTGGGGACAGTGGGGTCCTTTGCCATCGAAAGCAAAGTCACAGAAGAGCTTAGGTCACCGTCTTGGACTGCATAAGGAGCTTCTTCAAGAACTTGGTCGGGGACAACAGTTTTGCACACCGACGCCTTACGAGTCCTCTTTGGGTTAGCTCGCTTCTGAGACGGGTTGGCGCTTCCTGCAGAGAGCAATTCTTCGAAGGCTTGTTGGTTGAAGCGAACCACAAGCATCTGTTGTGTAGAGCCGAGCTTTGACGCATCAGATTGTATCACCAACTTCTCATCAGAAGAGAAGGATGTCCCCAGTAGAGTTGCCATCGTGTTTGCCATAAAAAATCAAAGACAGGTATTGCAGAACACTGAAATTGATTTCAAACTCGCTTGTACAATGGAAAGCCTAGAAAGAAATCCTAGGAAACAATCTAAGTACAATTGTTTAGTTTTGATTCTGGGAGGTGACGGTGGAGGCTCGAGAAAGTGCTATCAACTCTGCCTTACTCCGTGGACTATCTGATGTAGTATCTCGCTCGTGAAGAAATTGCTTTTCTCTTGAAGGTTGCCAGCCTTTGTAGGGGTATGGCACCATGCTATTTATAATAGGATGTATTTTGAGCCGCATAGATGGCTTGCGGCCACATGGCTGATCAGCACGCGAAGACCCGCTCTTGGGCTGCCATCTGTCGATTTGTTGGGATTTTGTTGCAGCAAATCTGGGTAGTTAAGGAATTGGTCATATTGCCACATGTCCTGTTGCGTATGGTTTTCTTAGTCTTCGATCATGTGGGGTCGCATGAGACTCATGTGGCCTGGATCACAGTTACTCTTGGCTGCATAAAGTTTGGAAACTTTGGGGCCGCGTAAGCTGAGCCGCATGAGGTTCATGCGGCTTGGATGATAATCTTTTGGCCGCATGGAGGCATACGAACCCTACTTTTAGGCGACGTCTCACATCTTATCTTTCTTGTCGAAGTGTCAGAACTGTCATGTTTTGCCAGGACTTGTCAGCTTTATCAGTCGAACTGCTCCTCTTTGGCCGCATATTTTCTTTCTACAGCTGTTTGTCGACGGGCCGTATATGTCTTTGAACAGTCATGCGGCTTCCCTTCATGCGGACCTGTTTGGCCCAAAGTACCTATGCGGCAATTTGTAATCTGCATGAACCCCCATATTTTTCATGCTTCTACAATATAGATATAAATATGTGCATGTATAGATAAATATACATGTATATGGATGTGTATATATATATATATATATATATATATATATATATATATATATATATATATATATATATATATATATATATATATATTTATATATATATATATATATATATATATATATATATATATATATATATATATATATATATATATATAAATATATATTATATATATATATATATATATATATATATATATATATATATGTATATATATATATATATATATATATATATATATGTATATATTAAAAATATATAAATATATATATATATTTTTTTTTTGTTTTTTTTTATATATATAAATATATATATATCTATATATATATATATATATATATATATATATATATATATATATATATATATATATATATATATATATATATGTATGTATATGTGAAAAATATATATATGTGAAAAAAAAAATATATATATATCTATATATCTATATATATATATATATATATATATATATATATATATATATATATATATATATATATATATATATATATATATATATATATATGTATGTATGTATATGTGAAAAATATATATATGTATATGTATATATTTAGGTATTTCTATATGTAGATATAAGTCTATTTCTATGTATATATATATATAGAAATAAATTTATAATAGAGAATCTATATGTGGATATATATAAATTTATTTCTATATATATATAGAAATAAATTTATAATAGAGAATCTATATGTGGATATATATATATATATATATATATATATATATATATATATATATATATATATATATATATATATATATATATGTATATATATATATATGGTTATATATATGCATGTATGGTTTTATTTAGAAACCTAATAAAATAAAACCCCAAATCCCCAAGCCAGCCCAGGCCCAGCCTGGCTCGGCCAAACCGAGCAACCCACACATTAGTTACCAGACCCACCAGAGGCCAAAAGCCACAGTCGAGCTTTCCCCCAAGCGCTCAAGGCCGACCCCAGGTTTTTTTAGCAGTCGATATATATATATATATATATATATATATATATATATATATATATATATATATATATATATATATATATATATATATATGTAGATCGTGAGGACGATAGGGAGCACACCGAGACCTAAAACCCTAACCCTATCTAGCACATATCATGGCGACCCTCTCCTCCAGTCCAGATGCCGCCGCATGCAGCCAACGGCCGGCCACGATGCGCAAAACTCACCACAGCAGCGGCAACAGTAGCAGCATCAAAACAGGACAGTGAAGCCGAGTAAGTCACTTTTCTGTATGATTTCTGCACAAATACTACATCATTTCTAACGCCATAAATTCTATAGAATACCTATATAACCATCTAGGAATAGTTTGTAGTGAATCGATCCAGATTCGAAGAGAAATTGACACGAAGTCGAGAGAAAACAGTCCAAAATAGGACAGAGAACCCAGTCCCAAACCCCACGTTGGAAGATAGTTTTTGAACATAATAAAAGCTATTTTGGAAATCTACTTGAATAGAGTCGCAGACAACCTATACGAGATTAGAACACTTTTTTAGAACTATTTTACGCTTATTATACAGAAAGAAAATTGATTCTAAAAATCAAGAAAGAAATAGGAAAAACAGTTTTCGAAAACTTGAAAAACCTTCGATACGACGTGCGTCCCGCCAAACCGAGCGACGTGGTCATGAACCGAAAGCATCGTAAGGTGCGTATCGGTTTCGTGGACATGTGGGCTTTGACAGAATTCAAATTGGTCGCTTGTGCACGACGAATTTGATGCGTATCCGTCGAAATTCACACAATCGGTCTTCGTGCAAATTTCTTAATTACTTTGTGTACGTTCGTCAGATCGTGACAAAACTTGCACCAATAGGACCGTATCTTTTTTCTGGTCCTGTATGCCAAGTTTGGTCTGATTCTGAGATAGTTGATCGGATCGCCGTTTCGTGGGCCCCACGATCCGATTCAACGGGCGATTTTGTGCACGGCCCACCGGAATTCAAAACTAGATATACCGTTGGGTTCGTATCATCAAAACAAATCTGTAGGCATGAAGTTTGATGACTTTAGAGACCATTGACTTTGGCATGCTTTTCGGTGCAAAGCAGGTCCAACGGCGAATACCGTTTTGACCCGAAATTATCGTTTTGCTCCTGTATCCATAATTGGACTTAAGGACAGGAAATCCTAGCTGATTTGACTATTCTGAGAATGTTGGTAATGTCTGTTTCAGCTTTCGGAGACCGCTATGATGATTTGGACTTTATGGCTTAGCAGTTGACTATATTTTGTTGGATCTGCGTGCAACCTCCAGGCAAGATACCTTGCCTCCCTCTACAGTTTAATTTCATGCTGATAGTTTTTTTGTGATTATTTGGTTACTCTAGTTCTATGGATTTATATGTTATTATCAGTTCTCTTGTCGACTTGATTTATATATATTCTTCATACCATGTTCACTAGTTCTTTGACTTACCTGTATATCATCTTCCTGGCTTGATAGTGTAGATATGCCAGGCTTGTTCACCTTATGAGTTCATATTAGAGTTGTCTTACCTGGGCCTTGACTGAGTTGTACCATGTCGTTAATTGTACCTCGACTGGTTCGTGTCATAGAACGAATACGTGTAATTGAACTGCTAAATCATTGTTATTGTTTCCTTGGCACCAGAGAGTCCACTCGGGACGATGGTGTTTGTCTTGATCTGTTGCACCAGAGAGTCCACACTCGGGACAAGGGTGTTTGTCGTGTTTACTTGCATCATAGAGTCCATACTCGGGACGAGGATGTAGTACTTGCATCAGAGAGTCCACACTCAGGACGAGGATGTAGTACTTGCACCAGAGGGTCCATACTCGGGACGAGGGTGCCTTGCTGTGAACTAACCAGAGAATCCACACTCGGGACGAGGGTTAGTGATTAGAACTAACCAGAGAGTCCACACTCGAAACGAGGGTTGGTGATTAATTCAAACCTGCGAGTCCACTCGGGGCGAGGGTTTGGTATTCCATTGATCTCGTGTTCATTGTTCATCCAACAGTTCAGTTACGTGTAGTTGTTCTTGTATTTCATTTCATAGTCACCTGTCAGTAGCCATTTGTCGTTAGTCACTTGTTAGCAGTTTGGTCGTAGTCTTGTGCCTTGTTAAGTGTCGATTCTTGTTTATATCCTATTTATATTATCATGCATGATTAAACTGCTAGATAGGCATGTTTTTATGTATCTTGCTATGTCCTCTGAGGACCTGATGATCTCTTCAGGTTAGCGACTGCGTGGAGTTAGTTAGCAGAGCGGGATGGTAGATGATTGTGATACATAATTCAAGTATTTGTCAGTGATATTACATTGTTATCCTTTCGTGCTTTACATTCCTTATTATGAGTTATCCTGCTTATTGATTTAGTTTAGAGACTCTTGTTATTTTTCTTGGACTCTCATCGGACATATATGCTAGTGGGCTGCAGACCACGACCCATAGTGTTCATTCATATTTCGTATACTTATTGTGGATTTGAGATATAGATTGCATTGCCATGATTAGGGAGTATACCATAGCCTTGACAACATTTACGCATTCGAGAGGGGCTGGAGTCCGCTCGATACGTAGATGGCTTGCTTATGTGCTCGCATCCGAAAAACGGGTACGGGTCGTGACAACAGGTATCTCCACCCTCAACAAATTTGAAACCCTCAGCACATCCCTACCGACTGACAACCTCCTCCCGGACATAATCCCGCTACAATAAGGCACTGAGAATGGCACTTTCCAGGCCGTCAGTACCACGGTCCCTTCTGAGGATACTCAGTTGACACAGGTTTCTTCCCCCGCGCCTATCCATTCACCCACCTCTTCTCTCCTGATCGAGGCAGCATATTTAGGCCCAGAGTATGAGGCCAGGATTCATCAAGCTCAGGAGGCAGGCTTCTTGATCCCCAACAACCCCCTCAGCGCACTTGTAGAAATTAAAACAGAACTCACCAACCCACCGGACACGGTCTCAGACAGCGAAGCATCGGACTGCCGCGAAATAACGAAAACTACCCATGCAGCAACCCTCAAGGGCCCCAAAACACAAAAAACAAGAAGAAAAAGAAACTGGCTCAAGAGCCATCTGTCATGACCACCAGGTCAGCCATCAAGCTAAACCCCACCCCCACCCGCAATCCCGCTAATGGTTAACATCCTAGCCTGGAATGTCAGAGGGCTGGCCAATAAACCCACCATGAGGAGATTTGTCAACCCCTTGACAATTTTTTTTTCTTTCCTTATTTATTTAAAATCCATCCTTTATTGTCTCATTATTTATTATGTATTATACTTTATTTTTTTACTTAAAATATCAAAGGAGGACCAAATTGGAAATAGTGAAATTATAGGGAGCTTTGTGTAAAACATTCAAGTATGAAGAGGGACCCATGATATAGCCATATATGTTTTTAATGGGCTTTGTCAATGCCTAAAAATTCAGGACTTTACTGCAAATGTCCAGATTCAAATATCCTCTTAACCGAACCCTCCACTCTGGATATGAATTCCATTCGAATTCTAAATTACCACAGTTAAGAACAAATCAGTTTAAAAATCTTTCCTCCAATCTCTCCATCACCCCCAGGCTTTATCAAAACGAGTTGTATATATATGAGAGGATTGGCCGACCCTCTGCAGAACCCTAGAAATCAATTCCCCGGTTGCAAGAATAGCTGAGGAGGAGGAGGAGGAGCAGTCCATCCTCGAACTCGACAGGTAACCCTTCGAACATTCAAATTCCTGTCATTGACAAGGCGTAGGATAGGAATGGGAAAGTGTTTGATTAATTGCCTAGGAAGAAGAAGGAGAGTTCAAATTGATTGCTTTCTTTCCCTAGTTATCTATTTGTCAATGTTCAGTCATTTTGTTTGTTCTGTCTTACTTTAACATAAGCAGCCTCTTATCATGGGAGTTATCTATATATAAGTTCAACCCTCTATCACATCTAATGTTCTATTTTGATGTAACACAGTCCCATCCTCAAATTGTTCAGTCCAGGTTACTCGAGTAGGCAGCCATTCTATAGCAGACCTATAGCAGAGGGTTGAACATAGTTTAGCCCTTGCTTATACCTTGTTTCAGTCCCATACTAGGAATTATGTTCAGTCTTTCAATCATTATATATCTTCCTTGTTCAGTTTATATCAGCCCTATACTAATGTTCCATTCTTGTCATATTTGATTAGTGTTTCAGTCCTCGAATATCATTACTTCAGTCAAGAGGGCATTATTGTTCAGTTTCGATTTGAGTTTTGAGTTCAGTCATTAGAATTATTGTAGCAATTGTGGTTAATGTGTGTTCAGTCTTATAAGGACATGCATGTATCAGTTTTTCTACCTTCCTTAGGTGTCATTCATATGTATCAGTAAGAGGAATGGAGAGTTGGGCTCGAGTGTAGCCCATTTGGTTTGGTCCACCCTATGTCTTGTGTCCAGTCCTTGATTAGATTACCTTCATATACGTTCAGACTTTTGACTTATCCATATTAACTGCAAGATTGAAGTCTTAGTCTATTTTAGGTATTCAAATCTACTTCCTACTTCATCACTTGACTGATACTCTTAATCTACCAGCCTATATACATATTCATTGCCCAGTCTACATCAGTTTGGGTTTTAATTCACTTCTTGATCAGCCCCAAACCACTTGATGTTCAGACTTGGGCATCAAGTCATGTTCAGTCCACATGTTTTCATTCGTTCAGTCCACATATTGCTTTTGTTCATTCACAAATTGTCCTGCACATCCCCTCTTTATTTCAACTTCCTATTTATTAAATATTCAGATTCCATTACCTACTGTTCAATGATTAGAAGTCCAGGCCTTCACTGAACCTCGCAACTGACCATCTTATCCTAGATGATGGTCCCAGTCCAAAGTTATTGTCCTGCCTTTGGGTACTCCGTATCTGGTTACCTGACAAATCCCTACTCCTCCATGTTCAGTCTTGCTCATCGCCCTGTCCATCTGTCTTATTTCTTGAGTATGCTACTCGACTGATACTTGGTAGGTTTCAAGCATTCCTGTGAATATCTCATGTTGTTCTACTTTTCTTGTACATATATGTATCCTATAGTTAGGTCAGAGTTTTGCCACTCATTGCAATTCAGTTGCTCAGTACATGCATTTACCTTTTACTTTAATTCGTTCATATTAAGATAGATGATAACATTAAGATGTTCCTGCATTTATAAATAGGGTCAGCCCTCATTCCTTGGTCATGACCAACCAAATATTGTCCAACCTCTAATTGACCCGGATATACATATAGATGTTCTATCCTGCCTTTTACTACTGATCTATTATGATGGGACAGGACTCATAGATTTTTTTGAAATCTCTAGATGATAACAGATAATTAGCGAAGTCTGGACTGAAGGCGTATGCAGTATTTCAGTAACACTTAATGAACCTAGAGTTAGAAATCAAGTGTACTAGCAAGGGGTAGACTATAGTTCAGTCCATTTGGATTGTCCAGATATCAACGATCAGTCGAAGCCCTTACTTTAGACCATGTATGCATGCCCTGAATTCTTCACTCACAGTATATGTTTAGTGTCATGTTTCCTTATACAAATCATGCCCTGCATTTACCTTGATTATTGCTTTATCATTTAGCCACTGTATTCCCACTACACTGCCATCTCATGATCCAGACTTGTCCCTTGTTCTGTACAGCCAATATATCAACCTATACTTTGATTCATGATGTCATTTACTACACTTGAATAGTATTAGTGTACTGACCCTCTTCTTGTATATATCCAGCCCTATTTCTTTTCTAATAGTACACTAATGTAAGGTATGGTGTGAGTAGAGGTATAGTGTGGTTAGGTAACAGACTAGCAGTGATGAGATAGTTGTAGGGAATGCCTAGAATATCAATAATTATGTGATACCAGCATATGGTGAGATACAGGTAAATGTGTGCAGGTTTGAGGAAATAAACAGCATTTCAGATATTGGAAAGGAACGCACTGGTAACAAACAACACAGTTATAGGCTTGGGTATAGCAATAGGTAACTGCAGTTGGGGGCAAATGATACTAAGTGTAACAAAATGCTATAAGTGGAACAACCTAGGAAATATACAAACTGGACTTGGTAAGTATAGGGGAAGAAGTGGGCCTGTATGTGTAAACAGCCAACAAGGCTAATAACCTAGCTATTACAAATAGGTATTTGGGAACATTAAGTAGTATACCCACCTAACAATTAGATGCATATAAACCTAGAAGCCTAACAATGAATAGATATACTTGTGGTACTCTTAAATTATGTATTGATCCTTATGATTATCAACAGGCTACTTGGATCTCGATTCGGATTTGTTCCGTGCAACAGCTCAGGACCTAAGACAAGTATACCTTGCCTTTCTACACAGCTTTATTTACATGCACCGTCTTTTTATTATTATCCAATTTTTCTCATATTGTTGACATGTATCTTTCATATCCTGCTTATATATTTTTGTATCATTGTTATATAGACCGTGTTTACAGTTAGTCTTGTGTCTTATTGGTCGTGTTCACTTGTGCCTTGATTGAGTCGTGTCGTGGGTCGAGAAGTCATGAACTGAATTGCTTTACCTCCTTGTCTTGAAATCTTGAAGCTAACCTGTGAGTCCACATTAGGGGCGAGGGTTAGTAGTTATACGTGTCTTATGCTAACCTGCGAGTCCACACTAGGGACGAGGGTTAGTAGTATATGGTTTACACCTGCGAATCCACACTAGGGGCGAGGGTGATGCTAACCTGCGAGTCCACACTAGGGACGAGGGTTAGTAGTATATGGTTCAAACCTACGAGTCCATACTAGGGACGAGGGTGATGCTAGCCTGCGAGTCCACACTAGGAGAGAGGGCTAGTAGTTGTTCAAACCTGCGAGTCCACACTAGGGACGAGGGTTTGAGTATCGATTTGGTTATCCGTTGACATCTTGACATGAGTTCTCTCATCCTCGTTCAGTAGTTCATTTATGTGTAGTCAGTGTACAGATTCGTGTTTATTTATTACTCAGTTTTACTTGTTTATTCTGTATTTTTCTTCATGCATAATAAACTGTTAGAAAGGCTCATTTTTATGTATCTTGCTAGTCCTCTGAGGACCTGATGATCTCTTCAGGTTTAGCCGAGTTTGAGTCAGGAGCAGTTGAGCAGGTTGAGTCAGCACCAGACCGCGGAGCTTTGTAGTTGAGGTTGCCTTGATTAGCACGTTGTATTCAGTTAGTGTATTTCATGTATTTATTTCTCTTTCCGTCTATTGGTAGTGGATTTGTGTCCACCGGATGTGACATTGAATCTTGGATACATTCAGTTATATTATTCAGTTTCTTTGGTATTTCATTGATCTTGGTCGATTCGTTATTATTCTGTGGATGAGATATAGTTTACCATGAGATTCTAGATTATCGTGACTTGTGTATAGACAGCGTACTACCGTCGACACTGCGGCGTAGGCTGGGCTTGGACACGTTCGTATCCGAAAAACGGGTGTGGGTCGTGACAAGTTTTTTTGGTGGCCCATGCAGGTCTACGTTAATCACATCGGTTACGTCACTGTACCGTCGTGAGCCTGCGAATCGGAGTAGACACTTAGGATCTCATTCACATGTTTTGACTCATTATTGGCCTCTAGTCCTTGATTTCATTGAATCCTTGATTTGCATCCTGTTTGAAAATCTCTCCAACGGCTAAAGTGTTTCCTTTGTTTCAGTTAAGATGGACTCTCAAGACAGGAACAACACCGCATGGAGCAACTGACAAAAAATTTTAGTAGATACTGGCAGTAGTATAGATAGACTTATATTTAAAATTTAATTTGTTTAAGAGGCATTGAATTTCTTTTATAGCAGTTTGTTCTAGAACATTCATTCTAGTGGATCAGCTCCTCAAAATTTCGAGGACAAAATTTGTTTAAGGGGGGTAGAGTTGTCAACCCCTTGACAAATTTTTTTTCTTTCCTTATTTATTTAAAATCCATCCTTTATTGTCTCATTATTTATTATGTATTATACTTGATTTTCTTTACATAAAATATCAAAGGAGGACCAAATAGAAAATAGTAAAATTGTAGGGGGCTTTGTGCAAAACATTCAAGTATAAAGAGGGACCCATGATATAGCCATATATGTTTAATGGGCTTTGTCAATGCCTGAAAATTCAAGACTTTACTACAAATGTCCATATTCAAATATCCTCTTAACCGAACCCTCCACTCTGGATATGAATTCTATTCGAATTCTAAATTACCACAGCTAAGAACAAATCAGTTTAAAAATCTTTCCTCCAATCTCTCCATCACCTCTAGGCTTATCAAAATGAGTTGTATATATATATGAGAGGATTGGCAGAACCTCTGCAGAACCCTAGAAATCAATTCCCCGGTTGCAAGAATAGCTGAGGAGGAGGAAGAGCAGTCCATCCTCGAACTCGACAGGTAACCCTTCGAACATTCAAATTCCTGTCATTGACAAGGCGTAGGATAGGAATGGGAAAGTGTTTGATTAATTGCCTAGGAAGAAGAAGGAGAGTTCAAATTGATTGCTTTCTTTCCTTAGTTATCTATTTGTCAATGTTCAGTCATTTTGTTAGTTCTGTCTTATTTTAACATGAGCAGCCTCTTATCATGGGAGTTATCCATATATAAGTTCAACCCTCTATCACATCTAATGTTATGTTTTGATGTAATGCAGTCCACTCCTCAAATTGTTCAGTCCAGGTGACTCGAGTAGGCAGCCATGCTATAGCAGACCTATAGTAGAGGGTTGAACATAGTTCAGCCCTTGCTTATACCTTGTTTCAGTCCCATACTAGGAATTATGTTCAGTCTTTCAATCATTATATATGTTCCTTGTTCAGTTATATCAGCCCTATACTAATGTTCCATTCTTGTCATATTTGATTAGTGTTTCAGTCCTCGAATATCATTACTTCAGTCAAGAGGGCATTATTGTTCAGTTCCGATTTGAGTTTTGAGTTCAGTCATTAGAATTATTGTAGCAGTATGGTTAATGTGCGTTCAGTCCTATAAGGACATGCATGTATCAGTTTTCCATCTTCCTTAGGTGTCATTCATATGTATCAGTAGGAGGATGGAGAATTGGGCTCGAGTGTAGCCTATTTGGTTTGGTCCACTCTATGTCTTGTGTCCAGTCCTTGATTAGATTACCTTCATATACGTTCAGACTTTTGACTTATCCATATTAACTGCAAGATTGAAGTCTTAGTCTATTTTAGGTATTCAAATCTAGTTCCTATTTAATCACTTGACTGATATACTTAATGTACCAGCCTATATACATATTCATTTGCCCAGTCTACATCAGTTTGGGTTTTAATTCACTTCTTGATCAGCCCTAAACCACTTGATGTTCAGACTTGAGCATCAAGTCATGTTCAGTCCACATGTTGCCATTCGTTCAGTCCACATATTGCTTTTGTTCATTCACAAATTGTCCTGCACATCCCCTCTTTATTTCAACTTCCTATTTATTAAATATTCAGATTCCATTACCTACTGTTCAATGATTAGAAGTCCAGGCCTTCACTGAACCTCGCAACTGACCATCTTATCCTAGATGATGGTCCTAGTCCCAAGTTATTGTCCTGTCCTTGGGTACTCCGTATCTGGTTACCTGACAAATCCCTACTCCTCCATGTTCAGTCTTGCTCATTGCCCTGTCCATCTGTCTTATTTCTTGAGTATGCTACTCGACTGATACTTGGTAGGTTTCAAGCATTACTATGAATATCCCATGTTGTTCTACCTTTCTTGTACATATATGTATCCTATAGTTAGGTCAGAGTTTTGCCACTCATTGTAATTCAGTTGCTCAGTACATGCATTTACCTTTTACTTTAATTCATTCATATTAAGTTAGATGATAACATTAAGATGTTCATGTATTTCTAAATAGGGTCAGCCCTCATTCCTTGGTCATGACTAACCAAATATTGTCCTACCTCTAATTAACCTGGATGTACATATAGATGTTCTATCCTACATTTTACTACTGATCTGTTATGATGGGACAGGACTCATAGCTTTTCTGAAATCTCTAGATAATACCAGATAATTAGCCAAGTCTGGACAAAAGGCATATGCATTGTTTCAGTAACACTTGATGAACCTAGAGTTAGAAATCAAGTGTACTAGCAGGGGGTAGACTATAGTTCAGTCCATTTGGATTGTCCAGATATCAATGATCAGTCGAAGCCCTTGCTTTAGACCATGTATGCATGCCCTGAATTCTTCACTCACAGCATATGTTTAGTGTCATGTTTCCCTATACAAATCATGCCCTGCATTTACTTTGATTACTGCTTCATCTTTTAGCCATTGTATTCCTACTACACTACCATCTCATGATCCAGACTTGTCCCTTGTTCTGTACAGCTGATATATCAACCTATACTTTGATTCATGATGTCATTTACTACACTTGAATAGTATTAGTGTACTGACCCTCTTCTTGTATATATCCAGCCCTATTTCTTGTTTAATAGTACACTAATGTAAGGTATGGTGTGAGTAGAGGTATAGTGTGGTTAGGTAACAGACTAGAAGTGATGAGATGGTTGTAGGGAATGCCTAGAATATCAATGATTATGTGATACCAGCATATGGTGAGATACAGGGAAATGTATGCAGGTTTGAGAAAATGAACAGCATTTCAGATATTGGAAAGGAACGCACTGGTAACAAACAACATAGTTATAGGCTTGGGTATAGCAATAGGTAACTGCAGTTGGGGGCAAATGATACTAAGTGTAACAAAATGCTATAAGTGGAACAACCTAGGCAATATACAAACTGGACTTGGTAAGTATAGGGGGAGAAGTGGGCCTGTATGTGTAAACAGCCAACAAGGCTAATAACCTAGCTATTACAAATAGGTATTTAGGAACATTAAGTAGTATACCCACCTAACAATTAGATGCATATAAACCTAGAAGCCTAACAATGAATAGATAGACTTGTGGTACTCTTAAGTTATGTTTTGATCCTTTTAATTATCAACAGGCTACTTGGATCTCGATTCGGATTTGTTCCGTGCAACAGCTCAGGACCTAAGGCAAGTATACCTTGCCTTTCTACACAGCTTTATTTACATGCACCGTCTTTTTATTATTATCCCGTTTTTCTTATATTATTGACATGTATCTTTCATATCCTGCTTGTATATTTTTGTATTATTGTTATATAGACCGTGTTCACAGTTAGTCTTGTGTCTTATTGGTCATGTTCACTTGTGCCTTGATTGAGTCGGATTGTAGGTCGAGAAGTCATGAACTGAACTGCTTTACCTTCTTGTCTTGAAATCTTGAAGCTAACCTGCGAGTCCATATTAGGGGCGAGGGTTAGTAGTTATCCGTGTCTTATGCTAACCTGCGAGTCCATACTAGGGATGAGGGTTAGTAGTATATGGTTTACACCTGCGAGTCCATACTAGGGGCGAGGGTGATGCTAACCTGCGAGTCCACACTAGGGACGAGGGTTAGTAGTATATGGTTCACACCTGCGAGTCCACACTAGGGACGAGGGTGATGCTAGCCTGCGAGTCCACACTAGGGGCGAGGATTAGTAGTTGTTCAAACCTGTGAGTCCATACTAGGGACAAGGGTTTGACTATCGATTTGGTTATTCGTTGACATCTTGACATGAGTTCTCTCGTCCTCGTTCAGTAGTTCATTTATGTGTAGTCAGTGTACAGATTCATGTTTATTCATTGCTCAGTTTTACTTATTTATTCTATATTGTTCTTCATGCATAATAAACTGTTAGAAATGCTCATTTTTACGTATCTTGCTAGTCCTCTGAGGACCTGATGATATCTTCAGGTTTAGCCGAGTTTGAGTCAGGAGCAGTTGAGCAGGTTGAGTCAGCACCAGACCGCGGAGCTTTGCAGTTGAGGTTGCCTTGATTAGCACGTTGTATTCAGTTAGTGTATTTCATGTATTTATTTCTCTTTTCGTCTATTGGTAGTGGATTTGTGTCCACCGGATGTGACATTAAATATTGGATACATTCAGTTATATTATTCAGTTTTTTTGGTATTTCATTGATCTTGGTTGATTCGTTATTATTCTGTGGATGAGATATAGTTTACCATGAGATTCTAGATTGTCGTGACTTGTGTATAGACAGCGTACTACCGCCGACACTATGGCGTAGGCTGGGCTTGGATACGTTCGTATACGAAAAATAGGTGCGGGTCGTGACAAGATTGATCTTCCTTACCAAAATCTACCGGATAGACATTATTGTTATCATCGAACCTAAAATCCTCCAGAAGAAACTCAAAGCCATTCAACTTCAGGTGGGCTTTTCGAATGCCATTGCTGGTGTCACGACATCTAGATCCTCTTTTCTGACGATTGTTGCTTCGGAACTATCCTAGATACCGACCAGGCGCTCCCCTGCTGGGTGGAACACCCGTCTCTCTCCTTCCGATCCCTTATCTCCGTAGTTCACGAAAGCTGCGACCACAACGATCGAAAACAACTCTGGAACACCCTTTTAGACACCTGCAGCTCCATCGACAGCATCCCATGGCTCTGCCTTGGGGATTTTAACACGATCGCGAGCCCAAAGGAAAAGTCATGACGTTGCCTCCCCCACCAACCGGCCATGAATGACTTCAATTCCTTCATGTTTCAAGCTAACTTACACCACCTCCCCTACTCCGGCAACACCTTCACCTGGTGCAACATGCAAGAAGGAGATCATCGTCAATACTCCCGCCTCGACCGCACCCTAGTGCACAACAAGTGGTCTGACATGAACCTCATATCCAACCTCTTCCACCTCGGCTCCATTGAGTCAGACCACTCTCCTCTTCTCATTGAGATCAGCAACAACCCCAATCCTATTAAAAAACCTTTCAGATTCTTGGACTTCTGGAGATATCACCCACAATTCCAGAATATTGTTGCCAATGCTTGGAGGTCGGTGGACAACTCGAACCCCCTCATCCGAGTGGCCATGAGACTTAAAGCTACTAGGAGCGCCCTCACCTGTTGGAGTAAATCTGCGTTTGGCAACATCTTCCAAGAGATTAAGGCAGCGGAGGACGACATCAATCGTGCCGAGACGAGGTTCACTTCGGACCGTTCTCCAGTGGCCCGAGCCATGCTCAACCTTATCAAGGCCATCCTCAAATCCCGCATAAAAGTGGAGACGGAATTCTGGAAGCAGAAAGCCAGGTTGGCTTGGGATACCGAAGGCGACAACAACTCGGCCTTCTTCCACGCCTGCGTCAGGGGACGCAGGCATTAGCTCACCCTTCATCAAATCTCCGACGAGAACGGCACGCTCCTCAAAGATCAACAGAGCATTCAGACGGCTGCCGCCAACTTCTACTCCAACCTATTCACCAAAGACACCATGGTCAAGGATGAGATATTCCTGGCCAAGGTGCCCCTCATCATTGAAGAGCAGGACAATGATCAGCTAGTTATCCCTCCATCCGCAGATGAAGTTAAGTCCGCGGTCTGGGCCCTGGATGAACATAGCACCCCTGGATCGGACGAATTCTTCGGGGTTTTCTTCCGGTCCTATTGGAA
>JANAVB010039219.1:1157307-1381361 GCA_029216955.1 Iris pallida
GGATCACCTAGTTATCTTAAATTACACTATTAGTATTATAGTACCGGATTTGCCTCCAGTAACTATTGATATCTTGGGATATTATTTGGATTTAGTTATGTTGTCGTTGTCTAGATTTATCTAGAATTTGTGGTTTTGGATTATCATCTTTTTATATTCTATCATGCCATATCATATCATACTTATAGATATTGTGATTGAGTATTATCATTGTCAGATATCATTGTTCTTCCTTGGAGTTAGATATATGCTTGAGATGGTTAGTTATAGTGATTGTTTAGACAGCTTACTATGTCGATACTGCGGTGTAGGCTGGGAGTGCATCACGCACTCGTGATCCAACATTTTGGGTGCCGGTCATGACATGTGCTCCACTTTCTTGGACTTAATGATGATGCTAGTTGAGACCGATCTTGACGTACCGTTGACCATGAGTTGATATCTGGAGAGCTCTAGGACATTATTCTCTATTCTAGTTATATGTTTTAGTTGATCATATTTATCTCTGATACATTACTTGATATGTATAATCAGTTATTAATTCTGGATGATTTAGTGGTCTTGTGTTCTTTCCTTATTCATATCTTCTTTTAGCATTTTGTGATTGAGTACATATTAATATTAGTGGAACTTGGATTGTTGTGATATTTACTATTGAGGTCTAGATAACGTTCTACTGTGTATACTGTGACGTAGGTTGGACGTACATACACACTGGTGCCCGAACATCCGGGTGCGGGTCGTGATACCATGGGGCATGGATCTGTGAGGTGGCTCTCCATTGGCTCAATCCTCTCTCTCTCTCTCTCTTGCTTTGGCTGGACCTAGAAGCTGGATCTTGAGATCTAAGGGTGTGATTTTGAACCCCCTTGGTGATGGAGTAGAAGATAGGCTTAGAAGCTTGACCTAGGCAAGTATATCATCCTAGAGTGAATGAAACCATTTTTATTGTATTTCCATTTTCTATGTATTATGTTGCTTAGTTTTTTCTAAGACATGTTTATCTAAATTGTTTTCTTCATTTTTGGTATTTATGTATTTGGTTTTGGTTGTGGTTTAACCTAGATTTGGTTTCTAGGTTAGATTTGTGATATCGTGGTGTAAACTAGGTATTGGTTGCGATAACTAGGTTTTTATCATCAAATCTATTCTTAAATATTTTAGGAGACCCGCCACTAGCATTATAACTAGTTAGAATTGTAACGGATGGAATCAGGTTGTGATTTTAGCCAAGAAAACCTATTCCTGTGTTGTTTTTGTATAAAGATGGTGCAGGTGTTATACTGCTGGTATACCGCTGGCGGCATATTGACGGTATATCGATCAAGTAAATTTCGTGATCATATACCTGCTGCTTAGAACCACTAATTTTTTGGCATACAGCCTATATACCATTGTCGGCATACCGACTGTATACCGCTTTGATACCCGGGATTCAGTATGCCCTATTTTTCATGTATCATTGCAGTAGGAGTGTATAGTTCTTCGTGTATATTATCCTAGTAATTCCAGACTGTATTTAGTACTTGCACCTGATTGATTGCTAGTCTTGTATAGGTGATACCTTTTATCAAGTCTCGATTATTAGGGGGATTTATTGATTATCGAGTTGTGATATTGTTTAGTAGATTCTTGTGAGCCAGTAGGCCAAGCATTATTTTTTGTTGAGTAGAATATTGTCTATTGATCACATTCCTGAGCTGATATATGTGTTGCATTGCAGATTAAAAATAGATGGCAGACCAATTTGATTGATTGACTAACTGATTCTCTCGATTTCCTGATATGACTACATGTATCCGTGCTTTAAGATTACCAACTTCCCCTTTGAGGTACTGGCCCATTTATCACACCAAGGTGTTCATGTTCACAGGTGTACTGTGGTGCTATTTTTTGTTATTCATGTGTATTGTGGTGCTATTATATTTTATATGTGCATTAAGGTGTGACATCTTGTTCTAGCGATATTATAATATCTTATATTATTTATTACATGAATTCCTTTGTAGTTGGTTAGTGATCATAGCGTGGCTAGATAGGATCTTTGTATTAATGTTGAATCTAGGCTTAGGAAGGATCTAGGTTGGAGTCTTTGGGAACCAATGTTGATTCAGACCCATCGTACTCGTACTGTGATGCAATATCTAGGATGGATGTGTAGGATCGTTGAGCACCTCTAGAGGGGGGGTGAATAGAGTGCGTGTGTGCAGCGAAATATAATCACCAATTAAAAATTAAACAATGGCAGATATGTAAGAGACAGTAAATAAAAATAGAGAATTCAAACTCAGTGACACAGCGATGTATACTGGTATCCCTCTGAGAGGACTAATCCAGTCTCGAGTACTCTTGCTCGATGTTAATCCACTATGGCACAAGCTTTAACTGAGAGCTTGCAATCTCTTACAATACCGTGCTTGGTGACAAGCGCACGACCAGCATCACAACACCGTGCTTGGTGACGAGCGCACGACCAGCTCCACAACAGAAAAGTTGTTGAAACTTGAACGACCTCTTTACAACTCTTGAGTAACAAAAAGACTCTAAATCAACTCTGATAGTACTGGCTTTTGGCTAAGAGAAGTGTAGGTGAGATTTGAAAATCTTAGATCGTTTTGAAAACACTTGAGTAGTAGAGAAGAGAAGATGAAGAATGAATTGATGATTTGAAATGAAAGTTCTTCTCTATTTATAGGTGTTTTCACCAACCGAACCCGGGCAGAACTCGGACAGAGTTCGGGTGCAAATATCTCGCAAAGAGACGTTGCTCGCTGATTTGGAGGCAACAGAAGTTTGAATACAAACTGACCGAACTCGATCAGAGTTCGGACCGAACTCGGGCCGAACTCGGCTAGGAGTTCTGTCAGGAGATATTTGAAATTCTTTTGTAAAAATAGTTTTCAAACATGTTTTTGGTTATTTGTAAAATCATTTAAAAAGACTATTTTTGAAATATGTTTTGGAAATATTTGTAAACGAAAATACGAGTGGTAAAAGTAGACTTTTGAAATAAGGACAGTTTTAACCCTAAGCCAGTATTACCAAAAATTGATTTTACAAAGTAATTCCTAGACTCAATAAAATATAAAATGCAGAATAAAAATGAGAACTGAGTCTTCAGAAGATTTGATGATGTTGATGCTTTGATTTATGTGGTACATCGTCCGTTGAATATGATTTCATGAATCCTGAAATGATTAGCAGCATTTTCTATATTTTGTGTATTGACTAAAGTGTATGTTGATTATCAAAATCGAGTACGACCATGGAATGGGCCAATAATCTCCCCCATTTTGATAATTGACAAACTTGAGTCTATACCAAATATATTTATATCAAATAAAACAAAATATCAAAATACCTGAAAAAAAATTTTATTTGGATTTTGTTTTTGGATATTTCCTCGCTTGCTTTGGTATACTCTTTTTCTCCCCCTTTGTCAAGTAGTAAAATGAATAGGCTCCCCCGTAAATCGTGAAGCCAACAATAGAAAAGACAAGACAAAGTGAAGCAAAAAGAAAGAATCACAGCATAGACATAGATGAAAACAACTAATATATAATGAACTATCTCATAATAAACTGAAATATCATAGAAGTTTCCACTAGAAATCCAAAAAGTACAACTGATAATGTCTAACTAAACAGTTTAGACATGAAATGAAATAAAACTACTACATCAACTAATCAAATCAAAATCCACTATCCCATGGCTGAATCCACGTCACATCGTGGGGTCGTCCGCACCTGGAGGATCATGAGGGAAGTATGCTGTGGTCGGGTCGAAATACTGAAAAGTAACCTCATCAGTAAATCGAGGACCAGGAAAAGCCGGGTGGATGGTGACCGGATGGACTGGATCCTGAGCCAGGCTATAGTGAAGGTCAGCAATACTATTTCTCAGCACCTGGGCCTGAGAAATGTGCCTGAACTCTGAGTCCTGATGACGTTGCGTAGAGACCGCAACAAAATCATCGAAGCGCTGGTAGAAAGTTTGATCGAATCCTGGGGCAGGGGCCGGAGCAGGATGAGCATCAGCTGCAGGGGCCTCAGCATCAGCAGCTGGAGCAGGAGCAGCTCCAAGAGGTGCAGGGAATCGACGAGAACGAGTCAGCTCAACAGGTGGAGAGGAGATGGCACACGTCTCAAGATCAATCTCGAAACGTCGAAAGATCGAAGCAAGGTGCATCGGATAAACTAGATTCCTGCCTGCATTTTTACAGTTAAGCATCCAGTTCATCATGGTTTTGGGAACGGAGAAAGGAATGCCAAAGTGGATGTGATATAGAGCAGAAAGTTCCAAAAAGGTAACTTCATCTGTAGATCCTTTCTTCGGAAGAAGAGCAAAAAATACCATACGATGAAGTTCATAAAATGTTTGGTTCAGATGTTTGGAAAAGATTCTCCGGGGAGGAGGGTTAGGGTGACAAATTAATTCCCTAAAGGAAGCCAAAGTAACATCGGCAGGGAACTGAATGTGGTAGATGTCAACTAATGCATCACCAAGATCAGGAATATGAAAATATTCGCTGATATCAGTGGCGCTAAATTCTAACTCTTACCCAGCAATACAAGAATAGAAATTACCGTTAGGTTTTACCTGCAGATTGCAGTAAAACATGCGAACGGCGTTGTCATAAATGCTCTCTTGGACCTCGAAGAAATCGCGGTATCCAAGTTGGTCAAAGATTGGAGCATATTCAAAGAAAGTAGTAAAGTTAACGAAGGCTCCAGAGCAAATATGACGACTAGAGAAGGAATCGAACCAGAGATCCGAAAAGTCTTTGTCGGGAAACAAAGTAGAATCGTACTCTTCGGGATCTCTAGGTCTAGCTGGACTAAAGAGACTAGCAGGGGTATAGTCAGAGGATGAGGAAGCACCTTGGGAAGAGTTTCCTCTTTGACGTTTGGGGGCCATGAGGAGATGGATAGAAAATACCTTCAAAGAAAGGAAGAAGAAGGAAGATGACCGCCCACTGGAACTCGTCAAACCCTTGCTAAGATGGAGGAGGAGAGGCTTCTAGTAGAAGAGAAAGGCTTTCCACGTTTTGGTGTGAAGAAAAAGTGGAAGGAAAGCTGGATTATATAGCCTCTAGGGCCGGCTGTTCGGTTCTGGAAGTTACCACAGCGTCGACCGAACTCGGTCCGAATTCGGTCCGAACTCGGTCAGAGTTCGGACCGAGTTCGGCCACTTGCATTCCCGAGACAGTCAAAGCAGTCAGGTAAATAAAGACTGTAATTAAGAACGTTTGACTGGTTTATTAAATAACTGATGTTATTTTCAGGTTAACTATAGGGGTTGTCCCAGCTAACGGAGGTTCACCGGGGAACTCTTAAATACCGCTTCGCTTCGACCGTAGCCGTGGTGACAGACATACCCTTTGTAAGTTTGTCCCCAAAAATAATTTTTGTTAAATAATAAATTATCAAGTCATAAATAAAGTTTTAATTACCCTATGCATTATGAGTCCGAGAATTCAAGAATGTCGAGCTCACGCCTCAAGATGTTAAAACGGTCTTCAGCCAATGGTTTAGTGAATATATCTGCTAGTTGATGAACAGTATCAATAAATTCTAAGCAAATATCCCCGTGTTGTTGATGATCACGAAGAAAATGATGTCTAACTTCTATGTGTTTTGTGCGTGAATGACAAACAGGGTTCTTAGTCAGATTAATTGCACTAGTGTTATCACAATAAATAGGAACATTTGTATAGTGCAGATTGTAGTCCTCTAAGGTTTGCTTCATCCACAAAATCTGAGCACAACAACGTCCTGCGACGATATACTCAGCCTCAGTTGTTGATAATGCTACTGAATTTTGTTTCTTGCTAAACCAAGAGACTAAGGCCTTTCCTAAGAAATGACATGTGCCACTGGTACTTTTACGGCCCACTTTGCATCCAGCAAAATCTGCATCCGAGTAACCTATAAGGTCAAAGGATTTGGTTTTGGGATACCATAAGCCAATTGTAGAAGTTCCTTTAAGGTATCGGAAGATACGCTTAACAGCACTAAGATGTGATTCCTTAGGGTTTACCTGATAACGTGCACATATGCAAACGCTAAACATAATATCAGGGCGACTAGCAGTTAAATATAATAAACTACCAATCATACCTCGATACTTACGCTGATCGACAAGTTTGCCACTTTCATCAGCATCAAGCTTTGTAGATGTAGCCATAGGAGTCCCGATTGGCTTTATATTCTCGAAGTCGTACTTTTTCAGTATGTCCTTCGTGTACTTGGCTTGGTTGATGAATGTTCCGTTCGAGTGTTGTTTGATTTGCAGTCCTAGGAAGAAGTTTAGCTCTCCCATCATACTCATCTCAAACTCATTCTGCATACACTTGGCAAAATCTTGACAGAGTTGTTCATTAGTAGAACCAAATATAATGTCATCTACATAGATTTGCACTAGAAGAATGTCATCATTCATGGATTTAATAAATAAAGTAGTATCAATCTTGCCTTTTGAAAATCCATTTTCAAGTAAGAAGGCACTTAGGCATTCATACCAAGCACGAGGTGCTTGTTTGAGTCCATAAAGTGCTTTCTTAAGCTTGAAGACGTGATCAGGTTTTTGAAAATCTTCAAAACCAGGGGGTTGTTTCACAAAAACCTCTTCTTTCAAAAATCTATTTAAAAATGCGCTTTTCACGTCCATTTGAAAAAGTTTGAAATCATTAAAATATGTAAATACGCAAAACATGCGGATGGCTTCTAGTCTAGCAACAGGAGCATAGGTCTCATCATAATTAATTCCTTCTTCTTGATTATAACCTTGTGCAACTAGACGTGCTTTGTTGCGTAGAACTTGTCCATCTTTACTTAGTTTATTTCGGAACACCCATTTGGTACCAATTATCGATTGACCAATAGATTTAGGAACGAGTTCCCAAACTTGGTTTCTCTCAAATTGATTAAGTTCCTCTTGCATGGCAGAAATCCAAAATTCATCAGAGAAAGCTTCATCAACATTTTTAGGTTCTATTTGTGAAATAAAAGCTACATTAGCTGCTACTTCAGAATCTTTAAGGGATGAACGTGTACTTACACCTTTGGATTCATCACCTATAATGAGAGTTTCTGGATGATCTGGCTTGAATCTCAATGATTCAAATCTTTGGGCCATACCTTTCACAAGGCTCTTCTTAGTTCCAGCATCTTCGGAACTTTTATCAGTTCTTGCCTCTTGGGTAGGATCTTTCTCGGAACTCTTCTTAGTCTTTTTAGGTGCATCTTCATCATCACTGTAGCTAGATCTGTGACTATTCAACTCATCAAAGGTAACATTAATACTCTCTTCAACAATCATAGATCTTTTATTAAAATTCTATATCCCTTACTCTTAGCAGCATATCCGAGAAATATCCCGTCATCTGCTTTGGAGTCGAACTTTCCCAAGTTATCCTTGGTGTTCAGGATGAAACAGCGACAACCAAAAACTTTAAAATAAGAAATGTTTGGAATTCTCCCAAACCAAAGCTCATATGGTGTTTTCTTCGAGATTGGTCGAATTAACACCCTATTTAAAATATGGCAGGCTGTACTAACAGCTTCTGCCCAAAAATATTTAGGAAGATTATGCTGATTAAGCATGACTCTAGCCATTTCGCTTAGAGTTCGGTTCTTCCGCTCCACAACACCATTCTGTTGGGGAGTTCTAGGACAAGAAAATTCGTGGTAATATCCACTATCATCACAAAACTTTTTGAAATCAGAATTTTCGAATTCGCCACCATGATCACTTCGGATACGAGTAATCATGAAGCCTTTTTCATTTTGTACATTTTTACAAAATATCTGAAATTCAAAAATAGCATCACTTTTGTTTGATAAAAAGTAAACCCAAGTAAATCGAGAGAAATCATCAACAATGACAAAAGCATAGAGTTTACCGCCAAGACTAGCGACTCTACTAGGACCAAATAAATCCATATGGATCAACTGCAAAGGTCTCGAAGTACTTACAGCGTTGATGGATTTAAACGTAGACCTATGTGCTTTGTTCTTTTCACAGTCAGCACATACCATATCTCTCTTGAATGGAATCTCAGGGAGTCCTCTTACCAACTTCTTTGTATTCAGACGTGAGATAGTATCCATGTTTGCATATCCTAGTCTCATATGCCATAGCCAGCTTTCATCTTGATTGGCTACTAGGCACCTTCCTGCATTATTAGTATTCTCCAAAAAGAAAACATAAATGTTGTCTTCTCTAATCCCTTTATATACAGGATCACCAGATGACATATCATATATGGTACATTTATCTTTCACAAAATTGATACCATAACCATTATCTGCCAAATGACTTATGCTCAATAGGTTATGTTTCAATTCAGTTACTAGACAAACATCTTTTATTATTGGATAAGGAGAAATACCTACAGTACCATTACCTATAATATCACCTCTCAAGTTATTTTCGAAGGAGACGTATCCTTCTTTCTTCATCGATAGCGTAGCGAATAAAGATGTATCACCAGTCATGTGTCGCGAATATCCGCTATCGAGGATCCATTTGCTTCTAGCATGAGAGGGTTGAGGGTCCACCTACAAAACAAGTAGATGAATCCTTTGGTACCCATTTTCTGAAGGGTCCATACTGATTAGCTTTAGGTCTCTAGACTAAAGTATGATTGTTAACAAGCTTTCTTGCTAAACAATATTGTGATATGTGTCCGTATGTACCACAATAAGTGTAAGTCAGTTTAGAACCAGATGTGGTTGAAACTGTGTTCACATGCTTGTTTGGTTTCTTGGAGAACCTATAAGTGAAAGCATGATGATACTCGTGTTTCTTCTGTGCTTTCTTGTTTTTAGTCCTCTTAGGTGTATGCTTTGCATTAGGACTAAAATTAGGCTGTGTCACAGGCATTTCCTGTTTGCCTAACTTGATTTCTAACTTTTTAGAAATCACAATAGACTCTTCATATTTAGCAGTCATAACTGAGAGTCTCTGTTCTGCTACTAAGTGCATCCTCTTCTCTGTGTCATACAGTTTTTGCATCTTACCATAATCTCTTTCTTTCTTTTGAATAGTGAGGATAGCCTCATGATAGTCTACCTTGAGTTTGGCTATCTCTTCCGTGTTACCGGTAGTAGACGTCTCTTTAATATCTTGAATAAGATTGGTCAGTCTAGCTAACTCGGTTGTGTATGCCTTAATCTCTTTTCGAGATTGCTTATACTTGTCAAGCACATTTTTGTGTTCTTCAAGTAAATCGCTAAAGGCATTTTCTAACTCATCGAAAGTAAAGTCATCATATAGAGGGTTTGAAGATACCTTATCAAATGTCATAAGACAGACATTTGCATTGCCGCAGGGTCTATCCTCTTCTTCAGAATCACTGGCATCACTTTCATGCCAGATACTTGTGTTGGCATACTTTCGACCAGTTGTAGCTTTTCTGCTTGATCTTGATCTGTCATATGGACTGCTCTTCTTGGTGGTTGGACAGTCCTTCTTCATGTGCCCTGACTTCTTACATCCAAAGCATATGGTTTCATCTTCATTGCTTTCTTGGACATCTTTCTTCTTTCTGCTTGTATACTTTAGGTACTTCCTGAAGTTCTTCACAAGTAGGGCTTGTTCATCACCATTTGATGATTCTTCATCTGAATCGTTGTATGTAGGCTTTCTCGCTTGAGCTTTGAAGGCAATAGTTTTCTCCTTTGGTGTTGCTTCTTCAAAATCTTGCAAGTCGAGTTCATGGGTCATTTGCCCATCAAAGTTTCCAACGATATTGTGGTGAGGTCGTTTCCTTCAATAATTGCTGTGGCTTTTGGATTCCAGTTCTTTGTTAGAACCCGCAGAACTTTTCTAATCTTCTCGTGATTGTTGTAATCCTTACCAAGAGATTGCAAAGGATTAGTTATATCAAGGAAACGAGTAAACATCTGTATAATTGACTCACCGGGTTTCATCTTAAAAGATTCATATTCCTGAGTCAGTCTACTAATTTTGGATTCTTTCACTTGGGAAGTCCCTTCATGGGTTACCTCAAGGAGTTTCCAAATTTCATGAGACGTCTTGCAGGTTGAAACTCTGTTGAACTCGGTTTTGTCAATTGCACAGAATAGTGCATTGATGGCTCGAGCATCAAGACTAGCCTTTGCTTTTTCAGCATCGGTGTACTTGTCATGCGGCTTTTCCATAAGAATACCTTCAACCACTGTGGGTGGTGGTTTCTTATACCCATCAATGACTATTGAACAAAGATCAAAATCTAGAGATTTAAGAAAGAAAGTCATTCGTGTTTTCCAGTACGTGTAATTTGTTCCATCAAATAGGGGAGGTCTATTTGTGGATTGCCCTTCACCGTTGAATATAGATTTCACGGCTGCCATATATATATTCTCTAGGGTATGTTATATAAGAATATAACCTGCTCTGATACCAATTGTAGGATCGTTGAGCACCTCTAGAGGGGGGGTGAATAGAGTACGTGTGTGCAGCGGAATATAATCACCAATTAAAAATTAAACAATGACAGATATGTAAGAGACAGTAAATAAAGATAGAGAATTCAAACTCAGTGACACAGCGATGTATACTGGTATCCCTCTGAGAGGACTAATCCAGTCTCGAGTACTCTTGCTCGATGTTAATCCACTATGGCACAAGCTTTAACTGAGAGCTTGCAATCTCTTACAACACCGTGCTTGGTGACAAGCGCACGACCAGCTTCACAACACCGTGCTTGGTGACGAGCGCACGACCAGCTCCACAACAGAAAAGTTGTTGAAACTTGAACGACCTCTTTATAACTCTTGAGTAACCAAAAGACTCTAAATCAACTCTGATAGTACTGGCTTTTGGCTAAGAGAAGTGTAGGTGAGATTTGAAAATCTTAGATCGTTTTGAAAACACTTGAGTAGTAGAGAAGAGAAGATGAAGAATGAATTGATGATTTGAAATGAAAAGTTCTTCTCTATTTATAGGTGTTTTCACCAACCGAACCCGGGCAGAACTCGGACAGAGTTCGGGTGTAAATATCTCGCAAAGAGACGTTGCTCGCTGATTTGGAGGCAACAGAAGTTTGAATACAAACTGATCGAACTCGGTCAGAGTTCGGACCGAACTCGGGCCGAACTCGGCTAGGAGTTCTGTCAGGAGATATTTGAAATTCTTTTGTAAAAACAGTTTTCAAACATGTTTTTGGTTATTTGTAAAATCATTTGAAAAGACTATTTTTGAAATATGTTTTGGAAATATTTGTAAACGAAAATACGAGTGGTAAAAGTAGGCTTTTGAAATAAGGACAGTTTTAACCCTAAGCCAGTATTACCGAAATTGATTTTACAAAGTAATTTCTAGACTCAATAAAATATAAAATACAGAATAAAAATGAGAATTGAGTCTTCAGAAGATTTGATGATGTTGACGCTTTGATTTATATGGTACATCGTCCGTTGAATATGATTTCATGAATCCTGAAATGATTAGCAGTATTTTCTATATTTTGTGTATTGACTAAAGTGTATGTTGATTATCAAAATTGAGTGCGACCATGGAATGGGCCAATAGGATGACCATGTATCTACGGCATAGGATTCTGCAAAACTGTATGGTTAATTAAGTAACTTAAAATTGGTATAATCATTGGGAGGGAATAAGATCCTGATATCATGTATTTGCTGGCCATCCATCGAATATTATGGTATCATTCACCTTAGTGGAGCGCAGTATCCGACATTTATTACTATTGTTATAGACCCAGTGTCTACCATATAGAAGTGTTGGACCATTACTGCATATTGATACGGACCCAACAACCTCCCGAGGGGTGGCACCGTGGACTATTACTTATAATCTAGTTTATGGTTTGGTCAGTCACACTACGACGTCGTACGATATGAGAATATATTATATTACTGAGAAACCCAGATACAAATATAGCAAGTCATAGGAATTGATTAGTCGTATTAAATTACTTATGTTTCTATTATATTTCCTATTAATGGTTAGGAAGTGAGGCTGTCACGGCATAGTGCTTCATCCATTGTCCTTCTTTGGTGTAGGGATAGATTACTACTCCGAGGACAGACTACAAACTTAGACTATGACACAGTCTCTTAAGTACCATTGGATTTTTTAATTTACTTGTCCTTTCTAGTGGTACTTGCTATTAGGGTCGTTTGGCTAGATCTTGTAGCAGAGCCCAAGGATCCTACTTACTTACTTCCCGATGATGCGTACACGTAGGATGACCGCCGAGGGGCTTGAGTGGATTTCTTTTCTACCACTCGTATATTATTTTATTTATTTTGGACGTTTAGCCACCAGGAACATGTTTCTGTTAGCCCAATGATTGTATCATGTTTTTGAATATGGTTAATATGTTAAGTTTAGCATTTCATTATCACTAATCTTTATACTATCACTATACCATTTCTACTTATTCTTATACCTTTGGTAATATATGCCTATTGGTTTACTTTTTAGTGATATGAGCTTATCTATCTTAAATTTAATCGGGTTGCCAAAATCAAAACTATGTTTTTGATTGTGGTCATTCAATTAAGTTTAATCATTATGATATTACTAACATTTATGCTATCGCCTTAGCACTTATACTTAAACTCAGCATTGTCCTAATGTGCATTTAACCTATCATAGTTGCTACTACGTATATTGCTTTGTTCGTCTAACATGTACATGCAGAAAAGTAATAAGCAAGATCAATGTGGACATATGCAATGAAGAAATCATGGTGGGCCAAAGACGATGGATCCCACAAGATTTTTCTGTACCACCCGACGACATCTCTGGAGCCACGCACCGGGGGTTCCGCTGCCCGGTCAGCAGACGGGGGTTGAGGGGGCAGCGCCCCTCGTCGGGGTTCGGGGGCGAAGCTCCCGAAAGATATTCAGTTTTTACAAACTGGATATCTTTGGACAGCTGCCGCCAAGGAAAAAAGCCAGCACCTATCAAAGGAAGAAGCCAAGCCATGCCATCATCATTTCAAGACTCAGAAGAAGCCTGCACCTTCCTAAGTTTATCTGGAGTCTGTAATGAGTCTTAGGAATTATTGTAAATACAAGAAATGGATGGCAAAATCGAAAGCTATGACAGAAATAAGCCCAGGATCATTTTTGGGTGAAAAACGGCATACCGACGGTATACCGGCGTATACCGACGGTATACCGGTTTTTGTTCACAGAAAGTTTCTGTTTACAAAACCGGCATACCGACGGCATACCGGTCCATACCGACGGTATACGGCTTCCGAAACGTTGAAATTCCAACGATCGGATTTCCATCCATTAATGATCCCAACGGTATATTTCTAGCCGTTGCAATCCCAGACCGGTATACCATCGGTATGCCGGATCATACCGGCGGTATGCCGGTTCGTGACTGAAAAGTTGCCTTTGGCTTCTTTTCAAGCTTTGGTTATAAATAGCCTTGAACCCCTTCATTCAAGGTTGATGCTTTGACCCTAAAAATTTCCAAACCACCAAAGCTTATCCACATACAACTCTACAAAGCCTTCATTTGCCATCTATAAATTGTGTTAGAGTTATTGAGTTGAAAAGTGAGATCTTCATCCTATTATATAAGGAGATCAAAACCTATTGTGAAAGGTTGAAGTTGGAGACTCTTCGTATCCAAACTCTCGGTTGAAGTTGGAGAGTCTTCGTATCCAAACTCTCGGTTGAAGTTGGGGAGTCTTCGTATCCAAACTCTCGGTTGAAGTCGGAGAGCCCTTCGGATTAAAGCTCTTGTGTAAGAAGTTGGCGAGTTCTTCGGATCCAAACTCGTGTGTAACTATTTGCTCAAATAGTGGATTAAAGCCGGAGAGAGTTCCGGGACTGGACTGCCTCTTAGGAGGATACCAGAATATATCGGGTGTCGGTATTGTGTTTGCTTCTTCTCTTGCACTTATATTTTTAAATTGTCAATTAGCTTGTGCTAAGTGCTTGATTAGTTAGCTTGACCCTATTCACCCCCCTGTAGGGTTCCTACAGTTTCGTCTATATATTCTGGAGACTTTCTTATCAAATACTTGTATTATATTCAGACTCAAGCTGACAATTTGTCATGTATATTGATATTGTGCTATCTTTTCATTTTGTATAGCTAGCTTCACGATCATTTTGATAGAACATCGGAGACGCCTTACTAGTTTAGCTTATATATTATATATTTATGTTCTTATTTGACTGATTGAGACATAATATATTCTTGTGAGATAATAGGAGACTTGTATTGCATTATATACCCCCATTTATAGGGACAACCGGGGTACTGGCATATTCTGTAATGCTTAGTCGGCCAATACCCCCGTTCTCTGTATTTCGATATTGAGGCGTGACAGACTCGCTCGTCGAGACAGGTCTATGGTTTCTATGGCTTCTTCGACGAGAATGGAGCATTGGAGGAAGCGTCGCACTACTCTGCAGGCACGATGGCTCTGGCACACGGTTGGGGTGTGTCAGCGCGGGTGGTGCAGCCAGTTGGCTGTGCTTGGGGGGTGTTCGACTTCGGTTGTGAGGGGTGTTCGGTTGGCTTGGAGTTGGGGAATGAAAGGGATGGAAGATGGAGGAGAATGAGAGGGATGGAAGAGAGAGAATAGAGGAAGTTGAGTTGGGAAGGAGTTCGAAAAGTCGAGCGGTTAGAGGGGAAGGCTAAGCGGGTCTACCGCGCATGGCAGAAGACTCTGGTAGAGGGGTTTACAGATACCAAACTGATAGCACCCATTATCAAATTGATAGCACCCATTCCCAAAGGGCTTGAGACTGTAGGTGATCTTGCATAGTTAGCAATAAATTTGGTGGAAAACTTGGAGAATCAAGACAGATAAACAATAATGGCAGAAAGAAGCTAAGATTTATTCATTGATTCAGAATGAAAATTACATTACATGGAATGTCAAAGGAAAAAATAAAAGAAAGTACAATGCATTACACTCCACTGAACTATTACTATTACTTATTTATGGCAAGGGGAATACAATAATTGTCTACCTACCTAATTGCCTCAACTAACTGCCTAACTGCTAATTGTTGCCTCACTTATACAGTTATACTCCTCTGTAACTATTCTCCTCTACCTTCTGGCCTCTTGTACACTTCGTTCCCTCTTGCACTGGTATACTTCCTTGAGCTACTGTAGTGCTGATTTGGTACTGGTGAGCCTGATAATGAGGACGCTCTAGTGACACCGATACTCTGTAGTGTCTTGGGTTGTAAAAGTGAACTGTAAAAGGAGGATTGCATCACTTCTTGCCGCAACCACATCGCTTTAGATTGTAGCACTCCATCAAGGGTGTAACAAGGGGGTAGAACAAATATTCATTGCATAACTAGGAGTGATATCAAGGCTAAAGTTCTGTGTGAGTTTGTATCAAGGTTAGCAATATTGGTATCGGAAGCATATTCGGGCCCCTATTAAGTTCGGTATAAACAATCGTATGGGAGTAGTTTCCAATACTAATGACGGTTTTTACGACTAGTGAGCCACAAGTAAATCAAAGAACTGGAGCTCAATCGAAAAAGTGAGATGACAATCTACTGATGCAGAGCAGAGAAATGGCACAGCACATCTCCAAGTTGGATTAAAATACAGTCCTTTTTCCAACTTCAGTTTCAGGCTCTACCAAAAAAGACTAAACAGTTGAAAACAGAACTAGGTAGTCCCTCTTGAGCTTCGGTTCTGATTTGAGTCAAGTTCTCCAATGGTTAAAATGTACAATATAAAACATACAATAATAGCGGAGTCCAATAAAATATGTATAGATCAAGAGCCCACTGACCTAATGGAGAATTAACCACCACTAGTATGGCTTGGTTTGGGATTGATGCTGCTTTTCAAAACTTCAGCAGAAGCAGCTTAAGACAGCAAGTGGGAGGCTGTTGTCAAAAGCTATCCTAAAATCAAACAACCTTGGAAGGTTTGGAATTGCTTCTATGTCACGATCTGATCCCAAGATGTATGGGTCAAGTCGGATCATGCCCAGCCTACGTCGTGGTGAGACGGTGGTAGTAAACTGTCTGATCAATAGTGGAACTCATACATCACAACATCTAAATTTGTGGAAATTAAAAACTTTTTATTTAATAATTCAAAACACAAAGGTCTTAACCGAAGTTAAAAACAAAATATTGAAACAACTTAAGTTGTAACTAAAATTACAACTTCAAATATTGTTCTGGAAAGGAAAAGCTAAACAAATAAACACAACAACTACAAGCTAACTAAGTGGCCGGTTCAGGTGCCTCCGGGGCGGCTATCTCCAAGGTAGGTGCCAGTGACTCCTTGGGGTACAAGTCGGGATCACAATAGCTATTAAAGAATAGCTCTTCGTCCTCAAACTCACCTATGGTAAAAAATGGGTTTCCAGTCAGGAATGAACAAGTACACAATTCCAAACTCTAGCATTTTAAGTAATAGTTGAAAAATGCATATTTTAAACAACTAAAATATTTGATGCAACGAAACAATTGAAGTATTTTGATGCAATAGAAACAATTGAAATATTTCATGCAATAAAACAATTGTGATTTGAATAGGTAGACACTTGTGACCGGCTGGTAGACTCAATTTGTATTCTAGTATACGATCCGGCTTCGGCACACGTGCAAGTGTGGCTTCAGCTATCCACAATAATTCTAAGGGGGGTTTGGTCACAAGTGCTACACTACTCCCCAATCCCCGAGTCAATGTTTCAGTTCATAGAGAAGAACTCCGTGGTGCAATATGTCAATATGCAATAAGAAAAGAAATAAACCGGAATCCAGTTGTGTACTTGCCTTGAGTTTTATAAAAAGGAATATGGGGGGAAGGAGGATCTCAGTCTAGTCCTCAGAATCCTACATTTACTTAAAAGGACGTCTCAGTTCCAACATAACTATTTCTACGGTATTCTAGTTGCAATCTCTAATTCTATCCTAGTCAATTTTACTGATTAACAAATTATTCTAATAATCAATTAACTCTAATGTTGTTCTATACTATTTCTCAATTTGTACAAAAGAAGTCTGGTTGCATTTATTTTGGAAAGATAGACATCTTGATTTATATGGAAAGCTTGTGTTTTATACTATATATATAAAATTATGTTTTTCTTTTGAATGATAAAAACATGAAGTTGTTTATATATATATATATATATATATATATATATATATATATATATATATATATATATATATATATATATATATATATATATATATATATATATATATAAAATATATATATATATATATATATATATATTCAACGAAAAGGTCCCATCTTTATTCATATCAATGGGCAAAATGCCGAAGCCTTTACAAATAAACGCAACAAAAGTAAAACAGAAAAGAGCAAGAAAAAAGTCTACCTTCCACTCCTAGAACAATAAGTCAGGAGATCAAGGACTGCCAGAAGTCCTCATGACGGTGTTTGCAGTGCCTGCTGACTTTGTGGGTCTGTCGGAGAACCTCGCGGATAAGTTTATTGACCGAATATTGGTGGCCCTCATATCTGATACTGTTGTAGTTCTTCCATATGACCCAAGTGATGGCGGCTGCAACGATCTGGTGGCCGTGGGAGGCTTTACTCCAAATGGTAAGAAGATCGTCGAAGCTCCCACCATCTCGGTCCTGTCTGCAGCGCTGGAAGAGAGCGCTCCATACCCTTGCAGGTAAGTCTCCTAAGTACAAAATGTGATCAACCGTTTCAGCCTGTCTCATCGTGCAGCAATGACACGCGGAAGCTAAGTTGAAGCCGATGGTATTGAGAGCATCGTCGGTGGGGAGATTCTTTTAAAATGCTCTCCATATGAGAAAGGACCATATTTTGGGAATGTAGGACTGCCAGAAAGTCCCAATGATGGGGAAGGTGTCCCCATACCGTGAACAACGCTTCTGGCCGATGCAACCGAGAAGGATCCATTGACTGAGATTGATCATTGTAGAGCGTCAGGTTCCATTTTGATCTTCAGCCCGGCGTTGAGGAGCGTAGCTGCGGCCTCTTCTCCGATCCATTCACGAACCTTCTTCCAGTTCCAGTCGCCTGAGTGATCCCACAGATCGTTGATCATACTATTGGTTGGGGCAGTGAGAAGCTGATAGAGGAGATCATCCCCAGACCAATGTTTGAAGAATAAAGATGATTCGCCCGCTACCAGCTTGAGACGGATCAGTGGCTCAGCAATGTTCCGACCATGAAGGATGCGTCGCCAAGACGCTGAGGATCTGCAGTTGAAATCAGCAACGGATGGAAGAATGTGCTTGAAATATCTGGCATTCATGAACCGCATCCCAGAGATTACGTCTCACTCACAACTTCCATTACAGCTTCATCGAGCAAGCGTCAACGATATGTGACAGCCTGCAAAATCTAAGGCCTTCCTCATTGGTAGGTCTGGCCAGGGAGTCTCGACTCGCCAAATGATGTTTGTCTTTACCATCGTAGTGGCCCCAGAAGAAGTTGGTGAAGAGGTTTTCTATGGAAGTGAGCACCTTTTTAGGGAGAGCAGGCGGCTAATGTTTATATAGGGATAGAGGAGAGCACGTGCTGAATCAAAATCATCTTCCCACCAGGTGATAAAGTAGCGTTGTGCCACCCTTCAAGTTTTTTTCTAATTTTGCCCACCAGCCCTTCAAAGATGTCCACGTTGGATCTGTCGTACACCAATAGGCACCCTAAGTAATTGAAAGGTTAGTATGAAATAGAGAAGAAAGTAATACTGGTAAGAGCGGAGGAGTGATCTCTGTTGGTCTTGTGGTGCACGTAGATAACACTCTTGCTGGGGTTGACGTGCTGGCCTGAGCATTTGGTGTATCGCTGCAGTGTGTTGCGAACCATCTCCACAGTTTCTACGTCGCCAGAGGAGAATATAAGGATATTATCGACATACGCTAGATGGGTGATGATCGAACAACCGCTAGTGGTATGAAAATGTTGGAAATTTGGGGAGCCTACCATTTTGTTCAGATTTTTGCTCAAAGCTTCTGCCGCGATGATGGTGGTGGTGGAAGATAAAGGATCTCCTTGTCTGACACCGCGATTCGATTTGAAGAAGCCTTCTGTTTGGCCGTTAGTAACCATGGGGAACCACGAATTACTTATCGATCTCCATACGATGTTGGTCCATGTTTCCGAAAACCCGAAGGCCCTGAAAACCCAAATCATAAATTGCCAGTCCAGCCTGTCGTAAGCCTTCTCCATGTCCAGTTTGATAGCAATGTTTCCATCCCTTGCTGGCAGTTTCATACATGTGATCATTTCTTGGGCCAACAGAATGTTGTCTAGGGTGTTCCTGCCACGAACAAATCCACTCTGCTCTTCACAAATAATTTTGGAAAGGATCCCGGTCATGCGGTTGGCTATAATCTTGGAGATGATTTTGTTAGTCAAGGTGCACAAGCTTGTTGGGCAGAAGTCTTTGAAGGTCTTCGGGTTATCCTGTTTGGGGATAAGAATCAGGTTAGCGTAGGAGATTGATCTGGGGTACCTGGCTCCTTGAAAAAATACGATAACTTCCTTGTGAATATTCGGCTTGATGATGTCCCAATATGATCTGAAGAAAACACCAGTGAAACCATCGTGTCCAGGGGCGCTATGCTCGTTAAGGGCCCAGACAGCGTCTTTGACTTCGAGATCAGAAGGAAGGAGCTCCAGCTGGTAGTTATCACTGTCATCTATAAGGCGAAGGATCTTCGCTAGGAAATCCCCGTCCCTAGAAATGACTTCTTTGGTAAACAACTGGAAGTAAAAAATTAGCAGTCGTCGATTGGATACCCCGTTGATCTTTGATGATGTGCCTGCATTCATCTACGATCTGATGGAGGTTGATCTGCTGTCTGCGACCCTTGACACATGAGTGAAAATAACTAGAGTTTTTGTCTCCCTCATTGTCCCAGGTCAGTCTAGCTTTCTGTTTCCAGAATTCTGTTTCAACTTTCAGGCAAAATTTCAGCAATGCTCTGGTAAGGTTCAGGGATGCACGGGCGATGGGGGATCTGTCGATAGTGAAGAGAGCTTTCGTACGGTTAACGTCATCCTTAGCTGTACGGACAGCCTGGAAAATGTCCCCGAACGCTTCCTTACTCCATACAGTGAGTGCTTTCCTGGTAGATTTGAGTTTGTTCGTGACACGGACAAAGGGGTCAAGGGAGTCAGTACTGCTCCAAGCGATGGCAACGATGTTCTTGAATTGGGGGTAGTGGCTCCAGAAATCAAGAAAGCGGAAGCTTTTCTTGATCTGGTTCAATTTGCCTAATTTCGATGAGGAGAGGGGAGTGATCCGATTCGATCATTTTGAGGTACGAGAGACTAGAAATTATCTCCAAATCTGCCCACTTCGAGTTAATGAGGGCATGGTCAAGGCGAGAGTATTGTCTACTAATGCCTTCCTGCATGTTGCACCAGGTGAAGGCGTTACCGCTGAACTGAAAGGAGGACAAGTGGGCGTTAAAAATGAAGCTGGTAAAGTCGTGAATGGCCGACGGAGGAGGGGGGTGGCTCCCCAACTTCTCTTCTCTGCAGGTAATAGCGTTGAAATCGCCAACACAGAGCCAGGAAAGATTACTGTGGTTCAGATGGGATCTCAACAGGTCAGCCCACAGCTGACGGCGATCATGGATGTCGCAACTACCGTGAACGGCAGACAAGAGGGATCAGGAATAAAGCAAGGGATGTTCAACCCAACACGAGAGGGCATGTCTTGAGTCGTAGATTATGCCAATTTTTACGTCGGCCGTGAAAAGGATCCAGATATCATGACAGCCAGCGATAGTCGAGAGGAATCCTAACTACAACTGGATGGACTTGAGTTTGCTTGGGAGATTTTAGATTCAATGTACACGAGGATGTCAATTCTGTTAATTTTCTTGAGACTGCTTAGTCTTCTTAAGGTGGGTTTATTGGCGAGGCCCCTAATATTCCAAGATAGGATGTTAAGCATTGGGCTTGCTGGAGGGTTTGTTGAGTTTTGTGGCTGACCTAGTGGTCCTGGTCGTGACCTCAATAGCACTTCCTTTGTTAGATTTTTTGTTGTGGATGCAGCCTGCCCGACCACCTTTATGATTATGTCAGTCTCCTCGATCGGATGCATGTAGACCGCTCCAGCTATTTCTGCCATGGCTCCGAAGTAGCTATTTATGCTAGTGATTCCAGCGTCCAAGCCTTGTTGCAGCCTGGCAACTGATGTTTGGCCAATGTTGGCCAAGGCAACCGCTCATATGTCAGCCACGTTATGAAATATATTGGAGGTGACTGTGTCGGAGGGATGGGGGTCCTTCTTGTCCGTGGAAGCCAGCGGGATCTCCGAAGTTATGGGCTCCGTATCAGTGCAGGCCTCCCTAGTTGTGTCTCCACATTTCCCTGTTTTCACTTCCGCGTTGTTCGTACATATTTGTTATTCGGTGCCTAGATGGTCATCTGTGGACTCCGTAGCAAGAATATCAAATTTGTTGGCGAGGTTGATGCATGACGGATTGTATGGGACGATGGCTCTTTCCTGGGAAGCTTGTTTTTGGATATGGGGATCACCGGTGCTGGCTTCGAACCGGATGTGAGAGTTGGGTAGAGGTAGGAGGGGTGATTGATGCGATTTCCTGGGCGAATGAGTGGGTACCACCTTTCGGATCACCTTCTTCTTCAGTTCTGGGTGCACATGGAAGCAATGTTCTGTAGAGTGGCCACGCATATGATAGTATTTGCAGAAGATGATATTGTTATCGTATATAATTTTTTGGGTGTGTGTCTTGTAACCGAGCAAGATTTGGATGTAGCTGGGGAGATCCTTCGATAAGTCGAGCTCCATGCAGATTTTAGCATAGTTCCCCTTAGAGAGGTGCGAGTTTCTTCCATCGATGCCACAAACGTTCCGAAGGAGCTAGCTAATAAGGGGCATGTTCGAAAGGGTAACCTACGCAGAGACGATCGCGGAGTCTTCTTCGACGTTAAAGTCTGGGGACCATTTGACAATTTTCATGTTGTGATTATCTATCTTGCATGTACCTCTAGCCCAGACCTTCATGTGATCACTATCCGAGGAGAGGTGAAGGAACAAGTGTTTGGGATCCATGGGTGCGACCCTTACCTCGCAGAGAGTCCCCAACTGGCGATTACTTCCTGGGCCCATGACAACTTCGGCATCCACTGGAGAATTTCATAACAAAGGTGTATGGGAACGAAGCCGACAAGGACGACATTTCTGAGGGAGAGAATGGAACCAAAATCTCTTCGGAACCAGACGGGCTCGCGAACTCGATCTCTGGCAGCTGAATTTCAGGAACATGCTGGAAGTGCTTGGTGGCACGGTCAAGACGGAGAATATCCGCAAAGGACGGGGCGGGGGGGTGGGGGTGGGGGTGATGTGAGGTAGTGGGTGTGGTGGTGTGGCAGTGACGAGGGCGTTGGGAGCGCCCACCGGCCCAGGTAGCGCCAGGGCTAGGCCTCCCGATCTTTAGGTGGCGCCAGAGGAGGGCAACGCGCGGCCAGAGGTGGCCACTGATGAAGAGTGAAGCGAAAGATCTGTAGTCCTCATGGAGGACGTGGCGACTCCGGAGAGCTGGGCAGCGTTAGAGGGGGCCATAGCCAGAGTGTTGAGTGAGATGGCGCCAAGCAGTGCTAACTTAAATGGAGGGTCCGAAGGGCAATCGCCTAAGAAACCCTGATCCGGGAGTAATCGTGCCAGCGCCAATAGGTCAGTTGGGAGCACATGGCTAGGTGGAATACGCGCAGCTGAGAGGGGGTTAAAGTTGGTTGATGCGCTAACAAGCGCTAAACCGTCATGCGCAATGGGGAGAGCGCCAACGAGAGGCGGCTCAATCCTGCTCGTACTACATAGCAAAATATCTGAGCCCGCGGCAGGGGCAATAGAGAAGGAAGGGGGCGCACCACTCACAGAGGCACCATCTGGGAGCCGTGTTGGATGCACAAGATGGCGCCACCAAGAGGGGGGTGGGGTGCGCACCACCAACAGGTGGCGAGAAGCCATGAGCGCCAGAAAGGCGTCCCGAGATGGCGCCACCCAGCTGGACCAGTAGGCATACGTACCGGTCAGAAGGAACTGAGCCATCCGACATAAGCGGCGCAGGGGGACCCAGATTCAAATTTGAAAATAGGTCATGTAGGAACCCCTAAAGGGGATGAATAGGGTCAAACAAACTAATCAAGCACTTAGCACAAGCTAATAGGCAATTTAAATTTATAAGTGCAAGAGAAGAAGCAAAACAATACTGACACCCGATGTATCCTGGTATCCTCCCAAGGGGCACTTCAGTCCCGAAACTCTCTCCGGCTTTAATCCACTATTATCATAAATAGTACAACATGAGTTTTCATACGAAGGCTTACCAACTTCTTACACGAGAGCTTTAGTCCGAAGACCTCTCCGACTTCAACAGAGAGTTTGGATCTGAAGACTCTCCAACTTCAACCTTTCACTATAGGTTTAGATCTCCTTATACAACAATATGAAGATCTTACTTTTTAACTCAATAACTCTAACACAGTTTGTGGATGGCAAATAAAAACTTTGTAAGTTGTTTGTGGACAAGCTTTGGTGGTTTAGAAATTTTTAAGCTCAAAGCATCAACCTTGAATGAAGTGGTTCAAGGTTATTTATAACCAAAGCAAAGGAAGGTGCAATAATACAACTTTTAGCAGACTGACGGATAATCCGTCGAATTTCCGCGGAAGTCCGTCAGATTATCCGCCTGCACAGTCCAACGGCTATAAATAGAGCCGTTGGGATCAATCTTCAATAAAATCCGACCGTTGGAATGCAAACGATAACATGACGAAAAATTCGCCAGAATTCTACGGTTTTCCGTTGAATAATCCGAACAATCACAGAAGGTATTCTGTGAGTCCATTCGAATCTTCCGCTGGATTTCCGCGAAGATCCGTCGGATCATCCATCAGGATTCCAAAGATTGTCCTGGGTTATTTTCTACCATAGCTTTCGATTTTGCCATTCATTTCTTGTGTTTACAAATATTCCTAAGACTCATTACAGACTCCAGATAGACTTAGGCAGGTACAGGCTTCTTCAAAGTTTTGAAATGATGATGGCATGGCTTGGCTTCTTCCTTTGATAGGTGCTGGCTTTTTTTTTTTGGCGGCAACAGTCCAAAGATACTAGTTTGTGAAAACTGAATATCTTTCGGAAGCTTCGCCCCCGAACCTCCGACGGGGGGCGCTGCCCCCTCGACCCCCGTCCGCTGACCGGGCAGTAGAACCCCCGGGTACGTGGCTCCAAAGATGTCGTCGGGCGATTCAGAGAAATCTTTGTGGAATACCATCGTCTTTGGCCCACCATGATTTTTTTATTGCATATGTCTATATTTGATCTTGCTAATTGCTTTTCTGCAAATACATGTTAGATGAACAAAGCAATATACATGTAGCAAGTATGATAAGATAAAGCACATTAGGACTATGCAAAGTTTTAAGTATCAATGCTATAGAGATAGCATAAATATTAGTGATATCATAATGTTAAACTTAATCGAATAACCACAATCGAAAACATAGTTAGATCATTGGGATAACAATCTCTCCTATTTTTATTATGGCAAATCGGTTAAGTTTAGTATGATCATAATAGATGCATGTATCACTAATGTATAAGAAGATATACAGATATACTACTAATAGCATGTTATTTAAAATACTTCTACCCCTTATTACAAACATTGAAGCACATACTTAAACTTACTTCTCCCCCTTTGACATGATCAAAAATAGGCTCCCCCGTACTAAGAGATAAAAATAAAATCAATCTCAAGCATAGAAATCAGAGCATGGGGAAGTCATAGACAATTATGATCAAGATATACTAATGAAAAACAATGGAAGAAGGGTGTAATGACAAGTTTATAAAGCTACATTACCAATGTATAACATCAAATTTTAAAAGAAGCCTGTCAAAACACAATATAGTTGGTAAAACAAATAAAATTGAAAACAGCCAATAAATAGTTTACCAACTTGAAATCCAAGAAAGAAACTCCAAAACATAATATTATATGAATTAAAACTCTAGTTTTGGAAGGAAGCAATATACCAATTGAAATAAAGGATTTCAATCAAAAGCCCATGAGGATTAGATAATTGCAAAGTAATTGATATTAAAAAATACCAATTGAGATATATATATATATATTAAAAAATACCAATTGATATATATATATATATATATATATATATATATATATATATATATATATATATATAAAGAAAAAAGTACGATTCCCTTTTTTAAAAAAACATAATATAAATTTTATTATATATATATATATATATATATATATATATATATATATATATATATAAAGTCACATATATTAACATAACTACAAAAATTAATTCTAGCAACACCCAACTTCACAAATTTTAACCAAAACCTCACAGAACCATAACTCAGATTCCAAAATCGGACTACAAACCAATTTCTGACCGAACAACCAACACAACAATTCTGGCCAGAGCCAATCTTCACAGAACAATACCCAAGTCCGAAATCGGACTAACGATTCCATAATCGTTCCGAGTATCCACACAAGCAACGTAAAATAATCGAATCCCGCAGCGGAATCGAGATCGGTCATCACAGACTACGCTACGAGATGCTACGACTACTCGGATATAGATTTATACCGAATAGTCTGATGACGAAATCCGAAGGGTGGCCTTGGATCAATTCCGCGGAGCGTCGTCAGCGACTCGAGGAGTCTCCGAACGCTGCTTCAAACACGGCAACGGTGCGGGCAGCCGTTCGGAACAACGATAAGGGGCCGAGGGTCAGCGCGCGAAACAGGGGGTCGCTGGAGGTGCTGGCCGGAAGGGAGCGCGGAGGGGTCCGCGGTCGGGCACCGGCGGTCGAACGCGTCGCGGGGACGGCCGGAAGGGGTTTGGAGTTGGAAGGGAGTGCTGTGGATTTGGAGTTGGGGAAAAAAATAGAGGGAATGGTGAGTATGTTGTTGATGGTTCTCTATGTGAAAAGAGAGAATGAGGAGTATGCTGAAGTTGTGGGAGTTCGAAAGAGAAGAGAGAGGGGGGGGGGGGGGGGGGGGGGGGGGGTTGGTTTGAAGTGCTTGTGAGTTTGGGGAAGAATGGAAGTGGTGGTGAGTGATTTGGGGAGAAAGAGTTGAGAACATGGGGTCAGACGAGTGGGAAGAGTTAAAGGGTTTTGCTTTTATTTTTATTTTATTTATTTTTTAGAAAAAGGTCGAGCTTAACAATTGGACTTCGAAATAATGGGCAACAACAGACTAGCAACCACAATCAACAATAAAAATCAACTAAAATTATGATTTAATTAACCGACTAAAAATATATAACAATAATAATAATAATAATAACTAATAACAATCTAAAATTTACACTAAGAGGAATAAAGGTATAAAGGTCAAACGATTACTTGCAAATCTCAATTTAATTAAATTATCAAAGTTTGGGTTTTACATTCTGCTTTTAGCAGCTTTTAAAAACAACCTTCCTCTGCTATCAAAAGCTGCCTCAAAAACAAACTAGTTTTTTAAAACAATAAAGCAGGAGGCGCTGTTACTAAACAGCTAACTGTTTTTTAAAACAAAATAACTAGAAAGACCAAACAAGCTGTACCAAACCCAGCCCTGAAAATCAATGAAGCTGTGCAACTTTTCCTGAGTCAGATGAACGACTTCCACTGTATTTACTTGTTACAGAGATACCCACAACTTGACAAATAATTATGCAGGGATTGCACAAGAATCAAATTGCTTTACAAAATTAGAAATATAAAATGTACAAGAGAACCCACTTTGGCTACCAAAGAGTGTTATTTCATGGATTGTTAATCGTTGAGTAAGATCATTACAATCACACAACAGCTACCTGTAGCTAAACTTGGTGCAACAAGATCAAGCTTTACTATCTCATAATTGACATCTTGTCACACTCGTGAAAGCTGCCAATCTGCTTCATATTCCTTTTTCCTTGAACAGATCATATTACATAGCCACTATAACCCTGGATTACGCCCGCTCCAATTGCACAAAGGATAGTAGTAGGTCATCATATCAAACCACAACGCACTGGCTCGCTTCTCATTCATGTTTATGTGCAGTAGACCTCCGATGGACGGGTGAAATGGACCTAGACCTCTTCTTCCTACATGAAAAGAATATATATAAACAAAGCATACATAGGAAGTAGAGCAAAACAAGGGACAAGTTTGGAATCGACGGTCTCATATCCATCACCTGGGATGCTAGTATTTCTTAATCTTATAAGACAATCAGTTTTGGTTTCTTACCTTCTCTCAGAAGAGGGATAAGGAGAATGCCTGCGGTGAGAATGCTTGCTAGGTGGAGACCGCGAAACTTGTCTATAAATAAAAAACAAGATAATACTGATTGGGTAAGTAAAAGTATAGCATAGATGTACAAATTCCTGATCCTGAAATCCACTGATCAGAATCCTGCAAAGCACAGATCACTACAAAAATTCTGATATAGATGATGAACAAAAATGGAAGCGATCAGCAAACTTAGATTTTTTTCAAGCAAAGTAATAGCATGATAGCGAAACAGTAAGAATTCTTAACCAGTTCTCATACACCACCAAGTTAACACTACTTGGTAGTTGAGAATAATCTGTCACTTTATGCTTTAGAAAAGGTTACTAGAGTGATGCATTCGAGATTATATCTTTGAATCAGGGTTTAGAGAACTCACTCTAGGCATTGATCTCAGCAATTTAGAGTTTTGGTTTCAGCAACCTTGCAAGTTTTTATTTCTTCAGTACGAGTTTATGTTTCAGAGGTAATACAATTGGATATATATAAGCCGCCTAAATTTTCCTACAACTTCTTCCTAGGCTGCATCATTTCCTTTTGTGAGAATCGCACTTAAGCAGATCCAGTGTTACGCTACCTAGTTCAGGGGCTGTTTGAAACTCACACTTTTTGTGCATACGAATGCTTACTTTTGAATTACAGTTTTTGTATGCAAAGTGGAGAGGGAGAACTCCTATAATCATTACAAGGGAGTTCTTCCTCCAACACCACCCCAGCGCCCACCCCCCCCCCCCCCCCCCCCCCCCCCCCCACCCACCCACCCACCCCGCCCACCAACACAGAACCACATCCTCCCTTTTGGAGAGGATGTGGGGTGGAACTTGATTTTCGTTTTGCTAAAATCAATAACAATCATTCATTACACTATTTAGTTATTAATTTAGATACATAATTAATACTAAGTAATTAATAGCAATTGTTATTAGAAAATAAAAATTAGTTAACTTTGTATTCATAAATCAATATTATTAACTCATTATATTACTATTAATTATATTACTATTAATTTTTATTAAGATAAAAAATATTAAGTAATGAGTAAAATGAATCAATATTGATAATTTTGAATTGTATAATAATTAAGATAATAATTATAATAGTACCTAGTAGCATATAATAATGCTAGCTAATATTAAATAATTGAGAAAGTTAATCATAAAAGTAAACAATCAATAATACATAATTATTATTATTTAATTATTAGAATTAGTTATAATACTATTTTATTACGATTAATCAGTAATACTTAATTATTAATATTAAATAACTTGTATCAATAATTAATTATATTTATCTAGATAATTAATTAGTCATTAATAATACTATATGCACACTTAGCACCTAGAAGCATATAATAATGCTAGCTAATATTAAACAATTAATAAAATTAATTATAACAGTAAGCAATCAATAATGCATAATTATTATTATTTAATTATTACGAGCCCTAACATCGCTCTTTCCAATCGTCAAAGCCTCACAATAAAGACATCTTTTAAACCTAATTCTTTCAAGGTCTCATTCGACGTTGGCACAATCTGTAGTCGTGGAATAGATAGTCCATTTTCCACTGGGTTATGAAATAAATAGTCCCGGGTTATGAATTTTAGGACTCAATAAGGCATCTAGTTGGGTGTTAAACATTGTCTCACTTTGCTCGTAGAAAATTAATTATAAAAGCAATCAATAATGCATAATTTATTATTTAATTATTACAATTTGTTATAAACGTATAATACTATTTTATTACAAATTATTAGTAGTTAAATTAATAACAGATTACATAACTCGTATCATAATTAATTATCAATATACTTAAATAATTAATTAGTCATTAATAATACTATATGTACACTTTCCAACTTCATTCTCCCTCCTCCTTTCATCCAAACACGTTTTGGAAGAAGGAGACAAGTGCATAAAAATCCATGCACATGCACATGCACAACATAGATTTTGCACTTTCCCACCTCCCTCTCACTACTATTCAAATAGCCCCTTAGCTCACATATGCCTTGCTTGGATATTAGCTAATCTATATGCAAGCCTATATGCAAAGGCCCTCTGACCATCATTTTCCATTCGTAGCATGAATAAGGTTGCTTCTCTTGGCGAAAGCTAAACTACTTACTCTAATTGGAGTTCATTCCACGACCTGTTTAGATAAAAACTATAGGCCCAGCTTACTGCAAATACTTAAACAAGGTAATTTGCCTAAGTCCGATCAACCACTATAATTTGCCACATACAAAATTTAAGTTCATTTCATACAGACAAATTGTGTTAAACTCCAGTCCCTAATAAAAATCTCATAGCCCTTGATCCACTAAAAAATACAAGCATCCTACTTGTCACATAAGAGAATGGAATGGAAGATATGGAAAGAGACAGAAAAGAGAGGTAAAAGCACTAATAAAGGCAGTAAAATTGATAATTCTAGGTGTGCGGCCTTCCCTGTCATCCTTTAGGGTTACAATTTGATAGCTACTTTCAGCCTCTTAAGATTTTTTTTTCCAAGGTTCAGCTCAGTATCAGTTGAACCTGGTACTGTAACCCACTTTTAGTTTGCTCCATTCTAAAAAAAAGAAACATAACAGCTGGTCCACACTGGTCCCAGCCAAAAATTTGAAATAACCCTCTGAAGCTTCCATATGCAAGTATATCATCAGACTTGTGACGTAGGAAAATGAATGGTAGTGATAAAGATAGAGACAAAGAGAAAGGGAGACGTAAATGCACTAACAAGGCAGTACGTCAACTTACTGTGCAACATTTCCTATCATCCTTTAGTGTTACAATCTGATAGCTATTTTCAGGCTTCAGCCTCTTAAGACTTTTCTGGTTTCAGCTAAGTATCAGTTCAAACTGACTCTCTAACCCACTTTCAAAATGGCTCCAGTTTAAAAAGGAAATAAGCTGATATACGGTCTCAGCCAAAAATTTGAAATAACTCTCTGAAACTTGATATGTAACTATATTCCACTTAAAGTAGCCCTTATACCCACCAAACAGACTAATTTAAAGTATTTTTCATACTCAATGTTTCAAAGGAAAGCTGGTCGTATGAGTTGATTATTCAAGAAACATTATCAAGTCAGCAATGAAAAGTCAATACGAGAATGACCTTTTCATTCCGAGCATACAGCCAACTAGCAAAAGCAAGGAACAACCAGTTTAAGAAAACTAGCAACCAACATGAACAGCTACAGTGGCAAACAAGTTCGCCAGTCCTTGCACTTAATGCCAATCACCGGAAGCTTAATGTAGACATAGCGCAGAATTAAATTTCCATAGTTAAATGATGTGATAGTACACTCAGCAGAAATTTGCAAAGTTTACATTAATTATGAAAGATGCATACCATGTGAAAAATTAAGGGTTATTTAGTTATAGGGTCTCATATAATATTTGATATTAGAGTTTAGGTCTCCATATTGTCCAATGTTAGAGTTTAGGTCTCCATTTAGGCTAATTTTGGATGGTGAACTGTGTAAATGAAGACCTAAAGTCTAACATTGGACAATATGGAGAGCTAAACTCTAATATCTAATATTATAGGAGACCCTATAACTAAACAACCCAAAAATTAATGTATCTTTATTCAATTAAAGAACATTCCGAAAACTATATATATATATATATATATATATATATATATATAGTGTTTGTCATTTGGTAATCTAGATCTAATTGGACTTATTATAGTTGTGTGTGTCTAGATCCAGTAGGCCGTATACATTATACCAGCTATAATTTGCATTAATTAGACTCTAATTAGTATATTAGTCATGTTCATATATTTTAGATAGTGTTTGGTATGTTTTGGTAGAAGTATCTTGGACGTATCGCAAGAGTATCATGGATTAGGGTGATAATAGTGTGCTTCACCATAGGTGTTTGTCAAAATGCCAATGATATGTGATATATATATAGTATGTGTTTTATATATATATATATATATATATATATATATATATATATTGTACTCGGCGCTAGGCGAGACGAGGCGACAGGTCACCCGCCTCGCCTAGGCGCCCGCCCAGGATCCACTGCTTTGAATCAATAACTTCTGCAATTATACATACAACAAATATGTAGTATAACTAATAAGCAATAAGCATAAAAAGTAATATAATAAGCAACAAACATGGAATAATCAATATTCAACATCAAGTAAGGATAGTAAGCATAATTGGGCAACCCTAGGCGAATTTTTTTTTTTCTCCTGGACGACCCTAGGCAGACGCCTAGGCGAGCAAAACCTCACCCAGAAAAATTTTTCACAAGTCGAGGCGAGACCTCTCCAACCCACACGCCGCCGAGGCGGCGCCTGTGACTATATATATATATATATATATATATATATATATAGTAGAGAGGAATAATGGATGATTTATTAATGAAGGGGATTACATATAAATAGGAGAGGCTAACCCTTCTCGCTTTTGTTCTTCTTTTGTTCTAGGCAATGTGGGACTAAAGCCCACTACTATTATTATTAATATACTCAACACCCTCCCTCAAGCTGGAGCATAGATGTCAATCATGTCCAGCTTGTTACATAGAAATTGAACCCGAGGACCGAAAAGAGACTTTGTGAAGATATCGGCTATCTGATCACCGGTCCTCACATGGTGAAATTTTATCAGCCCTTTTGTGTATTCATTACGGACAAAGTGGAGGTCGATTTCAATATGCTTCGTCCTTTCATGAAATACAGAATTTGTAGCAATATGGATAGCAGACTGATTATCACACCACATATATGTTGTGCTCGATCCTGCTTCTTCTTCTAATTCTTGTAGAAGATGTTTCATATATAACACATCTGCTGTGCCATGAACAATGGCTCGATATTCTGCTTCTGAACTTGACCGGGCTATTACATTCTGCTTCTTGTTCTTCCACAATACCAAGGAGGGGGGCGGCAGCTAGGGGTGAGCAATTAACGGTTTTAAACCGATAACCGAACCGAAGTTGTAATTCAGGTCGGTTTTTAGAATATCGGGTCGGATTTCGGTTCCCATTTAATGGATAATCGATTTATCGGATCGGGTCTCGGTTTTGGATTTTTTTAACCGACCCGAACCGTCAACCGTTTTGTGCAATTACAAACTTACCCTTAATTATATAATACATCCACTTACAGCCCCTAATCCTAAACTCTCTCTCTCTCTATCTCACAAATTTCTCTGCCGACTCTCCCAACCTCTCCAAACTCCTGCGTTCCCAACCTCTCCAAACTCCTTCGATGATCTCTCCCAACTCTCTCTATATTCAAAATTCGAACCCACTAACCCTCCTCTCCCTTCTTTCTCTCCGGTGACCTTTTCCACCAGAGAATCGAAGAAGATGTATAGCCGTCGAACCTAGGGTTAGGGTTTCGAAACCCCCAAAGAAACATAAGAGTGTATGCTACCAGAAACTCCTCTACAATGGAGGAGTGTTCGAGATCGACAACGGCGTCTACATCAAGAGGAAGGAAGGAGCAGTTATGGACGACGAGGATCTGGTGAGATGCTTAAAGCGTGCGGCGGTGCGGGTTCTGCGTGGCAGGATCAAATCGAGTAAGTTTTCTATTTTTTGTTAAATTTTTTGCTTCTAATTCTCTGGATTAAGTATGTGTATTAGTTTCAGTTTTTATTTTGGTTCATTCATTTCCTTTGGTCTTCTTTAGAGCTTTGATTAATTTGGTCAATAAAATTGGTTTCCTGGTTATTTGGATGGTGATTTACTTTGTTATTTGTTTGGATAGTAAATTTTGTTCTTGCTATGGATGTTAGCAGTCCCATAAAACCGAACCGAACCTTAAACCGAAATTTTTTTCGGGTCGGATTGATCGGTTTTTCTTCATTCGGTTCGGTTAACGGTTTTTGAAGAATCGGTTATCGGTTTGATCGGTTGTTAAAAGTTCGGGTCGGTTTGACCCGAACCGAACCTTTGCTCACCCCTAGCGGCAACAGGGGGCGGTACATTAGGGTTAGAATTTTTTTGTGGAGAGAGAGGTGAATGGGTTATGGCTCTGATACCATGTAGAGTGGAACAATGGATGATTTATTAATGAAGGAAAGTTACATATAAATAGGAGAGGCTAACCTCTCTCTTTTGTTCTAGGCAATGTGGGACTAAAGCCCACTACTATTATTGTTAATATACTCAACATATATATATATATATATATATATATATATATATATATATAGGGTAAAGTGCATTTAAACCCTCCCTAGAGTTGCCTCGTTCGCAAAATAAGATTCCTTAGACCAAAAATACAGTTTGGCCCCCCTTAGTTCGCCCGCGCGAGCGATTTACCCCATACCGTCTATTTTGCCGTTAAATGGCTGTAAACTTTCAAAAAAAAAAATTAAAAAAATACCTAAACTACCCCTCCCCTATTTCCCTACCAGCCCCCCCCCCCCCCCCTTCCCTACCCCCCCTCCACCGGCCAGCCCCTCCGCCGACGGCCTCCTCCCCCCTCCTCCAGCCCTTCCGACCCCCCCTCCTCCTCCCTCCGCCAGCCCCTCCGACCCCCGACCCCTCCCCCTCCTCCCCCCCCCCCCGACCGCCCCCCCTCCTCCCTCCGCCAGCGAGCTCCCCTCCCCCCACCCCTCCTCCCTTCGCCGGCAAGCGTCCGCCCCCACCACCGGAGAGAGAGGGGGGGAGAGTGAGGGAGGGGCAAAATCGTCTTTTTAGACGATTTTTAACGGCGGGAAGGGGGGGGTGTTTTGAGCATTTTTGTAACATTTTGGGTTTTTCGAATCATGGAGTCTTTAATTGTATTTTCGTAACATCTAAGGGCGGTTTAGTTGCACTTTACCCTATATATATATAGCCCCCTTATGGAATAAACAAACAAACAAAGACGCATAGGCAAAAACAAGCATAATTATTAAAAGGTTCATATAAATAAGGAAGAAAGTTATTAAAAAAATATACACCCAAATATACATATACAAACACAACATAGCAGACAGCATCAGTTGGACAGATTTATGTCAGAAGAAAATAGGAGGCATGAGTATAACAAAGATTGCATGACATCAAAGAAGGATGTGCACTGAAGCTACTTTGGAAATTCATTACAAGAGAATGATTTTGGGCTAAATGAACAGGTACTTGAAGACCAGGAACTTCTGGGATCTAATGGAAGCGAACAATGACTCTATCACATGTAAAACAATACCGAGGAAGAGACTATGGGATTAATGCTCGTAAAAAGAAGAAAAGCTAATGGAGAACAGACTAGCATACGGTTTGAGCCCTGGTTATCACAAGACAGGATCTTGACAGACCAGGGTGGAGTGCTTTTAACTTCCTGGCGGAAAACCATAAACTAAGCCATATCATTGAAGAAGGGACATGGAAAGCAGAAAAACTGGAATCTACAAGGCACGACAAGGGAGAGATTAACCAATTTGCCGATGCCTTTGCAACCCTGGCCTCAATGGAAGAGATACCCGAAGATTCTGAGCTGAAAACGGTTGTGATTGAACTTAGGAATGAACCCGCATACATACTGCTATCAGATTGATAGGGACTCACCATCTGACAAATTCCCTTGGTACATGGACATTTATATGTAGAGCACCATAGTTACCCTGAGTATGCGTCACCTAATGCCCTTACCATATTCTAAAATTAGCAACACACTATGTAGTGTCTGGGCAGTTTATATATCAAATCGGAATAGAAAGAAATTCAATTTGTGATACGGAGAGAGAGATTTGTTTTTAAGAGAGGTTTGGGGAAAAAACCATCCGTTAGTTTTTTGTTTTTGGAAGAGAGATTTATTTTTTAAAAAGAGAGGTTTATTTTGGAAGAGAGATTGGTTTCTCTTCCAAATCTCTCTTTAAATAATCTCTCCGTCTTTTTTGAAAATCCCGTAAGCCACTCCCGTATGGGAAGAGGGTTATATATATATATATATATATATATATATATATATATATATAAGGCACTAGACTAGTGGTAGTGCGGGGGCCGCCCAAGCACAGGTCGTGGGTTTGAATCCCCCCCTCGGGGGGCTGGGTGGCTATATAAGCCACGGCCCGGCTTGGAGAAAGGACACCAATATATATATATATATATATATATATATATATATATATATATATATATATATATATAAGAAAAAGATAACAAAGGATGGTCATGATTAAAACACCTACGCATATATATATATATATATATATATATATATATATATATATATATATATATATAAGAAAAAGATAACAAAGGATGGTCATGATTAAAACACCTACGCATATATATATATATATATATATATATATATATATATATATATATATATATTTTAATCATGACCATCCTTTGTTATCTTTTTCTTATATATATATATATATATATATATATATATATATATATATATAAATAAAAGAAAAGATAACAAAGGATGGTCATGATTAAAACACCTACGAAAAACATAACAAAGGATGGTCATGATTAAAACACCTACGCATATCCAATGGTTCAGAACTTTTTCTCTCTATATATATTGAGCAAGAAAAAATAAGACAACAATGGCTCTTCAGGAGGATGGAGCAAGAAATTAAAAGACTACCTCAAACAGGACAGAGAAAGAAGATGAGCAGTTCTATGAGTAGCATTATTCTAAAGAACTGGGGTGTAGAATCAAGATGTGTAATATAGCAGAAAGGGGAGAGATGATAAACATGATATAAAATTTTATCTATTAATAAGATCTTTTTACCTGTTCAATATATACACACACACACACACACACACACAACATGATATACCAATGCAGTTGATCGTTCTTGCTCAGAGAAGTTAAAGAAAAAATGCAAACAGATGGCAATCAGTGCAACACTAATGTATTGCAGGCTTCTTGTTAGAAACCTAATTGTAAATCTGTGGTACAAGATACAGAAATTGTAATTAGCACATTAAGTAGTAACCAAACTCAGATTCTAACTCTATACGGAGCTAATTTATGGAATCTACAGAATAGTTCAAGCAACACTATGGAACCTGTTCATATGATCAATTTTGTTTAATCAAAACCCTGTAAATCCAATGCAACAGATAAGGTACATATGCAATACCTTTTCCTAGACTTGGTAGGTGATGGCGAGAAGCTACTGTTAACCGATTGCTGCTTCCTGCAGTACACAAGAATAGTATTAAGATGAAGAAAAGAGCATGCCATCAATGCAAATTAAATGAAGTTTTAAGACATTTGTACCTCTTTCTTGAACTATCCGAAGGTTCATCCCCTGATGCACTACCATGAGAAAAGGAGTTATCTTTGCTACTTTTACCTCTACTGCTAGATGATGGAGATCTTTTACTAGTATGTCGGGATGAACTCTTTGAGGATTGTGTGGATCTATCCTCCTCGTCTCTTCCTCGCTCTCTTTTCCTTTCAACATCCTTGTATCCGTCTCTTTTATCTTTTGTAATCTCCTTCCTGTCGTCCTTAGAATTATTGTGCTTGGAACTTCTTCTGGAATCTGACCCTACTTCATTTGTTGCTCGTTTAGATATTCTATCACCATCTCGTTCCTTCAACTTATCTTTTTTTCCCAACTTTTCCTTCGGTTTATTCCAATCTTCATGAATCACGGAATCCTTTCCATCAGAAATTTCCCGCCTTACCTTATTAGTATTATCTTTAACCTCCATGATAAGTGAATTTTTAATAGTGTCCGAATTGCTTCTGGGCTCTCTATCCCGACTATCTCTACTAGATAGTTTATCATGGTTTTCATGTGAACTTGTAGATCCTTGTTTCCTGCCATCCTTCCCATCTAAAATATTATTAGACTGAAGAGGTTTTCCATTTAGTAAAGGAAATTCTTCAACTTGTTTTCTATCAGCAAGAACAGCTTCACAAACTGAAGAAACCCTTTCAGATGCCTTCTTGTCATATTTTAGATTATTAGCTGCCAGTGACCCTTTTTCTGTCATAGAGTTCCCCTCATACAACCTTGCACTCTGATTTTGTGTAGCAGCATCCAAATTTGTTCTGTTTCCTTCACTCCTCAAATCACTTCCAGAGGACTTATCACTGCTTTCCGGTTGATGATAAGTACCAGGTCTTTTTCCAGATGGCAGTAAAATAGAATTTCGGATCTTGTCATCACCATCATCATCTGAAGCATCTGACGCATAATTACCTAAACCTAATATATCTCCTCCAGGAGAACTCGTTCTCGAATCTTCAGTAACACCATTCACTTTATCTTTCTCCATTTTAGCAGGAACTAGAATTTTGGCAAATGCCTTGGGTGTTGAAATTGCTGCAGGAGAAGAAACCTGCTTTCCATGAACAGGATTCTCTTCAACTGCGAAAAAAGAAATGACAAGTAATGCAACATATCTAAAGAATTCAAATGTTAAGCCATGATTTCAAGGGCAGGTTGCTTCATAATAAGAGTGCCCACCTTCAACAGTCAATTTGTCTTCATTAAGAACTTTTGTAGCAATTTCATCGAAAAGCTCATCTGTGACCTGTAATTATAACATGTTATCACCAAAGAGAGGTCACTAAAACAAGCTGGCATCATGATGGCTATTAAAACCTTCAATAGAACTTCTGTTAGCACACGCTTTATTTCCTGGTTGATCGCTGCTGATCTTGCTGCCTCTACATCCTCCTGCACACACATAAATGAAGGTTGGTATGCATATAAAAGAGCTTCATATTCACCTGTAAAAATAGATTATAGAGCTGAAAAGACTGCATAGACAAGGAGTGAAATATTAACATCTGTGTAGAAACAGTTAAATTAACTAGTATATTATGTCGGGGACAAATAAGTAAATAACAAGTATATTCTCTAACACCAACTGGTACTGTTACATCAGGTTTTTCTTCCTTCAATCCCAATCCTAAGTTCTCGACTCCTAACAATATATCTTCAACTATATTGCAGGAACACGAATACAACACTACACAACATTAATTTTGGTGCATACAAGTGTATTTTGGACTGCAAAATGATGGAGAACCACTTGGGATTTTCAGTTATTTTGGATCCTTTAGTTTGTTTGTTTAGGATAAACCAAAATAAAGAGAATTTTATCTATTGAGTTGGTTGGGATTGGTTAGAGATTGACTTATCTTACGGATAAGAATTTAGAGTTTTAGTTTATATTATTTTGATTGTTTTGTAGCTTATAAATAGTTTGTAATTACATAAGTTATGAATGGAAGAATTGAGAATGAGATATCTATTTTGAGTTTATATGGTGCGATGCCAAAACTCTAAAGTGGATCTCTCTATCAACGTAGCTTCTCCGCTTTCGACGTTGACATCTTCAACGTAGCTTCTTCGCTTTCGACGTTCCCGATCTCCAACGGTAATCCTAATTATTATTTTCCATTTCTATTATAATTTTTGTGATAAAATTTATAATTGTTGTTGTTCACCCTTCAGTTAAAGCTTTCGCGCCCAAATCTTCTCAAATCCCTAATTTTATAATAATATTTTGTTTTTGGGTCATTGTCCCGCGTCAAATTGGTATCAGAGCTAAACCTTGGTTTAGAAATAGTTCAAAAATGTTTACACAAAATTCCTCAAAACAACTTTGTGCGATAATCGATAATATATATGATAAGATGCTTGTTGAAATAAAAAAGGTATTTGAAAAATTTTCCAATAGAAAAGAAGTAAAAAACTATTGATAACAATGATCCTATATACATAAAAAATTTATTAGTGGAATCTATTCAGTCTGTCATAGACGAGTCAGAAGTTAAATCCAAGTCTGAGTCTAGATTTAAACCAGTAATAAATTTTGAGCTTTATAAGTCTTGATTTAAACCATTAATAAATTTTGAGCTTTATATATTTTCATTAAAAGAATTAAATAGGTTATATGATGAATAAAATAAATTTAAAAACCTATTAAGTCATCTAAATTAGGGGTGAGCATTCGGTTTATTCGGTTCCAACCGAACCAAATAAGCAAAAACCGAATTGGACCGAAACCGAATAAGCAAAACCGAAACCGAACCGAATTGGTCAATAACCGAACCGAACCGAATTAAATCGGTTCGATTTTCGGTTTATTCGGTTTTTGGGTTTTTTTGTGTTTTTTTTTGTTAATATATAATAACCAAATATACCTAGATATATTTAGTATACACACACACATACACATACACACACACACAAATATATATATATATATACACTAAATTTTCTTATTCGGTTTTCGATTTTGGACCGAAACCGAAATCCGAAACCGAATAAGAAAATTTAGTATCTTCAAAATCGAAACCTGACCGAATTTTTTTAAAACCGAACCGAATCCCTTATTCGGTTCGGTTCGGTTCTCAGTCCAAAACCGAATAATGCTCACCCCTAATCTAAATATTTTGAACGTGTCCCAATAATTAAACCTGTGAACAATTTCTATTATATATTTGTTACAAATAATTGTAATAGTTTGCAGGAAATAATAATTGACTGTAGGGACGATCATTTTATGTTTCTAGAGACGTCGAGACATCCACAAGTTGTTGAAGTGTCTGATTGGTCCCTGTTGAATATTTTACTTCTTCCACTTCCACTACCCCCAGTACCGTCATAGAGTTTCGTCTTGTCAAAAGCTTCAATGTTGACAAAGTTGCCAAAGCAAAGACCTCTGACATGGTTGAATTGGAGGGCATTAAGAGGAGCATAATTCTCGGATTTCACACTTGATTCACCAGGAGGTGAATTGACCAGATTCGACTAAAATGCGGAACGAGACAGAGACGAACCCGAGTTTTGGACTAGCTAGCTTGAAGAAAAATCTAAAAACAATATTTTGTTGAGAAGTTTGGATTTCATTTATCTTTATTATTATTATTTTTGTTTTGGAAGGTTAGTTTGGATGATACTTTAGTTGAGGAGTTTTATTTGTTGGGAGATTAGTTTAGATAGGAAGTTATCTTCTTTACAATTATTTTTTGTTATCTTTTAGTTGAGTGCATGGCTATAAATAGGGCCAAAAACTTGTAGAAGAAACACAAAATGAATGAGAATAAAATTCACTTTTAAACTTTGGTGAGAAGCCTAAGAGTAAGTGAGTTTTCTTCTATTCTAAATACATTCTCGCTGACGTCTTCGTCGAAGGATCCGTTGTCCTGTTTGGAGGAACACTCAAAGACTCTCCGAAGACGACGATGTCCACGAATCAACTTCTACGAACCTAAGTCAAATCCGGATCGAGTATGATGTTTGCGAGTGGCGCGTACGGTCTTCTTCTTCGACACAGAGTTGTGCACCATATTCAAAGAGGTCCAAGTACGTGCTGAAGACCTCTCCCTCGTAGAACAAAGTTTGCACCTATCTCGAAGGCTTGCAACATAATCACACTCTTCCGGATAAGTCATGCAATTTACTTTCAAAACCAATAATAAATACTAGGTCTCCTTCCACCATTTTTTGTTTAATCATTACAAAGAACTTGCTCATTTGTTAAATCTACTACAAAACTTAATTTTCGATTTGGATTAGTTGAACTTAAGTCCTCGTCCCGCGTCAAATTGGTATCAGAGCCCGGTTAGGATTGTTTATGCATTTACGCAGTGGGAGAATTTTAAGTTCGAACATGAAAAATAGTGAGATGTTTGATAAATTGTCTTCATTGATTTTAGACTCTAAAAAAGAAATTTTAGCTAAACTTAATCCTAGATTCAATGCACCTGATGCTAGGATAGGGACTTTAAATGCTAGAGTCAACCAAATGGAAGCAATATATGCCCTTGAACAATCCCATCAAAGTATCATACGAGATCTATCTCACTCGGGAGTGAAAACAACCGTCCGTGAACCAAATTCATATACAACACAACATGCTCGAGGGTCCTAGAAATGTCATACATCCCCCCGAAAGGCAAAACCCCGCTAATCTTGCTCCACCTAGGAGAGAGGAACTTAGTGCTAGGATTCCCCATGATATCCATGACGATTCCGACGAGGAATATCGTCCAAGAGACCATACCTATAGATTTCGGGATAATGACGTCACTAAGAAAGTAAAGGTAGAGGCCCCATCCTTTGACGGTCGCCATGATCCTAAGGCTTTTAGCGATTGGTTGTCTAGCATGGACGATTATTTTGAGTGGTATGATATGTCTGACGAGAGATGCATTCAATTTGCCAAAATGAAACTGACTGGTTCCGCTAGGATATATTGGTCTTCAATTGAGAAGGACAAAGAGTACTTAGGTAGAGTCCCTATAGGCACGTGGATCGAGATGAAAGAGATCCTTCGCGAAAAATACCTCCCATGATCCTATAGAGACCATCTAATGGACCAAATGGCCACATTTCGTCAGGGTAACCTGTCAGTATATGACTATATGACTAGGTTCGACGAACTGATGCCTCGTTGTGAGATCATTGAGGACCCCCGAGTCACGCTCTCACAATTACGATCTGGCTTGAGATCTGAATTTAGACGTGAAATTGGACCTTTGAAAGCGACTACTGTAGAAGATGCCTACCAAATAGCACTCGAATTTGAGCAACATCAAAAGGTCTTCAATTACAATAAGTCTTACCAACAAAAGGACCAACCTAAACGGCAGTACGAACAGCCCACTAAGCCACGTATGACTGTCGATAAGGAAAAAGAAAAATCCTCTTTGGTCGAGGGTAAGGGGCCCAAGTGCTACAATTGTCAAGGTATTGGACACTTTGCTCATCAGTATCCCTCTAGGAACTTGCACTTGGGTAGGGAGTCAAATGACTCAAGGGATGACTCGGAGACTGCACTTGAAGAAGACCCTCATAGAGTTGAGGAAGGAGCTAGTGACTGTGAACTTGATTTAACCTCCTCAACTGCACCCTTAAATGTGGTTAGACGCATGCTCGCTACACCTGGAGGCGGGATAGACTGGAAACGTAATCATATTTTTCACACCTTCATCAAAATTAATAATAAATTTTGTAAGCTGGTGATTGATGGTAGAAGTTGCGTTAACGGTATTGCCAAGGCGGCTTTAGGCCTCGTTTGGTTGATGGAAAGGAAATCAATTCCCATGTATTTTCCATGGGGATGAGAAAGTATAATTCCTATCAAATTTTCTTTTCTATGTTTGGTTGGTGTAGGAAAGGAAAGAAAAAATATATCATTGTTCCAACAATATCCAATGTCAACATAATTATAATGAAGAGTTAATTGGTAAAATATGTAATAAATCAAGGATACTTTTGTCATAATGTTTGGTAATTAATGTTGGGAAAGGAGGAGGGAAAATGAATCCTATGGGTCATGAGAGGAATCATTTTCCCTCATATTTTCCTCTATGTCAGGAAAGTATTTTCCAAATTTGTGGCTACCAAACAAAGGAAAGGAACAAGTTTCCTTTCCGGATTCCTTGAATCCGTGAACCAAACGAGGCCTTAGAGAAGATAGGACTCAAGGCCGAGAAACACCCCGAGCCCTACAGCGTTACTTGGGTTGACAAGCCTGCACACTCTGTCACTCAAAGATGCCTGGTTTCCATAAACTTTTCTTCGTCTTATGAAGATAGCATATGGTGTGACGTCCTTCCTATGGACGTTGCGCACATTTTATTGGGAAGACGTGACTTTATGACCTAGACGTTACTAACTTTGGGAAGAGCAACACGTATATGTTCACTCACAAGAATAAAAAAGTTGTGTTGTATCCATCTAAGCCCAAGGAGTTTCCAATTGGGCCTAAGCCCGGACCAGAAATGTCTAAAGCGAGTAAGAGAGCGGTCCACCTAGTGAACAAGAGAGAGTTTATCCATGAGAGCAAGGAGGGACTTGTATACGCTATTATCGCCACTAGTCTTGCACCTACTAGTGATATTGTAGATCACCCTCCCGAGATTCGTCAGGCCTTAGTCGATTATAGTGATATTATGCCAGAAGACCTACCTGACGAACTTCCTCCTTTGAGAGATATCCAACATGCCATAGACTTAGTGTCGGGGTCCACCTTACCCAACTTAACTCATTATAGAATGAATCCCACAGAACACGCAGAGCTTAGACGCCAAGTGGACGAGTTGTTACGGAAGGACTTTATTCGTGAAAGTTTGAGTCCTTGTGTCGTTCATGCACTACTCACTCCAAAAAAAGCTGGCAGTTGGAGGATGTGCGTAGATAGTCATGACATCAATAAGATAACAGTCAAGTATAGGTTCCCATTCCTCGGCTTGATTACCTTTTTGACATGATGGCAGGCGCTAGTATTTTTTCCAACATAGATCTACGTAGTGGTTATCACCAAATTCGCCTTCGCGAAGGTGATGAGTGAAAGACCGCGTTTAAGATCAAGGGTGGGTGATATGAGTGGATGGTCATGCCATTTGGGTTGTCCAATGTCCCTAGCACGTTTATGAGGGTTATGACCCAAATTTTGCGCCCATTCTTAGGACTCTTCGTGGTCGTCTACTTTGACGATATTCTCGTGTTTAGTCGAACCCAAGAGAAACATCTCTTTCATTTGACACAAGTTTTAGATGTGCTCCAAAAGGAGAAGTTATTTGTCAATTTAAAGAAATGTTCCTTTATGACCACCTCTGTCCAATTCTTAGGGTTCGTCGTGTCCAGTGAAGGTGTCCCAGCGGACCCTGACAAGGTTAAGGCCATTAGGAATTGGCCTGCTCCTACGACTATATTTGAGGCCATGAGCTTTCATGGACTGGCCACATTTTATAGGAGTTTTGTCAAGGAATTTAGTACCATTATGGCTCACATTACCAATTGCTCTTCCTTTTGGTTAAGGATAGGTTTTATTGGCCGAGTCTTGAGCGCGATGTCGTTAGAGTAGTTGCACAATGTCGTACTTGTCAAATGGCGAAGGGTAGGAAGAACAACACGGACTTGTATACTACTTTACCTATTCCTTTCATCTTATGGCAGGACATTAGCATAGACTTTGTATTAGGTTTGTCACGTACCTTACGGAAGCATGACTGTATTTTTGTTGTAGTGGACCGTTTTTCTAAAATGGCACATTTTATTCCCTGCAGTAAAACGAGTGATGCGTCACATATAGCGAGCCTATTCTTTACGGATGTTTGGAGGTTATATGGATTGCCTAAGATTATCGTGTCTGATAGGGACGTTAGATTCATGAGTTATTTCTGGAAGACACTTTGGAAAAAGCTCAATACGACACTTCAGTTCTCAACTGCTCATCACCCACAGACGGATGGTCAGACTGAAGTGGTCACTAGGAGTCTAGACAATTTGTTGAGGTGTTTAGTTGGTGACCACCTAGCTACTTGGGACCTTATATTACCTATGGCGGAGTTTGCATATAATAGTTTGGTCAATAGGTCTACTGGATTGAGTCCATTTGAGGTTGTCAATGAAGTCAAACCTAGAAAATCTATAGATCTTCTACCCTGACCTCTAGGATCACAGTCTAGCACGTCTTCCGAGACTTTTGCACAACATATCTATGATCTACATATTGAGATTCGTAGAAGATTAGCTGTGAGCAATAATTTGTATAAATTGGCAGTTGATGGTCACAAGAGATTGCAGGAATTTGCTATCGGTGATGAAGTACTTGTGTGTGTGAGACCGTTGAAGTTCTCTCGTGGAACTGTGAAAAAGTTGCATGCCAAACGAACAGGTCCTTATCGAGTTCTGCGGAGGATCTGTTAGAACCGGAGCACAATTTTCGATGGAAAACTGAGAGAATGAAAAAATTGTAAAAACAACATTACAACGCAACACTCCAAGGAAGTTGCGTAACAGATATCCTTAGAGGATTCTGAGTTACGATAATCTATAAAGATTTCGCAACAGTAGCAAACGACAACAGTACTTCTAAACAGAAGGTACTAATCGAAATGCTAAAGGCAGCAGCGAAGATGACAGGCGATAGATGGAAGGTGGTGGCCTGCTGGGGTGTCAAGAACACCAGTGCTCAAAGCTAGATCCGCCTACACAGTCAGCTTCCAGGAACCAACAAGTCCAAAAGAACTCTGGAACGCTCTGGTAATCTGCTCTAAGACGGACTGCTCGGAAAGACCAAGACAGAACTCCAATTGCGCGAGGAGGAACAAGGTCCGCAGCAGCACACTCTTCTCTCTCCAGAAATCTTTTTTCTGAAGTCTAAGAAGTATATCGAGAGAGAAGAGAGGCTCTGAATATATAGCCACTACTGTAACCGCCCAGATCCGAGATGTGCGCAACGACTTGATGTCAGATCCAAAATTTCAGGATCAGTTATCGCACGTTACGAATTAGTCAGAACGTGGACAGCCACAATCTGTGCGTGTTGTACCTATTGAACGGGTTGCGCGCGCGCCATCAGCGCAAACAGCGAACACTGCGCACGCGCGTACACGGCGCAACCAGCGCAACCTGTGCGAGCTGGCGCAACCAGCGCGCCCGCGCACCCGTGCAACCCAGCGCACCCGCGCACCCCGCGCAACCGCATAACCTGCGCACCCCGCGCAACTCAGCGCAACCGCGCACCCAGCGCAACCTGGACGCGTACTAGGGCAGCGCAACTGGGCCGCACAACTGGGTCGCGCAACCTGGGCGCGCAACGTGGCCATGCTAAGTGCAAAGTGCGCCAACAAAACGCTACATTACGCCTCATAAGCCCATGAGCCCGAGTCCGAGTCCGAGTCGCTAAGCCCCTACGGGGCTTAGCTCCAATGGAAATTAATTTTCCAAAAGCAAAAAGCATGAATGCTTAACTTGGAGCCTTATCCTTACCTCCTAGTAAAATCACCCACATGGTTTCCTCCTTAGGGTCACCACCCAATGTGCATATTCCAACAACACATACAAGTATATATGTTGAGATAACTCATGGTGCACTTTCCGTTTGGGACTAAACTTTACTAGGCATGTTGAGAGCAAGCTCTCTCCATGTCAAGGAGCAAGAGCACCAACAATCCCCCACATATCTCAACATATATATGTGTTTGGGGTTGAGCATTCCCCACAAGTAACTGTCCATTTTGCATTAGGATAGATGTCGCTGACGACTTAAATCTTCCCGCATGGGTTGAATAACAATGTGATACAAGAATGGACTACGCCTAGAATTCGGCACTACAATTGTAATTCTTTCCACTCACAAAGTGTAGTTACATGTGTTTCTGGCTGCACATTAAAGGCCCTGTGCCAGCCTGGTTTCAGTGTATAATTTTGGACGTCTACAAGTTTACCCTCAAGAGACGGCCTGATATCTCTTTCCATACACTATAGGTAAGTTCTTTATAAAAGAGACATGGCATGAAGCCTTGCGCTTCCTTGCGGTGCTACGCCGCTATGACATGGCCTAAAGCCGAGGCATTACCCCTACCCGGGAACCTCATCGTAGTGTCATACTACTGCAGCATGAGGTCACAGCCTCTTTGTAGTGCCATTCTACCCAGCATGAAGCCTAAAGCTTCCTTGCGGTGTTACGCCGCAACGACATGGCTTGCAAGGCCAAAGCTTTACCCCTACCCGGATACCTCATCGTGGTGTCGTGCCACTGTAACATGGGGTCACTCTCCCCTTTGTAGTGTTGTCTACAACTCTTTAATTTCATCATACATCATTAGGCTACCTGCCTATTTGCGTTGCTACGTCACTATGACTTGGCTTGCAAAGTCGAGGCATTACCCCTACCTGGGAACCTCATGGTGGAGTCATCCCACTGTAGCATGGAGTTTTACTCCTTCTAGTGCTGCGCTACCGTGCTTCCTGTAAAGCACATCAGGCATTTACTCTGCCTGAGAACTCATTAAGGCATTTAAGCCAACCTCAACACAGGATCCATTTTTCGCAGAAAACACATAGTAGACAACAGTGGTTGTAGGTTCGTAACCCTTCCATGTTCTCAAGAACAAGTACCCACTGTTACCTGATAGTTTTCCAGTCAGTGGTCCTCCCTTGAACCGAAAGTTAGATGTCTAGTAGCTTTCTCTTTGAACTAATAACATAAAACTTTATGGTAGGATTACAAAGATATACTATTAGAATGCCTTCAAGTCCATCTTCCCTGATGTGTCTTCAACCAGCTGACGCTCGAGGCCCTTCGTGAACGGATCCGCCAGGTTCTCCTGACTCCGAACATCGATTACTGCAATGACACCTCTCTTGATGAGATCATTCACTGCCCTGTGCTTTAACTGCACAGTTCTCTTCTTTCCATTGAAGAGATCATTTGATGCCACTGCCGCAATCGCTTGGTTGTCGCAGTATATCGGAATTGCCGGTATCTGCGCTCCAACCACTGAAAGATCATACATGAGCTCCCAAAGCTACTCTGCTTCATCTGCTGCGGTATCAAGTACAAAGAACTCAGATTCCATAGATGATCGCGAGAGCATAGTCTGCTTCTTCGACTTCCACGATATAGCAGCTCCACCCATTGTGAAGATGAATCCACCAGTGGACCTCTCACTCTCCAACTCTAAGCACCAGCTGGCATCACTGAAGCCTTCTACTACCGGCGGCTCTCCGCTGAAGTACAGTGCATATGTCTGAGTCTTCTTGAGATATCTCATCACACGCTTCACTGCTTTCCAGTGCTCAACGCCTGGATTACTGGTAAAGCGGCTCAACATTCCCACAGCGAAAGCTATTTCAGGCCTAGTGGCAGTAGCAACGTACATCAAACTCCCGATGACGCTAGCATACTCCAGTTGCCTGACACTTTCCTTCGAGTTTGGCTCCAGCTTTTGGTCATCTCGGTATGGGTGTATCAATTATAGGAAGATCATGATACCCATAGCGAGTGAGCATCTTCTCAATGTAATGAGACTGTGACAGTGCCAATCCAGTGTCTGTTCGGATGATCTTGAGTCCCAAGATAACATCAGCATCCCCCAAGTCCTTCATACTGAACTTTGTCGAGAGGAACTTCTTTGTCTCAGTGACACAGCTTAAATCCGTACCTAGGATTAGCATGTCGTCCACGTATAAACAAACAATGACTCCTCTTCCGTCAGCAAATTTAGTATAGACACACTTGTCTGTTTCACTGACCCTGTAGCCGTTTGACCTTAGAACTCTGTCAAACTTCGCATGCCACATTTTGGAAGCTTGCTTTAAGCCGTACAGAGATTTTACCAACTTGCAGACTTTGTCTTCTAGACCTCTGACGACAAATCCTTCTGATTGTTGCATATAAATCTCCTCGGTCAGCTCACCATTCAGGAACGCTGTTTTCACATCCATCTGATGTATCACCATCCTGTGTATTGCCGCAAGAGCAATTAACAATCTAATGGTTGTCATCCGTGCTACTAGAGCATGTGTCAAAGTAGTCGATCCCTTGCTTTTGAGAAAACCCCTTCGCCACTAGCCTGGTCTTGAACTTGTCAATGGTTCCATCAGCTTTCATCTTCTTCTTGAAGATCCACTTGCATCCGATGGGTTTTGCTCCTTCGGGTAAATCAACTAACACGCATGTGTTATTGGAGGTAATTGAGTCAATTTCATTGTCTATTGCCTCCTTCTAGAAGACAGCATCTCTGGTCTTCATCGCCTCATCATAGGTAAGCGGATTTGCTTCCACATGATAGGTGACGAAGTCATCTCCGAAGCTCTTCGGCCTCCTTGCTCGCTTCGATGACGGCTCAGCGAGTTCTGGTTCAATTGTTGTTTCCTCATCAGCAACTTCATCTTGGACTACTGGCTCATATGAGATCTCAGTCTCATTTGCACCTTTATCATTCTCCGGAATATCTGGGAGAACAATGTTTTTGTGTCGTGCAAACTTGCCTTCAAAGTATTCAGCATCGCAAGATTCGATGATATGATTTGACTCAATATCAAGGAATCTCCGGGTATCACTCTTCTCGGCATACCCCAAGAAGATCGCCTTCGTAGTCCTTGTCCCCAGCTTCTGAATCTTCAGATCTGGGAGCTTCACATAAGCCAGACACCCCCACACTCGAATGACATTCAAGTTAGGTCTGACTTTAAACCAGAGTTCATGCGGAGTTATGTCAGAAGTTGCATATGGCACTCTATTCAGAATGAAAGTGGCCGTTAATGCAGCTTCTCCCCAGTAACATTTTGGAAGACCTGCAGTTAGCAGCATAGAGTTCATCATTTTTGTCAATGTTCGGTTCTTCCTCTCTGCTACTCCGTTAGATTGAGGAGAATAAGGAGCAGTAGTCTCGCAGATAATTCCATGTTCTTTGCAGAACGATGCGAATTCATGAGACCGATATTCTCCGCCTCGATCACTTCTCAACCTCTTGAGTTGTTGTCCAGTTTGTCGTTCAGCTTCGGCCCTGAACTCTTTGAACTTCTCGAAAGCTTCGTCTTTAGACTTCAGTAAGTATACGAACGCGTACTTCGAGAAGTCATCGATGAAGGTTATGAAATACTTCATCCCGGCTTTTGTAGAGAATTGTTTGAAGTCACAGATATCGGAGTGTATCAACTCCAGAAGATCTGTGCTTCGATTGACCCGATAAAAGGGTTTTCTAGTGATCTTTGTCTGAGCACATACTTCACACTTCTCTACCTTACCCCCACATTTGGAGATAAGTCCTAGACTAGACATTTTGTTTATTCTTTTACAATGAACATGTCCTAGCCTATTATGCCACAACTCAAGAGAATAATCAGAAAGAGCGATTGCATTGATTTCATTAGACTGGTTTACAAGCTGAATTTTAAACATCCCTTCGGTTTGATAAGCCTTTCCGAAATATGTTCCCTTCTTGGACATCACCATCTGACCAGCATTAATGTCCATCCTCAAGCCTGCGTTGCTAAGCAGGCTCCCAGAGATTAGGTTCTTGGCAATCACCGGAACATGCTTCACTCCTTGGAGCGTCAGAGTGCTCCCGGAAGTGAGTTTCAGCTCCATAGTCCCGATCCCCAGAACTTCAGCTTGGGCCTGGTTCGCCATGACAAGTTTCTCAGACGTTGGCTGGTACGTGACGAACCATTCCTTACCAGAACAGACATGGCATGTCGCACCGGTATCTATCCACCAGTCAGAGTCAGACCCTACAGTTGTGACCTAAGCGATCATAGCAACAATATTAGAAACCAAGAAAACCTTACTAGGCTCACCTTTCTCTGATTGTTTGGATTTGGATCTGCATTCACTCTTGTAGTGGTCTTTCTTGCCACAATTGAAGCAAGTCACGTGGGACTTGGACTTCTGTTGTTTGAACGAAGGACCCTTCACTTTCAGATTAGTGGAGTCCTTTTTGTGATGAGAAGCCGCATGCTTCCCCTTGGACTCTCTTATCTGTACCAGATTGGTCTTAACCAATTGTTTGGACAGAGTGTCCATCTTCTGTTGAGAACGCATCTCGTCCTCAACATGGATCTCTTGTAGAAGATCTTACAAGCTAATGTCCAGCTCCTTCCGATGCATTCTTGCATAGAAAGTACTCCATCCAGCAGTAAGTTTCGAGACGATCCCTCCAACGACAAATTTGTCGACGAGGGGCATTTTCTCGTCTTCTAGCTTCTGTCGCAACTTCAAGAACTCTTTCACCTGTGGCAGCATTGCCTTCTCGTCTTCGAAGAGCCACTTGTGGTACTTCTCGACGATGAAGATTTTCGATCTATTGTCGTCGTCTTCATACAGCTTTTCCAAGTACTCCCAAATGTCCCTGGCAGAAGTATTCTTGGAGTATGACTCTGCCAGGGAGTCCTCCATTGCATTCAGAATCAATAGCCTACAAAGACTATTATCCCTTCTCCATTTGGTCAGTTTGACTTGTGCAGCAACAATGGCATCTGCTGTACCACCTTCTGGAGTCGTCGGTCCTTCTGGAATCGTTGGTTCAGTCTCAATCAACACATGATCGACGTCCACTAGTTGAAGATTGAGGGTGATTTTCCTCTTCCAGATTTGAAAGTGTTCTCCGTCAAACTTCTCCAGTTTGTTAAAGCTGGAATCGATGAGAGAGGCACAAGATTTTTCCATCTTTTTGGTCTAGTTTTGAGATTGTTAGAACCGGGACACAATTTTCGATGAAAAACTGAGAGAATGAAACAATTGTAAAAACAACGTTTCAACGCAACACTCCAAGGAAGTTGCGTAACAGAGATCCTTAGAGGATTCTGAGTTACGATAATCTATAAAGATTTCACAACAGTAGCAAACGACAGCAGTACTTCTAAACATAAGGTACTAATCGAAATGCTAAAGGCAGCAGCGAAGATGACAGGCGATAGATGGAAGGTGGTGGCCTGCTGGGGTGTCAAGAACACCAGTGCTCAAAGCTAGATCCGCCCACACGGTCAGCTTCCAGGAACCAGCAAGTTCAAAAGAACTCTGGAACGCTCTGGTAATCTGCTCTAAGACGGACTGCTCGGAAAGACAAGGACAGAACTCCAGTTGCGCAAGGAGGAACAAGGTGCGCAGCAGCACTCTCTTCTCTCTCCGGAAATCTTTTTTCTGAAGTCTAAGAAGTATATCGAGAGAGAAGAGAGGCTCTGAATATATAGCCACTGCTGTAACCGCCCAGATCCGAGATGTGCGCAACGACTTGATGTCAGATCCGAAATTTCAGGATCAGTTATCGCATGTTACGAATTAGTCAGAACGTGGACAGCCACAATCTGTGCGTGTTGCGCCTATTGAACGGGTTGTGCGCGCCAACAGCGCAAACAGCGCACGCGCGGACACGGCGCAACCTGCGCGAACTGGCGCAACCTGCGCGAACTGGCGCAACCTGCGCGAGCTGGTGCAACTGGCGCAACCAGCGCGCCCACGCACCCGTGCAACCGCGCATCCCGCGCAACCCAGCGCAACCGCGCACGCGCGTACCCTGTGCACCCCGCGCACGCTCGCACCCTGCGCACCTCAGCGCAACCGCGCACCCGCGCACCCAGCGCAACCTGGACGCGCACCAGGGCAGCGCAACTGGGCCGCGCAACCTGGGCGCGCAACGTAGCCGCGCAACCTGGACGCGCAACGTGGCCACGCAAGTGGCTCGTGCAACGAGCACAACTTAAGCGCACTACCAATGTGGTTCACAAAGTAAAAGATTTGTTAGGTTGTGAGGTATTCTACCCAACTTACAAGAGTTAGACTAGTAGTGTGATGGGACAATGGGTCAAGTAATCAAGATAAAGCACAATTTCAAGCATTTAAGGAATTAAGTAGAACAAAATCACATATCGGGTCGAAAGAATTGAGTCGAGGTTGAATCCCTATCCGTGGTCGAAAAATATATTGGTATCATGGTAAGGATTATAGTTTGGCCATTTTGACCAGAAGGTCATATCATAAAAATAGTGTACAAGGAGACGTCTTCTAGTGGGACATGATAGATCTACATGAAGGTAGGCTTGTCTAGGTCTTACATATGAAATTTGTTGGAAGCAAAAGTCTAGTGTTGTACTCCAACTATCCTAGTCACGGTAAGGGACGCCAAAAGATCAAAACTAGAAGGTGGGAGTTTACGAGGTGATAATTGATGTACAAAAATAAAGAAGATCAAGTTAAAGCATGAAATAAAATTAATTAGAGAATCCAATAAAATCATTTAGGGACACAACTCCAGAGAGAAGACAGTCTCCTAGACGAAAACAGTTAAGGAACCATTAGATCATTATTCAAATTGCAAATGAGTTAGAAAGTTGCAATTAAAAGATCTAGAATTGAAAGAAGGTCGAGTAAGTCAAGGTGGAAATACAGTCACATAGCTTGGTAGATGACTAACAACACTTGTGTACATACTATTATCATGGTCATGAGTGATATGGCAATTAGTGTGGAGTACATCTATCTTATTAGACCTATCTTGATGGCCTTTTATTAAAATTAACTCAAGCTTCCTCCAAAAGTCTCTAAATAAAATTTTCAAAAATAACCACCCAAAATTTGTATTCACTGCAAGTCGTTCAATCTAATCATGACCAAAATTAAATCACCTTCATAAATCTCAAAGCAAACTTTATCATGTTACTACTAACCTTTTCCAAAATTAACGTTTAAATTCAATTATTTAACTCAAGAGTTCATAATTTACGAATACATGAAAATTTCACAATCAATAAAAAATTTAACATTCTAAAATTTTCGAATAACTCATAATAAAACTCTTAGCATATTAAAAGCAATCTCAAAAATTAAACTCAATGCTCTCATCAATTTTAACTTCTATTCATGCTAAGTTATTCCAACAAAATCACAACTTTTAAATGGTAACTTCCTTTAATCAATCAAAATAACTTTCCATCACATCCTTCGAAATTCTCCCAAAAATTTTAATATTAGTAATCCCCCATTAAACTAAATTTTCAAATAATCTTATTAGTCAATTTTTTTTTTACCAAAAATCTAAATAGATTTGTAAATCCTCAATCATAGGACACCATTTAAAATAAAAATTTCTCAAAAATTGTTTTCATAACTTTCAAATATTTTAAACCAAAATTTACCATCATTACTTCCACTTAAAATTCAAAATTTACTAAACACGAAAATCGCAAGTTGTACAACTCAAGTTTAATTAATTCCTATGGCCATTTTTAAAAGCTAAGATCATTTTTAAACCAAATTTATAACTGTTCAAAGGTGTATAACTATAATACAATAAATCATAAATATCAAAACTCGAAAATTAAATAAATTTTATATTTGTTCAATGATGTATATCTATCACCCAAACTCATAAATATCACAACTCGAAAAGCAAATCACTTTTATACTTGTGTAAAGATGTATAACTATAACCCAATAAATCATAAATATCAAATCTTAAAAAGCCAATCAATTTCTTAAATCAAGGGTATAAAGATTCTAGCTTTTTCTTTCTCCTTCCTGCAGTATCAATCCTATGGTGTTTACTATTTAGAAATCTCAAGATTAAAACCTTCCTTGGTAGTATCCTACTTTACAAATTACTAATCATTAATTCACAAAAAAAGCCTTTTTTAACTCAATTAGAGTCTTGAATGTATTCCAATTGCCAATATAACCATTCTAGCCATGTGTTTGACCTATGAGCATTTACTAGTGTATTCATCTTTCTAGTTGATACTAAGCACGAAAATAAGAACCGACGGTAGAAAGGAATCAAGCAAGATGCAATTCAAGGAAGTCGAACGAGAGTCCAAAATTTGAAGCCAAGGGAAGAGGTCAAGCTGTATGGATGAGATTCATAGATTCTAATCCTATGTTGCAGGCTCACATCGGTACAGTAACGTAACCGAAGTGACAAACTGGACCTGTATGGGCCACCACAAAAACATGTAACGCCCCAGTCCCAAAATACTTAGGACTAGGTACGTGTCCATGCCAGCTGCATACATACGAAGTATACTCTAATATATGGAAACCTCGTAAGAATACATAAGCTGTAAAATACAGTAAACCAAGAGTAATCTAATCTCATCCACAAATGAAGAATAAATATCATATAATCAACTGTAATAAGTCTTTGTACAATACGTTGGGCGGAGACAAATCCACTACCAACAAGTAAGAAAAATACACATGGAAATGATTTGGCCGGAGTAGCAAAGAAAGACCCAAGACACGTCATCTCCAAAGGAATAGAGAAGATCGTGACCTCGGCTAGATCACCTGCAATATCACAGACGCACACACACCTAGAGAGATAACCAGGTCCTCAGAGGGACGTAACAAGATACATAAAGAACATGCCATAATAAACTGAATATATAATATGTCACAAACCGAAATAAGTGACAAGACAATAATAAGGTAATCTAATCGTACTACAGTGTTTATGCAGTTAAGAACAAACCTCCAACGTATGGGCACTCTGGCTCAGTAGCAGTAATCTCAGGTAAGGTCCCATCAGGATACCAGGGACCTCAAAGCATAACATTCATCGAATGTCAGAGGCCGATGCTGACGTGCTAAGTGCAAAGTGCGCCAACAAAACGCCATATTACCCCTCATGAGTCCGAGTCCGAGTCGCTAAGCCCCTACGGGGCTTAGCTCCAATGGAAATTAATTTTCCAAGAGCAAAAAGCATGAATGCTTAACTTGGAGCCTTATCCTTACCTCCTAGTAAAATCACCCACATGGTTTCCTCCTTAGGGTCACCATCCCATGTGCATATTCCAACAACACATACAAGTATATATGTTGAGATAACTCATGGTGCACTTTCCGTTTGGGACTAAACTTTACTAGGCATGTTGAGAGCAAGCTCTCTCCATGTCAAGGAGCAAGAGCACCAACAGGATCGATTCGAACGCATATGAGTTGGACATTCCACAAGATATGGGAATCAGCCCCGTGTTTAATGTGGAGGACCTAACGTTGTTTCATGAGCATATGGCATATTCTTTCTATGATTCTGATTTTGCATGTTCTCCAGGTTTACCATCGACAGGTGGACATCCTGATACCATGTCTGGACCAGTAACACCGCATCTACCGCCGTTACCACATTGGAGGCACACGAGACTTGAGATTGAGGATGTTATTGATGACGAGATAGTTTCCACTACAGACGGAGGTTACCAGCGCTTCTTAGTACGTTGGCGCGGACGGCCAGATTCTGATTGCTCGTTATTGACTATGAATGAGCTCCAGAAGCTAGATCCATATGTATTGACAGAGTATCTTCAACGTCATTCACCAGGTGGTGAATCTTCTAAGTCGGAGAGAGTTGATGGAACCAGATTCGACTAAGACGTGGAACGAGACAGAGACGAGCCCGAGTTTTGGACTAGCTAGCTTGAAAAAATATCTAAAAACAATATTTGGTTGAGAAGTTTGGATTTTATTTATCTTTATTATTGTTTGTTTGTTTTGGGAGATTAGTTTGGATGATACTTTAGTTGAGGAGTTTTACTTGTTGGGAGGTTAGTTTAGATTGGAAGTTTATCTTCTTTACAATTATTTCGTGTTATCTTTTAGTTGAGTGCATGGCTATAAATAGGGCCAAAAACTTGTAGAAGAAATACACAATAAATGAGAATAAAATCCACTTTTAAACTTTGGTGCGAAGCCTAAGAGTGAGTTTTCTTCTATTCTAAATACATTCTCGCTGACGTCTTCGTCGAAGGATCCGCTGTCCTGTTTGGAGGAACACTCAAAGACTCTCCGAAGACGACGACGACGACGTCAGCGAATCAACTTCTACGAACCCAAGTCAAATCCGGATCGAGTATGTTGTTCGCGAGTGGCGCATACGGTCTTCTTCTTCGACACGGAGTTGTGCACCATATTCAAAGAGGTCCAAGTACGTGTTGAAGACCTCTCCCTCGTAGAACGAAGTTTGCGCCTATCTCGAAGGCTTGCGACATAATCGCACTCTTCCGGATAAGTCGTGCAATTTACTTTCAAAGCCAATAATAAATACGAGGTCTCCTTCCACAATTTTCTGTTTAATCATTACAAAGAACTTGCTCATTTGTTAAATCTACTACAAATCTTAATTTTCGATTTGGATTAGTTGAACTTAAGTCCTTGTCCCGCGTCACAAAAGGTTGGCAAGCATGTCAGCACTGGCATAATTCCCCAGCGTTCTGGGATTGATCATAGTATATTATGCAGATTATTTGTGTACATGTTTGAAAAATTGTCATGCTTGCCCATGAGAAATTGAGATATGTATCAATATAGACTGCAAGTTAACAGCCCAAGATTTATATGCTTGGAATTTTGATCGGTATAGCTTGAATCAGAAGTCATTGACAACTAATAGATTTGTGTTCAGGCCTTCAGTGACAAGTTATGTGTCCCCATGACTGTTCGAAAGCTAAGAGTATTTGGTGCACCAACCAAATTATTGATCCACACCCTATGCAAATCAAAAGTCAAAATACATAGTGCTAGCTATGAATCTTGATTCATGTAGATCAAAATGAACATTGAAGATCATCAATTTGGAATAAACAATCATATGTTTAAGGATATTACATGATCATGTTTGGACCAAAATGAAGGGTGCAATGTATGAGCAGCTAATCTGTGAGCACTTTCATAGTCAAACATCAAATAAATCCATAAATTTGCAGTGTAATTGGAGCATGAGCTCCAAGGTGGACTTAAGAGCCCGCTTATTAATCCCAATTCTAGACGGACCGAATAACACTTTTAGGAACTGATTAATTCCAAGATACTATCTAGAAGGTACGAGAGTACAGAGGAAAAAACTTATACCAAAGATCGACTTACTTGAACATATAAATTGCAACACAATGAAACTGATTTCAACAGATAGGTCTTTGCTTTAAGAAAACATATTGCAATTAAATGTATATTAATTTAGAAGTCACCTGTTTATGAAGTGCATTACTTTTTTTTGGAGTCGACACTAGACTAGAAGAGTCTATATACATGTACTAGAAAGAGTCTATAGATGAAGAGCTATGTATGATATGATTTTCTCTACGAAGCAGCATAACAACTTTATCCGAAACATGAAAATATGGGTTTCAATTGCTGACCTCTATTTCAAAATAACCTTCATTTGGTTTGCTTGGTAAGGAGCATGCAAGCTATTAAAACTAGTCCACTTTATTTAATTCGAGATAATGGTTGTATGAATGTGCATTGAGATGTCCAAGATAACTAATCTTCATAGTCCTGGATTTGGTTGAAATACAAGTTTAAATCATGTTAAACGAAAACTGACGGTAGAGAATGCACACATCTGACTTATACAATGCCACCTTTAAGTAAAGTGGCTCCACTTTTTCCTAGACTACAAATAATCTAGATGAAGAGAGGAGATGAAACAATTTGTTATAGGATATTGCACTCATCTCTATGACACCCCTAGACTACATATAATCTAGATGAAGATGGGAGATTAAATAATTTGTTATAGGGTATTCCACTCATCTCTATGACACATTAAGCCAAATAGTAAAAAAGGAATCACAATCCCAAAGAAAAATGTTGTTTAAATTGTTGCAATAGAGCAATGCTTTCTTTATGATCATTGTTCGGAATATCAGCCATATCGTTCGGTATACTGGTTGGACTGATATGATATGAGTGACCGACATGAAAAATATTCGTCCAAGAGGACCAAGACCCATAATGGTGGTATCCAGGCCAAATCGGCTGATATATCAACCTAACTCGGTATGGGTTGGATCAAGGTTGTCAAAGGCGCAAGGCGCACTCAAGGCGCAAAGGGTTCATATCGTCCGAGGCGCAAGGCGCACTTAAGGCACGCGCCCGAGCGATGCGAGGCGTATATATATATATATGTGTGTGTGTGTGTGTGTGTTTTTTTTCATTTTGCCTGAATTTGAAGATTTTGATCCTTGTGTTGATCTATTCTTTAATTTAATTTACTGGAATTTTCACGACACCAAAATAAATTCTCTTGCAATTTGAAGTTTCCTTAAGTTTGAACTACGTAAACACGCATTGTGAGGAAATTACGAATTTTATTATGCACTGTGCTGGAACCTGTGTCACCTCTTTAGTCTCTCTATATCGAGGCGCGCCTTAACCACATTCTGTGCATGAATAATGTCGCCAAAATAAATGAGTCAATGTGAATTGGAATTTTTTTTCCTACACATGCATACAAGCAAAATCAGCAAAATTATCGAGGCGCGCCTTAACCACATCCTGCGCCTGAGGAAAAGGCGCACCTTTGGCGCACCTGACGAACTGCGCCTCGTCCAGACCCTATTAAGGCGCTGCTCCTGCGCCTAGGTCCAAGGCGCGCCTTTGACAATACTGGGTTGGATCATTCGGGTTTAAATACGGTTACAACAAAAACTGGTTTAGTATGTTTTATTAGTGTTTAGTACGACATAGATTATGTGCAAATGGAACCATATTCTAGATTGCACTAAAGATTGATATATAGAACTAACTCGGTAGGGTTTGATTATTCAGATTTAAACCTAGTCGTAAATGTGGTTTATAATATACATGTTTCATTAGTGTTTGGAATGACATATGTATGCGAACCATATTTTATATTACATTAAAGACGGATTCTATTATATTATATTAATACTTTGAAATTTGTCATACATGTTATATATGAAGTGAATTATTATTCGAGACCACCATGAGTTCATCTCTCCCAATATGCCTGGTGTATCGCCCGATATCTGATTTCTGATGCAACGACCCTCAACCGGTATGGGTCCGATATCTGATATCTGTAACCTTGTTTATGATGTAAACTAAAGAATGCTTCATATATAACACGGGCAGATGTTTAGAAACAAAATGACATTTATATTTCCTACTACCAAGTAAAAAATGTCATAACCAAAACAAAAAACAACTTGGAGTTTAACTACAAGACCTAAAGGAAATATGCTAGCAATTCAAGTTACTATGTGAAATCTACGTACCCAAATTTTGATGACAAGATGAAAATGCCAAAGGTGAGCATGGGCTGATACGAATATAGAATGATCACAAAAAAGTATGCATAAGAGATGCATCAAAGAGAAATACTTGAAATATGTTTCGGCTGGTATTTCACATCAACTGGCCTTTAGGTTCTTGGTAGGTTTGTCTATTGCTCGTAGCTACCTGGGCTAATAATTTGGCACCAGGATTGAGAGTTGATGTCATATTAACAGCTGGCCATAAAACAATCGAATTCTATTGTAGAACTACCTCATGCTCCAATCGACCATGTTCTGATGGGAGAAGGCTAGGATGATTAAAAGTATTATGTTTTGGCTGGTGTTGCTTTAGTATTGATGCTACTAATTTGTATTTATCGGGTGAAATTCTAGCAATTAAGATTGATCAGGTTATTGGGCAGAAATGCTCTTGGATGTATGAGCTTAAATTATATGACCAGTGTGTAGTACATGCCTACCAACTGGACTTCAAGGTTTTATGTCAAGGCCATCTCTTGCTCATAGCTATCTTGTCCAGCAATTCACCAGCCCAATTGGTTAGCATCCGGTTAGCAGTTGGTCATAAAATTGTTTCAATTCTTTTTGGATCTTTCTCATGGTCAAAATCTGAGTACAGTGGGAGAAGACTTGATGAGATGAGATGGAGGCACAAAACTTCCAATTTGGATTTACAAGCACTAGTTATAGGAGTGGTTGGGAAAAGGAAACCTACAGCAGAATTTTGTGAGGCTTGCACATTCAGATGAGTGTAGAGGTGCATGGCCATAATTTATCTCCTATTGCTATATGTAGAGTAAGTCCTAACGACCATATACAAGAGTAGCATAACACCTCAGAAAAGATAGGGCTATCTATAGATGTGTGAAGCTTATTACACCGAGACATATTTGATGGAAAGCATCCTTCAATTCTCTTGAACTGCCTGATTTCTGGTATGGATGACTATTGATACGAGTACTAGTGAGTAAACAAAAGGTTCAGTTTACACAACAATATCTCTAGAGTATGATGATCCCTTGGAGACATGTGATCTGGGAATATGGCCTCTCCAATTTGAACTTGGGCAGAGATGTCTTTAAGGACAAATTCTTCACTGATTGAGAACATCTTGTATTTAAATCTCCTATAAATGAACTGATAATAAGATCATTCAAGAATATGGTAATGTTCAAGAATGTAAACATCCAATGTCGTTTGTCAAAATGAAAGCATCAATGGTGTCTAAATCTAAATATAGATAGAGCTAAAAGGACACTACATTGATACAAACTTTTTGTCTTGGATCTCCACAAGATGCCTTCAAATGGATAATGATTCAGTTACATAAAAACGACTTATCACAACATAATACTAAGGCAATCTCACATACAATACTAACCAGACAATATTGGTGAACTGTACAGTATTACTGCAGCCTCCTCCACAAAGACAACTCTTCTACAATGATGTGAAACAGTTAAATCCAAGTAAAGGAGACACCGCTGCCATAAGGCCAGCGGCCAAATACAAATGCATAGGGGGGAAAAGAAATGAATAAAGGAAAAATCTTAAGCTGTAGATAGCTAGTAAATTACTATAACGTGCAATTTATCTCATAAAGCTTCTAGGTATTGGCAGAAAAGAAACTGCTATACTTGCCCAAAAAATGAATAATCGCCAGAAGGACGAGGTAAATTCCTTTCAGTGGTTCTCTCTTCCTCTCTCTCCTTGTTTCCTTTTTCTATTGGATTTCTAGAGTATTTTGTCAATCTAGGCCAGTTTTGGCCAATAATGGCTGATACAATAGTTGAAGCGAAAAACACTCTCAAGCCCCAAGGTCCTTGGGAGCCTAGGCACGAAATGCAAATGCAAGATGCGCGCCTTAGCAAAAAAAAAGTGTGCGCGTAATATAAAAACATGTATATTTCATAAATATACTTACTTCATAGTTACCAATAATAATAAAAAACACAATATGTTAATCTAGTTCAGATAAACCTCTATAAATTAATAGTCTTGGCACAAAGAAAAATCTATTAATTTAGTGAATATTAAATAATCGATAAATTAATAATTTATTAATTTATATATTAATTAACAACTTATTAATTTTTCAAGGTATTCCTTATTTTCTTAAATATTGTACAATATATTTAATTTCTTCTTTTACGAACTAACAATTATATGTATTTGTTAACCAAGAAAATTTCATAATCTACTTAATTTCCCCCCAAAAAATATATTGTACTTTGTTTAATGTACTACATTATTCCATTTTATGAACATTTTACCAAGCAAGAATTCTACATAGTTTCTCGAACTAACAATTCTATGTATTTGTTTAACCAAGTACAATTCATAAATTTACTTATTTTTTACAAAAATAGATTGTACATGTTCAATGCATTATTCTACTTTATTAATATTTAACCAAGCAAAAACTCTATCTAAATAAACAAAAGCCACATTAACACATCATACATACAATAATAGCTTCCCATCTCATAGTGTAAAGAAATCAACAATGACGGATGAAACAAAAGTCATATTGTGAGAATATCACACAAGAACTTCTTACCATGTTAAGAAAAATTAGAGATGAAATCCAAGATGACATCAATTCCAAAAAGAAATAAACAATGATTAAGACATATTTTTGAAATGTCTTGTAGTCAAATCTAAGAATATTATATCAGAAAATTATTAATTTAAAATATTAACTTCGCACATTATTCCCAAGTCGGGACTGGACAAAAATATTGTTTAACCGAGGTTATCACATACTAACTTATTGAGGTTCTATTGTATTTAGGAGTAGTGCATTGCTCGTGAGAAACTGGTTGCTGCAAAGACAAAATGTGAGTAGACATCTAGTAGTAGAAGATGTTGGTTGTTGCAAGGAGATGTCAACTAGGAGCAATGTGTTAAAAAGCCAGTAAGGCTCATACCTAGGCATGCTTAAGGCTCAAGGCTCACCTTGCCGCTTCGTTTTCTATGAGACGAGGCTCATTTACCTATGCGCACTTGAGGCACGTGCCTTGTGCATCTCATAACTACTTTTGAGGCGTGCCTTATAGCAACTTTGAGGGACATCCGATACACGAGGCTCATTAACCTAGTCTTTTTTATTGTTTATAGAATTAGTAAAGTAAAAAAATTATTGCAATTAATAGGTTTTTTACCATGTCTTTTGATGTTATCAATACAATCATGAAAAATTGAAAATATCTTCATCGAAGATATTTTTAAAAAGTGGATCCTAAGAATAAAAACACTATCAAAGGTACCAAGTCAGTCAACTAATCTTTCAATTGCAATTAATAGGTTATGCTGATGATGTATTTATGGATGATGATGATGAAAACTGATAAAAATTTGTTGGAAGTATCGGTGGTAGAAATGATAATATGGATTTTGATGATCTTTAGGATTCTGACAATTTCCCATTATTGTAAACTCGTGGTAGTTTCTTTCAAGTTTTGACGATGGTTAAATGTGAGTTGTTATATTTATAATTTTATAAAGTCCACTTCTTACTATTTTAACGGTGTTATGAATTAATTAGATATAATGACTAATGAGTTTGATTATTTGAAACTATATTATTTTTTAAAAAAATCCAAAATGTGGACTTCACTTTATTCAATCCCATACCTTAGCATGCACCTAGACTCGCGCCTCGAGTGTGCCTCATGCCTTTTACAATACTGACCGAAAGGAGACATACAGGAGGCACTTGTAGCTATTGCTGTAATGCCCCGCTCCGCATCGGTGCATTATGATGAGTCGTTGACTCGAAGAGTTGCGTTGACCCGATGAAGTATCGATGCGAATCGATGCGAGAGTTACGTTGGCCAAAGGTAAGCTTTGAGTCGGTTGGAATCTATGAATTGAATCGATGCAAAGGATAAGTTCCGTTGAGCAAGTGTTAATGTTGGTTGATCTGGTGTGCAGGCTATGCCTTTATGCTGGATTACGGATCGTGGTATGGGCGCGATAGGCCAAATCAACCGAGTAGTTCAAAGGAATGACTAAGTCCGGGAGTTAGCTAGGCGATCGAGTTATGGAAGCGAGACGCTTCAATCGGCGAGGCGGCAAGGCGTATCGGCTTAAGGTGGGCGGGTTCTTGACTCTCTCTCCCTATTCCTTCACGTCTAATAAGTGATATCATTGTATGCGTAATATGTTATCATGTTAGCGAGCATGACTCGACGAGTAAGTGTCTAAATATGTGTTGAACACTAAGATAGAATATTGAACAATCGAACAATTGAAGCGACGTGCATCAAGTGCACGGGTCGCGGTAGGGCAATGATGGTAGAACATTGAAAGACGATATCGAGATGTGCATCATGTGCACGGCTCCGAGAACATTGAACACTAGGCGTAGAACATTGATTACGGTGCTGAGCGTGCCCTCGGACACTTATGTTACGAAAAGACTAAGTAATACGGAATTATGCTATGAGAATAAGTTACGAATGGCACGCGTTGAATACGAGTATGAGATGACTAAGCCGTTGGGCGTCGTGCATCAATATGGATGTGTTGGGGCATAACGCCGACGGAGCTTCCCATATGAATGGTGGATTATGTTTATGGCACGGGAAACCGTTTATGGCACGGGAAACCGTTTATGGAACGAGACTATGTTTATGGAATACGAGATGGATTGGAATGTGTGACTTGTATGCTATGGCGCATATTGCATGGTCAATGGACTCGGATGGCCCGTGCACGGGTACGGCTTCCCTCGAACGGTTACGCCGGAGCGCCGGGACCGTTCGGCCTAGGAGAGAATTATGTGTGGTATTTATGGTGCACAACATTCGGACGGATTGCGACCGTCCAGTGCTGTGATAAGCTATGATATCCGTAAGTTTGGGATCCTTCGAATATTGGGCTAGCAACCTGTATCGAAGCGATTGTAGGCTTACACATAAGAGATGCCAAGTCCATTACGGTGCGAAACACCGTGACCTTCATATAGATAGGGCCGGTGGGCTGAGATGAGAGTCGGATGCAGGCGCAGGGCCTGCGACCCTTATGCATGGTCTAAGTTTATGGTTGGATGTTGTGTGAATGATATGATTCTATGTTAAGTTCTAACCCGTGCAGGCTAGGCAATATAGGACGGGATGTGCACGATCACTATGTTTATGTTCCTATTATGCCTAACTGTATCTGCTGCAGGAACACGGTATAGGACACATTTATGATAATGTGCTATGTTTAAGTATTGCTCTGAAACTGATCCTAAGGCTAAATAGAAAGATCACCAATTAAGATGCATGTTTCACTAAATGATTAAGTGTTTGGTTTGGGTGCGAGCGGGTCTTGATCAGTGCGAAGCGAGGACGAAAGCACTAATCCCCCACTAGTTTATGTGCAGGCTCAGGTTATGATCGGCTCGGGGCGGAGCTTGGCTTGGACGTGCCGAGGCATGGAGTCCTTGGCGTTCAAGAGGAGCTTCCGCATAGGCGTTCGGACTTGAGACATGGAGATGTTCGGCCGAAGACTACTTAGTGGCTATACAGAGGCATAATGTATGGAACAATGTAATCCTTTGTGAGCTAGAGAGATCATGAGCGTTGTAGCCAATTGGCATTTTATGTTGGGTTATTCAGAGCCCTTGTAACCTTCAGTTCATAATCAATAAAAGAGATTCTTATGTTATTCTTTGTTTTCTTCCGCTGCTTATGTTACGAATTTGAGATAATCACTATGTGAACTGTTATCTTGCCTTGCACGAGCGCAACTCCAGGCTCGTGTGGCATCACGCCCCAGCGAGGACGATGATTCGGGTAAAATCTAGCGAGGACGAGCGATTTTCCGGATCGGGGCGTGACAATTGCGAGGAGATGGATGCTTGGGAACGACAAGGACTTGAGATGAGTGTTGCAATTGTTACTGGCGGTGGGGAGGAGGAGAAGGCATCAAACATCCGACTTGATTTGTTGTCGTTAAAATCGGCAAGAGGGATACAAGGAGACATTGTTGTATATAGAGAGATCAGAAAAGGTTTGAGTATAACTCTAAAATAACTCATCTAGGTCGAGTCAGGCCGAATTCTAAAGCCCACCCACCCACACAGTAACAGAAAATTAACTTTATTCATTTCAGGCACATGGCTATGAAATGCTTTTGCTTTGGGGCCTAGGAAGCACTTTATTGCGTTCATTTTGGATAAAACAAGGACTTTGCGGGGGTGAGCTTCGTGCCTCGACGCAACCCTCATACCTGACCTTGCATCCCATTGACTGATACCGGTATTTTTCTTCACTAGTTTCTTATTGGAACCATTTGAATGCACAATGAAACGCATCAGTTTCAACCAATTTTTTAACCTTGATACAAGAATGTCTACCGTTGAAGCTATTTATTCTCTAAGAAGATTAAACAAAAAATGTGTATATATATATATATATATATATATATATATATATATATATATATAGTTATGTGGTTGCGAGATTATGGATGCTGAGATTATCTCGTCGATTTTAAGCGAGTGTCTGCTATCTATATTGAAATAATTAAAGATATGGCATTCAGTACAAAAGGCATAATGGATCTACTGTTTCAGAACTAGTCATCTTTAGATTCGGATTTAGTTATTTTGGACAAGAACTAGTTAGTTTTGAATGGATTTATCTTTATCATTCAGTTGTTTTAGACAAGAATTAGTTAGTTTTGATAGTATTTCTCTACATCCACCTATAAAAGGGAATGACTGTCATTTGTTCAAGAAAAAGAAGGGAAATTAATGAATAAAGATTGAAAAGTTATATTTATATATGTGATGTCCTTCTCCTTGGTCTGATTCCAAGTTCTTGGTGTAATCTCAAGATACTTTTGTCTAGCTTAGCTTCAGGGTGTTTCCATTGCTACCGATGGTATGAGATCGTCAGTTTTCATCCTCGGAAGTGATTTCGTTGGAATCCAGCAATGTGAGCCTATAAGGGCATGAATATGTGGCTGTTTGAAGAAAAGGATGGAAAAATTATGAATAAAGATATAGAGATTATTTCTAATATGGATGTGATGTTATAGTTCCTAGTGTCATTATCCTTAATGCCATTCCAAGTTCTTGGTGTAATTCCAAAATATGTTATCTACTCTTGGTCTGATTCCATTACTACCTGCGATATGAGATTGTCCATACTTAAGAGTGATTTTGTTGTTATCTGGCGGTGTGAGGTCGCCTATTTTCATCGAGAGATTCAGTGAAAAGTTATCTAGAGTATTCCTTGGATCGTTCCTTATCAATATGTATAATGGAGTTGTGACTACTGTACTAACAGTTAGAGGTGATACATCTACATTTCCAATCATTGTAGGCTTACAACATGTTAACATTAAATTTCCACCTCTTTACACAAGTTATGGATGGACTTACAAAGCACATCCAGGATGAGCTCCATGGCATATGTTGTTTGCTAACAATACATATTAGTTGACAAGACTAAGAAAGGGTTAGACTCAATTAAAAACATGGACCAAATCTCTAAAATCTAGAATATTAGGACTAGGAGGAAAATAGAGTACTTAGCAAAAATTCAATAAGAAATGAGAGACTGGTTCATATTGATGGCAAAGACAATCCAAAGAATAACAGATTTTACTATTTAGGATCATCCTTTTTATCAATCATCATAATAGTTGTACTACCCAATGTAGCTTCTCATCCGAACTGGACACCAATGTTTGCTTTGCGTCAACTCCAAAAAAGAAAAAATGGTCTCGTAACAGACCTACACCGTTCAAGTTTCCTTATTTTTGTTTTCACTTTTGAGTTAACAGCCTTGTATGGTTATACCTTTCAAATATCCCTATTTCAGTTCTGAATAGAATTCTAATGTCAATATTCTGTGAATATGTAGTCTTACATCCAAGAAATATGTCTGTACGGCATTTGTTCTTAGACATCCCAAACTTCCAGAACCAAAATCACTCTACATATACAAGCTACCTTTTGTATGTTAGCCCACTTTTCCGTTCAAGTTCTGCTAAAACAATGCAAGTTGCGGGATCAGCTTCTTTTTATCTTTGTTTCCTTATGGATAGCCAAAGAATGTTGACAATGTTTTCATTTGAGTAAGCATTGATGGGAGAACCAAAATCACTCTACATGAATTATGCTTGTAAATTTAGCAAACAGGGCTGTTAAAGTTCTTTCCACTGCACCATAACTATAAGAGTTGTGATGAGGGTTGAGGGTCAAATATTCATATTAGTCCAGTAAGACCATTGTAGTGGACAAAGAAACATACTTGATAAGGTATTTCCTTTAGACTTTAGAGCCTTCACTCCACTTGCCTAAGAATTTATTAGGAACATGTAATAATACCATCATAATGATTGGGTGTGTGAAGACTAGATGCTGAAGAAAAAATGGGTGAAAAAGAACATACAGGAAAAAAAAATGGGATGAAAAATACCTAGAAATTTCTTATTTATGAAATTTACTGTGTTTTGAGAAAAGGAACCAGCTGGAGTCAATGTAATGAAAATTTCCTTCATTGTTAAGTACTCTCCTTAAAATGTTTAAAAAACTCCCTTCAATGTGCTATGTAACAACAGTTTGTCATGCAGCATTCGACCCAAAGTTGTGAACCTCGAGAATGTGTAATGTGATGTACACTAGTCTATTTCAACTACATATAAGTTTGTGCACATATGCCTTTTTAAAACTTTTAAGGCTAGCATTTACACACATGCTCTTATTCCATCTTTAAAGGAATATTTTTGGATTTAAGATCTCCTAAAGCTGACGTATATTGCAACCTCTTTTGAAGCATATCACTCAAATGCAACGTGCTACCATATAGTTTTTCTTTATATCCGAATGTTACTTAACCCTTCTTGCAATACAATCCAAGAGGTGCCAAATAGCTATTGCCATTGCTTCATAACGAAACATTAGATTAGCTTACAGGGCAATCTAAACCATGGAATGGCATCATAATTTCAAATGATTAATAGAATATCTTGTGCCAAAACAAGTAGGTGCAATATGTTGTTAGTCAATAACAGTTGTAACTGACAGAAGTGGAACGTTTATATAAGAACTGATAATTCCCAAAGCAATGTGTGTACCTCATCATCTTCTTCATCTTCAGTAGACTTCGTTGAATCAATGCTTTTACTATCAGCTTGATCAGCTCTTCGTAAGGATTTATCAGAATCTTCTGGTCCCAGGGAATCTAGAGAGCTTCCTGTTGGTTGCATTGGAACTGTACTTGATATGACCGCTTTCTTTTTTATTATTTCTTCTCTAAGCCAGTTAGGTACAGCTGCCTACAATTAACGAAAAGTATGCTTAGTGTGATACATGGCTATGCATGTGTATGTGGTTGTGTGTCTGCATCTGTGTTAGCATATGTTTGTTATCAGAGAATTATAATATATTCTCACTTTCTTTGGCCGTTCAGGAAAACTAAGACCATTTGCATCGACTGGAAAAGCTGCTGAGTGATGAAGAGAAGATCCAGGTCCAAGACCAAATGGTGAACTAACATGTGGCATATTATGCTGAAAGCTGGGGACAGGCATTCCCCCAAAGACTGGTGCTGGATGTACAGGTAGTGAAGCATGTGGAACGAAAGAAGGATCAAACTATAGAGAGATAAAAGCAACTTCAGATATAAGAAATAAGAAGTTCATGATAAATGAAATATCCTCAAAGAATGACAGACACCTGTGTTCCAGATGGACCTAAAGGAACTTGAGGATAACCAGCGCTAGTGATGGCAGAAGTACCCCAAGAACTAATGGGAGGCGCATGTAAACTATGGTCCATCACTCCCATAACCCCTGTTGGACCAGAATGGCCATAACTTAGTTTTTCGTGTGATTCATGGTCAGCAGAAGGCCTTGGTTCAAACTCCAGAGGACGATCCCTGGCATCAGGAAAGAAATCCTTAGGCTGCCCATGATTGGTGTAATGAGGTTGTTCTACTGAGCTCATTTGGATCGGCACTGAGGGTAGTGAATGATGTCCTTCTTGAATTGATGGCATAGGCGACGGTATTGGTACATGCAAACCCTCAGCTTGATTGAATACTTCTCTTTTACCTGATGAACGTAGCAAAGTCAAAGCGATGAAGTAGAAATTCAAATTATCTACATCTTCCTGTACTCAGCATCCTTGCTGGCAATCTCCACAAAAACGTAAGTGCTCCCAGGCAAAATTGATGCACGAACAGGATTATGGTGCCCTTCTTCTAGGGAAAAGATGCTAAAGGCCAGAGTAGGCAATAATTATGTTGAAAGGCAAGTGCCAAGTAACAGTTGACATTAACTAGAAAGCTATAGTGGAACCAAGCTTTTAGCTGGAGAAGCTTTAGAATTGTATAGCTACATTTACACTTTCTACTGGTCGAGGTTTCGAGCTAATGAGGATGCAAAAAAGACAGTTTTGATAGTAATTTGAATACTTTGCCAATCGACCTGGGATGTAAAAACTCTATAAATAGGTACCTTTAGCCTTCAGTTCCTCTAAATTAAATATGCAGAATTAGCAATGGCCCAATCTTTACTCACATGGAAATATTATTTCTTCGTAAAGATGCAAAATGTGAGAAAATGGATGCTTAAATTGCACAAAATTTCTTTGGCCACCGGAAGCCATTAGAGTACCATAATGTATTAATTGTTTATAAAAAAGCCTCATGAAAATTAAATGACAATACATAGCAATCATTACAAAGAATTAGGTGCAGGACTAAGAGGATGATATGAAGAACTCAGCAAGCTCCTAATCAAGGGTGTCTGCATGCTCCTGCGTACTATGATACAATACTAAAGCAATCCAAGGCATCCAATATTCACATCCTAGAAGAAGACAAGATGATAGGTCCTTTGGCTTTATCAAGTTTGCAACGAATCAGACACCAGAAACACCTCATACTAGGTCAGTTATTGCAACTGAATTTTGGAAAGAAATATAAGCCAAGAAAACATGGTTTTCTTGTCCAGTACAGTCCTTGGCACCAGGTAAAACACAAAATCAGATCCGATGCCCCAGCACTTTGTCACTGTATAGCATGCCCAGGCATCTATTCAAAGTATCCCTGTGATATATTCATATGCGACAAAGTACAGACTATATCACATTTGAAACTGAATCACTGATGCCCAGGTGAAAGAAACCAAACCTTTCACAATGTACACTATTATGCTACACAATGGTTGCAGTTTAAGAAGTAACCAAAATTTCAAGTATAAACTGATGACCATAGGAAAGTTAAACTGATAACTTTGATGCAGCAGTATTTGCTGAACATACAAATCAATATACTAAATTAAGTATTACCTGGAGCAGAAGAATAACTATAAGGTACCTCCTGCTCGTATACGGATGCACTCGGAACCCCTCTCTTCTGAGGTGAAGCCATATGATCTCTATCTGAAGCTATAGCTTCCTCCCCAGCCCTGTAACCTGTATTATAAGAAGAAGACCCAGAACTAGTAATTGGCAAATGTTGGATACTCGATTGTGGGCGTGAAAGTTGTTCCATATCAGGCTGAGCATCAATAGTTTGCTGATAATGATCATGATAAGCATAATTATGTTCATCTGCTCTCCCAGTTGGTGTAAAATGTGGTTGTGTATGGTGGTTCTCAGTCCCCGACTTAGCAGCTGCCCATGCTCTAGCCCTCGCAGCCCAATCTTCCTCATTATTATAGGAAATATTTCTATCTGTAAGGAAACATATCAGTGAATATTTACAGGAATGTATTCAGTTCACTTTGCAAAAATTATCAACTAACAGAGGGAGCTGCTAAATTCTGTGCATATGTGTAATTGAGCCTTAAATCTTTCTTTTGAGAGGATGAATATAGTTCATACCAACAACCATATGTATTTTCCAAGGTTCATAGTACCGGTGTTGGAGTTGGTTTCAGATCCTTCTTATAAGTATCAGTACCAGCAGTTTCAATAGTTTCAAATCAGAGTCACAGAGTTCTTGATTTCAGACGGCCAATAAAATAATAAAAATTAGAAGAAGAAACAGTTGATACATTTAGGCATATCATTATGTACTATTTGTCATTTTTGTTAGTTATTAATGAAATAATACTCTGACATTGCTGAATTATCCACCCACAACAGATATTGCTGTTTACTTTACTTGGTTTTAGACAAATTACCACCACAATAAATAGTTTTGAATGGAAGAAAATTAGGATAATATTTATAGTATACAACTTCAACAAACTACATTGGGTTGACAATGGATTTTATCTACACGATGTAGCATGTTGATCTTCGGCGTGATAGGATTCTCGTGTCGACATTTGTTTTTTGCCATACTTCTCTCGTTTGATTTTTTTTTCTTTGCAGATTTGACCAGAAAAAAAGAGCCAATTATCTCCCGTATCGGCCAATAATGGTGGGGGTGAGCATCGGATCGGAAATGCCGACACGATCTGATACGGCCAATACATACCGGATACTGCAAACCTTGGTATTTTTCCACCATAAGCAAATATACCTCTCTGTACATAACTCCAAACTAAGCATTTTTATAGATTCTTGGAGTATGTAAGCCATGCATTACATATTCAAAATCTAGGTGTACGTCTAACAATGGCAAGATTGAGACTTTAGCTGATAGAACTCACTAATTTAAACTGATAATCTGATGCAAGATATGACAACAAAACATGCAGTGTTAAAATCAAGAACTAGAAGATCTCTTTTGACTAAAGATGGCACTGAAGTACTGAACAAATTTGACATCCATGAACTAATTATGTAGTTAAGGATAGTCATCCACATTAGCTGTATACAACGGTTGATGCTTTTCCATGTTTTGATAGTTTGACATTCTCTCCAGACCATATCAGCCTCTCTCCCCCATATAAAATTCAACTTTCAGGGGTCCTATCATGCCAGGATGCATGAAGATTGTCTCTACTGTACCTTTTTCATTCTATTTGTCATACCAAGAAAGTAAGTAATACTTAATACTTTTCAACTTTTTAATTAAGATGTCAAGAAGTACAAATAAGTGTGCATATGGTCTAAAAGGTGACACTAGAGTAGACTCGATTGAGACTATGTTTATTGCCCCTACTTTCACAACAAAATGTTGTAAAAGCCTACAACGCTTTGACTAACAAGTATTTCAAGCTGCATTGCCGCAATCCCAGACGCACACAACAAAAGGATCAATATCCAATAAGGCAGAGAAGTCTACAATAAAGTTAAAACAAAGGAATCCAAATTGTTGGTTCGCTTCAATCAATTGTCACCCTTACCACAGCCACCTCAACCTTGAAGAGAAAAAACCAAGACAACAATGGGAACATGATGGAAAGGTCATTCTTTTTGGTTGTTTACAAAAAAGGTAATGTAGTTAATCAAAGATTATAACTATATTACAAAACAGTTCCGGATCTCATATAAACCCAATAGCAAAAGTACAAATTAAAGATTTGTTTTTTCTTTGGATATGGCACCAATATTAGATTTCAAAGATAAGGACGCCATTTGTCAAGGACAAGAAAGGATACAAGGCAATAGGTTAAGGCAATAACTAACCAGGGTGCTCCCATCCTTGATGTTGTCCCCAAGATGGATTTCCCCATGCCTGCAACCAATTACTGTCAGAATAAAGAACACAACAAGAAAAGAAAATCAATAAAGTAAGTTCCAGAATACCATTTTTATCATGAATTTGCTAATAGTATCTTAAGAGCATAAGAAAGTTGTTGAGAATACAGCACAGCTCGATGGGATTAAATTTTATTAGCGTGGAGTGAGCATATATGTAAAGGATAAGATGATAATCAAATCAAATACTCCACCTGTTTTCTATCCTAGTGTGGGACTAAAGAACAGACAAATAAGACAAAAGAAAGGAATACACAACAGTTTTTTACATTCCCCTGCAAGCTCGAAAGTAGATAATCAAATCCAGTTTGGAGATGAAACGAAGGAACAAATATCATAAAGGTAAGAAAGTACTAAAAACCAAAAAAAGACTTTTTAGTTTATAAGGACCTTAAATTTCTGACCAGTGGACCAATGAAAAAAAGAATCACTTTACGTAGTGTTTGGAGAAAAGGATGAATGAATGATGATTATTACCCAAAATAAAAGACTCACAAGTAAACTCAAAAAATTATATAACATGGAGCATACTTTTGAGAAGTGGAAGGGGAGGATGACCCATTATATTGTCCTAATTAATCATAGAAAGAAAATCCAATATAAATAGCAGAACATTCAAGTGGTGCAACCCAATAATCACTGCCTATATCTTGAAATCAGAATCATCATAAAAAGGAGAAGCTATTGAGAAATTAAGATCTTTCATCAGAGGATTGAAAGTTATACAGTTGGCTCGTAAAGCAGCTACTGTAAGAACATACTGAAAATTGAGGACGGGAGTTAACTTAATTAAGCATAAGCCAAGGACAGGAGTAGCATCTCCAATGGATAATCAGAGATTCAAGATCAATATGAGACATTTGTCAGAAGCCCCAGAATCAAGGACACAGTGTATAATGAGAAAATTAGGTGATACCTGAGGTGACAGACAAATATGTAGTAAATAAGTTGGAAGAGGAAAGGTACATTGCAGGCGCTGAATATCCAGAGGAAGAGTGCTGGAGGAAGGAAAATCAAAGCAGAAGTAGTGCCCTTGGGAGCAAGAATAGAAGTCGGTCAGGTCGTTCTCATAATCCTTATGTAGCAGTGCTCTATCCAGCAAGTACCTTTTATATAGTCTGAACAACCATAATAGAGTGACATATCGGCACCTTAGCCACGAGATAAGTAGTGGTGTCAATTGATGAAGTAGAAAAGGCCATTAAAATGGGAAGAGTTCAACCAGAAGAGAACAAGTAGAGAAAGCCTTACAAAAAGAAGATACATGAAGACGTCTGGAAGAAGATGCAATATGGAAGAAGACAAGTGCAAATAGAGAACGAGCATCCAGTCACAATACTGCCATCCGAAGGATCAAGAGGAAGCGACCCCAAGAAAGTAGAGAGAAGTTGCATCGGCCAAGAAACTAGACAGAAGTTGCAGCGGCCAAGAAAGTAGACCGAAGTTGCAGCGGCCAAGAAAGTAGACTTGGTCGAGAAAATAGCAACGTCTAAGGGAAAGATGTGACCAAGGAAGTAAACATGACAAAGCAAGTAGATGAGAAGATGAGCACTTATCCAATCACCTCAGGAGACTAGAGGCAGAAATTACCGCAAACAGTTGCAATATAATACCATAGATCACCGCACGAAATTGGTTAGATGCCATTAAGTAGAGTAAAATCGTTCCGATACAAAGAGTAGCTAAGTAGAAAATCAAGAAAAATAATATTAAATAAAAATTCCTCTTTTTTTGAAATATACAGAGATTAAAGGCAAAAATTAAAAAGACAATGTTACAAAAGAAATACATAAGAAAGAAAAGTAAAAATAACAAAGATATATGTTGCGTTGGGTGGCCGAGGCAGCATCTTGCTGGCATCGAGGAGTCGAGGGTCGCCACCAGTTTTCAAGACAACGCTAGGTTGTCGAGCACAGGTCGTCGTTGCGGTTAGAGATCAAGGCCAGCAGTGGAGCTCAAAGCGGGCAGTAGAGGTTGCGGTATAAGCTATAACTCTCGTGGTGGCTAGAGATCGAGGAGGCAGGTTTAGGATTTCATCATTTAGAGTGCAGTAGCAGCGGTCGAGTTCAAAGGTCAAGGTTTGGTTCAAGAAGTGGTATGGATAAGGGGTTCGCGCTTGAGGGGAGGGGGAAATCGGTGGCTGTGATAATGGCGATGATATGGGTTGGGGTTAAACTTGGTGGGAAGATAGATAGGTTATGTAGTAAGATGAACGGGGAAAGTTTAGCGGTAGATAGAGAGCACCTAGACTAGGCTCTCTAATTCCATGTTGAAATTAGAACTCAACTCAATGGTATTAAGTTCACTAGTTTGGAGTACATACGTTCCATTTATCAAGTTCGACCAAACATATTCAGTGGATATCTACAAATATTTGTCGTTTAACCTGACGTGCCGCCCGCCATATTTCCAACATGCTTTCAGTATATTAACATTTAGAGTTAATTGTCCAAATGGTGCTTAGGAATGTCATGGTCGCCATTTTGGTGATCGAACTTTTTTTTAATTTGGTACCTAGCTTTACATTTTGGTTTAAAGAATGTCTGAACTAGGTTTTGTTGGTATTTTGGATGGAAATCGTTAAAGATGGACATGTGATTGTCACGTGCCTTATTTTTAGGCTTTTTCTAAGGGCACTACCACTTTTACTGGAGCTAGCCCAAAAAATGTTCAAAAAAATTACAAGTTTGCCACTCAATTTTTTTACTTGGAGCTATCCCAAATTTTTCTAGCAAGTAGGACTGCCACTAAGTTGGCAGTCCTAACATAATGTAGGACTGCCAACTTAGTGGCAGTCCTAGAAATGCCAACAAGTTGGCAGTCGTAACATTATGTTAGGACTGCCAACTTGGTTGGCAGTCGTAACATTACGTTAGGACTGCCAACAAGTTGGCAGTCCTATTGCAGGACGAGTAAAGGGAGTCCATACTCAGGTTGCAGCAGCGACGCCACCTTCTCCTCCTCGTCCTCGGCCCATGCCACCTCCTCCTCCTCCTCCTCCCGCATCCTCTCCCTCTCCCCCCTCCGAGCTCCGCCTCCTCGTCCTCTCCCTCTCCCTCCTCCGTCGCCCGACCCTCCCGAGCTCCGCCTCCTTGTCCTCTCTCTCCTCCGCCTCCGCCTCCGCCTCCTCCTGGAACCCTAATGGAAATTGGGGGGGGGGGGCTAGTCCCAAGTAATTTTTGGGCAGCCCCCAGCAAAAGTTCCACCTTCTTGGGCTAGCCCCAAGTAAACTTTGCGGTGCCCTTAGAAAAAGCCTATTTTTAGGATTATTTTTGTCCTGACCTGCCGATATGTCGGGCTATAATTGATTGTAGAGCGGTCATTTTGTACTCGACAAAAGCTATTTGTTTATGTAGAACACCAATATTCTTAGTCGAAAAACAAAAATATGACAAAATAACTATGAAAAATAAGCATCACGTCCATTTTTATCGATTTTCAACAAAAAAAAACACCAACAAAATCCAGTTCAAACACTCTTTAAACCAAAATGCAAAACTTAGGTACCAAATTAACCACACACAAAAAAAAAAAGTTCGATCAACAAAACGTCAACCACTAAATTCTTCAGGCACCATTTGGTAATTAACTCTCACATTTATATACCAATTAGACACTTCAAGTTCTTGAAAATAACAGAGCTTTCCATAGGAATATAGTCGCAAACACGCCAGACGTTCTTGAAGCGTACCTGATTTGGAGGAGGAGGAAAGGCGGAGTGCGGCGGGGGCATGGGCGGGTGCTGGTGCTGGTGGGCCATCTGCTGTTGCTGCGTCGGCGGAGGCATCGGGTAGTGGGGACGAGGAGGAAGAGGAGGCGTCGGGTACTGATGCTGCAGATGCGGCGGAGGAGGAGGAACAGAGTACGGCGACGGGACGGCAGGGGAATGACCGTAAGGCGCTGGCGAGGGCGGCTGGAATTGGTGGTGGCGGCTGTCCATCGGAGGCCACTGGTGGTGGTGAGGAATAGGAGGATAGCCGGCGGGGAGATGGTGATAGGCTCCTCCTCCTCCCGGTGGCGGCGGAGGAGGGGAGGAGGAGGGGTACCAGTTCTGCTGCTGTTGCTGCCGGTGATGGTATGAATCCATTAATTTCTCTCCCTTCTCTCTGTTTGTACTTTTGGTTTTGGGAGAAGGAAGGGACCTAGGGATTTGGAGGAGGAATGATAATGGAGAGGAGAAGGAAGCATTCGGTTCGTATGAGGTGAGGGTCAGGTGGGATAAACGGGTTCGGGTAGCATCACTGGATCCACTAGATTGGCTAATTTGCATTTAAATAGTTCATTGTTGCACCCTTCTATTTTACTTTAATTTTTTAAGGAAACTAAATAATTAAGCATTAGCATCATAGTCACTCGGTTACAAGCAAGAGCGGAGCCAAGATTTTAGTTTACCCCTAATTGAACTTAAAATGTACTAAAAAAATTGTTGATGTTCCAATTGTTGATATTTTTACTTGAGTCGTTGGTTCAAAGTAGATTTGGAACCCGAAGATGTTCCAATTTTGATGTTTCTCCTTCACGTTTGAAAAAATAGTTTTCGTTTTTTTTTTCTTGATTTTCCATCCTAATAGAATAGAAAGTAAGCAATAAAATTATTATTTTTTCTTGATTTTCCATTCTAATAAATAGAAAGTAAAAAAATTTAATTATAAACTATCTTCAAAGATGAAGAATTCATACTTTGGTCACTTTAATAGTTCACAAGTGTTAAGGCTAAAATTCCTTAAGATGAAGAAACTAGTTACTAGAAATCTTGAGGAAGATAGAACCTTTGTTGGTATTAGTTAACTATTCACAGGACTAATCACTCTAATAGAGCATTGACATGTACTCATATCATATGCAAAGAATTCTTTAACTGCAGGAATGTTGTTAATATCATAGCAAAAAATATCAGACAAATCACAAACGAAATCTCTACCAGAGCATTGACAATGTCACCATTTAAATATAATTACTAATAGAGACTTGTTAGCATGTTCTTAACTTCTTATTGATAATAAAAAGCTCCAAAAAAATTTCACAGATGAGAATTCCCACACTAAATTTGACAAAAATGATAATCGAAACAAAAAGATTTGGAGAAAATCACATATGGTAATTTGGAAAAAAATTGGAGAAAATCACAGATGGAACCAAAAAAATTCATAGATGGCCACACTAAATTTTGGAACACTAAAAAGCTCCCAAAAAAAAAATTCACATATGGAAATTTGGAGAAAATCAAATCAAGTAACTCCAAGAAAGCACATTATACCCAATATATGACAAACAATTCCAAAGATTAAATATCACCATTCAAACAATTATTCAGAACAAAAAATATGTTAACTTACAAAGAGGGGAGCATTGTGTCTTTGACTGTAAGAGCCTACCTGTGTGGCGGCTGTGCCCTAAGATTTCTTTTCGATGGCATGGGCGGCGGGGTGCAGGCTCTCTGCCTGATGGGAATCATGAGATATAGCATCTCAACCATCGATATGGTGAGTTTGCCTAACGGATTGGATTATATTGGGTGATGGGTTGGGTGAGCTGGACTGGGCTGGGCTGGAGCCTAAAATATATACAACAAAAAATTGGGCTGGGTGGGCTGGAGCCCACCCCAGCCCACCAATAAATTCGCCCATGTTACAAGTATCACATAAATTACACTCCTCGGCCAGTTCTGACTTAAGCACGCTGGAGGATGGTCGAAGAAAGAACAAATACTATTATAAATTGTGAACTTGGCGAGTTCATGAGTTAACATATTCCTAAGTCTCCTCTTGAATTAAAATTTGAATGTGCTTGGTTGAGGGATGTCTTCATAAATGAGCGAGATCACCTATTGCAACTTCCATGGGATAAGAGACTTGTCCCGTTGAAGATCCTGGTGATTGTTAGAGAATCGCCTTCTATGATGACCGAGGTAAGCTTCAATTATTTAGCAAGGAGGATACCTTAATAGACCGCTACTAATTTAGCTTGCATGGTTTGGTCTAAGAACAAGTTGTTGTTCGCGTAACCCCTCCCCCCGCCCCAATATTTCTAAATTTTCTAAATTATTATTTTCCCAAATTTCTATTTTTTCTATATATTATTTTCTAGAAAATATTATCATATTTTGGTAATTATGGAGAAGAAATGGCATTTTAGTAATTAGTGAAGAGGGAGTGGCAAGTTTAGTAAATAGTTAGTCATGCTTAACGTAGAAATTTTCTAGAATTGATTAATTAATTATGTGTTCTAGTTAAGAATATGCTTAATTAAGCATAGAAAATATTTATAGGGAATCTAGTATATTCCTAGAATATTCTTGAACTATTTCTAGAAAAATTCCTCTTAATTCCTAATTAGCACATCTAATTAACCCTATAAATACCCCAAAATTTCCATTGAGTATTCACTCAAACAATATTTTCATTCTATCCCAAAACCGAAAGCTCATTCCCAAAGCCCAAACCCTTACCCAAATTGGGATTCATCCATGTTGTGTCTGTATCAATTTCTCGTATCCCGTCACGCCCGATCCTGCTAAGGTCGTTCTCACTTTGATCATTGCGGGATCATTCGTTCTCGCTAGGGCGTGATGCCGTATAAGCCTAAATTACGCTTGCACAAGGCCAGTACCTACACAATACAACTAGACAAGACAAAACATAACGCAAACAGCACATTTAAATGCAGAAAACCAAATTTGACACAGAGATTTGAAATAGAAAGTACTTCTTTTATTGATAACTTGATAGGATACAAAATACAAAGCTTTGAGACTCAAAATACCATAGCTTGGCTTACATATTTCTCTTATACTCTTTTAAAAATAATCACAATGCCCATACATCATATCCCTTATTACATGAACCAAAAGTAAAGACACCTTCAAATGAAAACTTGCAAACTGGACTTGGAATACAAATATCTTCGAGGCGACCGAACAAGCTCCACAGGGCTGGACGAGCTTTACGCCTCACCTAAAATCTCTATATCTCCTTGCTATCTAAAATGGTGTCCACAACATGGGTCAGTACGTAACATGTACTAGTGAGCGGCTTTTGACCAAACTCGCATAAATTTGCTCTAAGTAGACAGTGAAGCTAGCATTCATTATTATGTGATATTTCTACTTGTCTAGGTTCTTTTTAACAATTCATAAGAAGCATAAACAGTAGAAAGCACTTACACAATAAATCTTACCCATCACCCACAGTCATCCCTGCACAAGACAAGGATAGCACAATTTGTATGTACGAATTACTTATGTTCTATTCTTGCAGATATTGAAGTTCTTAACGGAATGCATGTAGCCTATCTATATGATGGTCCATGGGTCATTTTATATTATTAGCCGTTGTGACTCTTTGGTTCAGCTCGTCGCTAAGGACACATATATCGACACCCCATGTACGCGAGATCTCATTTACCCAAGGGAGCCCTAATCTCATTTACCCCATGATCCATAAGTTGGAAATGTTCATTATATTTCGTCTGTGATCCAACGATACCGTCATAGGTTTTCCTAAACATTAGTCAAGACTGATTTAGCAAGCCATGGGTATTATATAGTGGACCGCGAAGAGCGGGGCAGTACATAATAATCTACCAAAAAAAAGTTGTCTTCAAAACTTAAAGAATAACTCACCTCCATCACGGTCCCGATCATGTTAAAGTGTCATCAGATTGAAAATACAAGGCCTCCACAGCTGCTCGTTGTGCGGATTGTCTCGTATCGACGGTAGGTCCCGCATCGGCCCACGCTCCACATTGTCGTTACGGTTTTGTGCCGTATTCATCCTTTCGGACAATTCCTGATAGCATGACCCTGTTGGCTACAACCGAAGCAAGTTTTGTTAGCGGTACGACAAACTTCCACGAATGCCACAGTAACTGCATTCTACTTTATTTGCATAGCGATAGTCTTCTTTCGCATGCCCTCGTCGACTGCAGTAAGTACACATTGTTTCCTTTCGGGGTCCTCCATCAGCCTTTCTCTCACCATCATGGTATCTTTTTTCAGAATGATTATGACCAGTCTGAGCTTTCATTAATGTGCTCCTCAGGCTAAACTATTCCATCTGTATCGCTGCCTCAAAGGCATTGGTATATGATTCACACTATCGATTCAGAACATCTTCTTGGATGTCATCGTTCAGACCTTGGATGAACCGTTTTATGCGAGCCCTCTCATTAGGTAACATCGAGTCGGCAAATTTTACGAATTTGGAGAATTCTGAATCATAGTCTTCAACGGACATGTTCCCCTGTTTCAGCATCATAAATTCGTCTTCCTTCTTCTGACTGACTGCAGGAGGAAGATATTATTCTAGAAAAGCATGCTTAAATACAGCCCATATTGTCACGACCCGAACTCGCTTTTCGGATACGAGACGTGTCCAAGCCAGCCTACGCTGCAGAGTCGACGGTAGAACGCTATCACGGCCAAGATGCTCAAAATCATAAAATATAACATTTATTGCTCATTCACATTTCTAAATTGATTACAACTTTACAACATTTATATTTAAAGAAAGTACAAGGTTCTTATAATTAATGAAAATGATACCACTTCTATCTAATTTCTAGGTATCTGCCTGCAAGTACACCCGTATCTCCTATGCTAATTGAAGCCACAACTAAACCTAAAAAATGTTGGTTTCCAGTCAAGAATGGAACAAGCACACAAACCGACGATAAATCAAAAATATAATAGAATTCACAAGACATGAAAATAATATATGTAAAATGATCTAGAAAATAAGATCGATATCATGATAAATCACGAAATAAAGTAGATAACTCTACAACATGATATATCAGCTAGAAAAGGAACATGTGACTAGGATAACATGGCAAGTAGTAAAGAAAACGAGGAAAACAAGTAAAGACAACTATCTATGTGTTTTGAAATACCAATTTCGATATGTGAATGGCTAGGGGGTAAATCAGGCACCCTGCACGTGTTGTGTGCAGCTGCTATTCTCCACGAAAGACACGGGAGAGTTCTGAGTAGTCCATATGTCTACTAAGATATTTTTCCTTCCGACTAGTACTCATGGACTCGAACAAGTAACGAAACACAAAAACACGACAATTACGAAATATAGTATGTAGAGATCCATAACACTAATCCGTGTAACAATGTGTCAACAAGCAAGAGCATATGTATAAACATGAAATGGAAAGACTACTATGAATCGAGAGCAATCAGAAAGTGCACTTGCCTGAATCCTTGCACAAACCGTAGTCACAAGTCGAGGATGAGGGGATTGGCAATCGAGAAGCTGTCAACCTATAACATACAACGTACCACAAACCATGTACAAAAACTACAAGTCAATTCTAAGGTTCTAGTTCCAAATTCATGAAATAAGTGGCTAATGGGTTGACTAATCTAATAATAGTCATAATCACAGAATATAGGAACGTATGACTAATCACGAACAAAATTAATCTCCGAAGGAAATTCGTAAAATAAATATATATAATCTAATTCAAAAAATAGTTATTATATCATCTATATATTTTACTAGTGAAAATAGTTTTAGGTAAACACTTGATAGTCAAGAAAATCGTCACTACAAACTACAATTAGGTTCGATAAAAATACTACAATATTTATTGTTCAAGTCAAAACCCATAAGACAATAATAAAATAATATATTTAGGAGGACATCCATAAACTATTTATAATTTGTTGTTGTATATATAAAACATAATAAAATGCTATATATATATATATATATATAGTAGAGGATTTTGTGGGATTATACTGAACTTTAATAGAAATTCAGTATAATCCCACAAAATCCTCTACTATATATATATATATATATATATATATATATATATATATATATATATATATATATATATATATATATATATATATATATATATATATATATATATATATATATATATATATAAATATAAATATATATATATATATATATATATATATATATTTATATATATATATATATTTATATTCATATATGAAAAAATATATATTCATATATATATTCATATATGAAATCTAGTTCAAATCTACCTATATATATAATACTTAATAAAATACAGCGACAAAATATTCCTAACAATAAGTATAAATCTTAAAACTCCATACCGTGTATAAAGCTCAATTGACAAAATCCAAGCAATTAGTTAAGAGCCCAAAGATACTATAAGCTCAAAACTATATATTACCTAATTTAATCTCATAATATTATATCTAAAATGTTAACAAATCCTAGGGCCTAAGCCCAATAAGCCCAAATAAGAATCTCAACCATTTAAACCTCAAAATTGATTTCTAGTTTAAAACCCAATAATGGGCCTAACCGCATGATGTCAACAACAACTTCTGCTGTCTTATTTCCAAATTCCTTATCGAGAAGAGGAGAGGAATGAAGAGAGGATGGGAAAGGGACTCACTTGGCAGCGGTTTTGTGCCGAAGGCGAAGCTCAACCATGCGTCAGCGCGACGGAGGAAGGAAGACTAGGGAGCGCTCGGGTCAGGTACCGACGGTTGGTGGCACGGGCAGCACAAAGGGCTTGGCGTGGTGGCGCTCGAGGAGGAGGCGGACCGCGTGTCACCAGTGAGCGTGGACAGCAGCGCTGGGGAAGCTCTGCTGCCGGATCTGGGGATTCGACTTGGTTCTCTTCGTGCCTCCACTGGAAAGAGTCGGTTGGGTACACCGGAGACAACGTGACAGCAGGCGACCGAATCTGGAAAGTACGACTCAGCGGCCACGGCGTTAGTGTGGCTAGGCTACGCTTGGGGAAGCGGGGCCAGCCTTGGCACGACAGTGGCGGAGCGTGGGCACGACCTGGTGCCCGTCGACGGTCGCTCGCGAGGACACGGCTGCCGTGGACGCTCGTAGGCTCGACGCGGCCCCGTGCAGTGCTGAGGAGCGGTGCTCACAAGCGCGGAAGCGGTGACGGCCCACACGGAGGAGAGGTCGTCGGGCACGGAGAACAGATGCGGAGTATGGCGGGACCGACTGGGCGAGGGGTTTGCGTAGGCTGGCGGCACGACACGGAGGAGATCGGTGGCTTGGCCCCGAGGTGAGTTGTGGGGGGTTTTGACGGCGGAGGAATAGCAGGATGGCGGTGAGGGTGGTATCGTGATGCTGAACAGAGAGGGGAATTTGCTGGTGGTCGGGTTGATAATGGTAATCGGCAGAGATGGCGCCGGTCGCGCTCCCGGCAGGTGTTAGTCCCGGGGCTTGATCAAAGATGGAAAAACTGATGCAATCGAGATCTGAGATGTCACACAAAAACTTTGCAGTGATCAAACTCAAGATCTACGATGGTACAATAAAACAAATAGCCAAATTACAATCTGAAAGAGGGAAATAGAGAAGAGAAGATCTCTCGTTCTTCCTTGCAAACGTGTTGCAATTGGGACAGAACGAGTTACAATAATCTGGAGGAAGATTAGATGAAAAATAGTTGCTGGGGTGTCAAAACACCGTTGCTCAAAGCAAGATTTGCCCCACACGATCTGCTTCCAGGAACCAGCAAGTTTGAAGAACTTGTGGAACGCTCGAAGTCACCTCTGTTCTGACTCCTCGGATGGACTTGCAATGGCGGCAGCAACTCTCTCTCTCTTTTTCCTTTTCTGACTTATAATTTTCGTAGTAGTCACAAAGGAGGCCAGAAAAGAGTATTTATAGAGAGAGGGTGGAAACCCTAGCCGCCTCTTCAGTTATGGAAAGATTGAATCAAATCCCAAAAGATAGCAACAAGATTTAATTCAAATCCCACAAAATTAATTCAAATCCCACAAAGATATGATCTGAATTAATTCAAATCCCACAAAGATAGGATCTGATTTAATCGCATTGATTCAGCCTTTCCATAACTGATTTGTAATCTGCACAGTCAGCGGATCCCTCCATGCGGCAGTAGCAGCAGCCTGGCCGCATGAGCCTAATGGCCGTATGGACCGCATGAGCCGCATGGACCGCATGAGCTGCATGAGCCGCATGGATCGCATGGGCCGCATGAGCCGCATAAAGACCGCATGACTGCTGACGTGCTAAGTGCAAAGTGTGCCAACAAAATGCCATATTATGCCTCATGAGCCCATGAGCCCGAGTTCGAGTCCGAATCGCTAAGCCCCTTTGGGGCTTAGCTCCAAATAGAATTAATCCAAGAGAATGACAAAAGCATTAATGCTTAATCCTTGGAGCCTTATTCTTACCTCCTTGTAAAATCATCCACATGGTTTCCTCCTTAGGGTCACCACTCCATGTGCATCTCTCAACAACACACCCAAGTATATATGTTGAGATAACTCATGGTGCATTTCCGATGTGGGACTAACATTTACAAGGCATGTTGAGAGCAAGCTCTCTCCATGTAAAGAAAGCACCAACAATCCCCCACATATCACAACATATATATGTGTCCAGGGTTGAGCGTTCCCCACAGTAACTGTCCATTTTGCATTAGGATAGATGTCGCTGACGACTTGAATCTTCCCGCATGGGTTAAATAACAATGTGATACAAGAATGGACTACGCCTTGAATTCTGCACCACAATTGTAATTCTTCCCACTCACAAAGTGTAGTTACGTGTGCTTCTGGCTGCACATTAAAGGCCCTGTGCCAGCCTGGTTTCAGTGTATAATTTTGGGCGTCTACAAGTTTACCCTCAAGAGACGGCCTGATATCTCTTTCCATACACTATAGGTGTGTTCTTTATTAAAGAGATATGGCATGAAGCCTTACGCTTCCTTGCGGTGCTACGCCGCTATGACATGGCCTGAAGCCGAGGCATTACCCCTACCTGGGAACCTCATCGTAGTGTCATACTACTGTAGCATGAGGTCACATGCCTCTTTGTAGTGCCAAACTACCCAGCATGAAGCCTAAGGCTTCCTTGCGGTGTTACGCCACAACGATATGGCTTGCAATGCCGAGGCTTTACCCCTACCTCGGTACCTCATCATGGTGTCATACCACTGTAACATGGGGCCATCCTCCCCTTTGTAGTGCTGTCTACAACTCTTTAATTACGTCATACAGCATTAGGCTACCTACCTATTTACGGTGCTACGCCGCTGTGACTTGGCTTGCAAAGCCGAGGCATTACCCCTACCTGGGAACCTCATGGTGGAGTCACCCTACTGTAGCATGGAGTTTCACTCCTTGTAGTGCTGCTCTACCGTGCTTTTTGTAAAGCACACCAGGCATTCACTCTGCCTGAGAACTCATTAAGGCGTTTAAGCCAACCTTCCACAGGATCTGTTTTTTCCGCAGAAAAATACATAGTAGACAACAGTAGTTATGGGTCCGTATCCCTTCTATGTTCCAGAGAACAAGTACCCACTGTTACCTGATAGTTTCCCAGTCAGTGATCCTCCTTTGAACCAAAAGTTAGATGCTAGTAGATTTCTCTTTGAACTAATAGCATAAAACTTTATGGTAGGATTATAAAGACACACTATCAGAATACCTTTAAGCCCATTTTACAAGCTGTGTCATCGACCAACTGGCGCTTGAGGCCCTTTGTGAATGGATCTGCCAGGTTCTCCTGACTCCGAACATCAACCACTGCAATTATATCTCTTTTGATAAGATTGGGTACTGCCCTGTGCTTCAACCGCACAGTCCTCTTCTTTCCGTTGAAGAGGTCATTTGATTCCACCGTCGCAGTCGCCTGGTTGTCACAGTATATCGGTATCGCCGGTATCTGAGCCCCAACCACTGGAAGATCATACATGAGCTTCCGAAGCCATTCTGCTTCATCTGCTGCAGTTTCAAGTGCATAGAATTCAGATTCCATGGAGGAACGAGAGAGTATAGTCTGCTTCTTCGACTTCCACGATATAGCAGCTCCACCCAAGGAAAAGACATATCCACCTGTGGATCTCTCGCTTTCTCCCTCTGAACACCAGCTAGCATCACTGAAGCCTTCCACTACTGTCGGATACCCGTTGTAGTACAGTGCATATGTCTGAGTTTTCTTGAGATATCTCATCACCCGCTTCACAGCTTTCCAGTACTCAACCCCTGGGTTGCTTGTGAACCGACTCAGCATTCCCACGGTAAAAGCTATGTCAGGCCTTGTGGCAGTGGTTGCGTACATCAAACTTCCGATAACGCTAGAATACTCCAGCTGCCTGACACTTTCCCTTAAATTTAGCTTCAGCTTCTGATCACACCTGTATGGCGTATCGATCCCTGGAAGATCCTTATACCCATAGCGTGTGAGCATCTTCTCAATGTAGTGAGATTGTGACAGCGCTACTCCAGTGTCTGTCCGGATGATCTTTATGCCCAAGATGACATCTGCATCCCCTAAGTCCTTCATACTGAACTTGGTTGAGAGGAACTTTTTTGTCTCTGTGACACAGCCTATATCCGTACCTAGGATTAGCATGTCGTCCACGTACAGACAAATGATGACTCCTCTTCTATCAGCAAACTTTGTGTAAACACATTTGTCCGTCTCGCTGACTCTGTAGCCGTTTGACCTAATAACTTTGTCAAACTTCTCATGCCACATCTTGGGAGCTTGCTTCAAACCATACAATGATTTCACCAACTTGCAGACTTTGTCTTCAAGACCTTTGACGACAAATCCATCTGGCTGTTGCATGTAAATCTCTTTGGTCAGCTTCCCATTCAGGAATGCGGTCTTTACATCCATCTGATGTATCACCAACTTATGTATAGCTGCTAGAGCGATTAACATCCTGATGGTGGTCATCCGAGCTACTGGAGCGTACGTGTCAAAGTAGTCTATCCCCTGTTTCTGAAAAAATCCCTTGGCTACCAGCCTGGCCTTGAACTTGTCAATAGTTCCATCTGCCTTCATCTTCTTCTTGAAGATCCATTTACATCCGATGGGCTTCTCTCCTTCAGGTAGATCTACCAACACCCATGTGTTATTGGAGGTGATAGAGTCAAACTCGTAATTCACTGCCTCCTTCCAGAAGATAGCATCTCTGGTCTTCATCGCCTCATCATAGGTAAGCGGATCTGCTTCCACATGATAGGTGACAAAGTCATCTCTGAAATCTTTCGGTCTCCTCGCTCGCTTAGCTGACGGCTTTGCGAGTTCTGGTACAAGAGTTGTTTCCTCAATAACAGCTTCTTCTTGGACTACTGGCCCATATGAGATTTCAGTCTCATTTGCACCTACATCATTTTCTGGAATGTCCGAAAGAGCAATATTTTTGTCTTTTGCAAACTTGTCTTCAAAGTATTCAGCCTCGCGAGATTCGATGATATGATTTGACTCAATATCAAGAAATCTCCTAGCATCACTTTTCTCGGCATACCCCAAGAAGATCGCCTTCGTAGTCCTTGTCCCTAGCTTCTGAATCTTCAGATCTGGGAGCTTCACATACGCCAGACACCCCCACACTCGAATGACATTCAAGTTTGGTCTGACTTTGAACCAGAGTTCATGAGGAGTTACGTCCGAAGCTGCATATGGCACTCTATTTAGAATAAAAGTGGCCGTCAATGCAGCTTCTCCCCAGTAGCATTTAGGAAGACCCACGGTTAGCAGCATTGAGTTCATCATTTCTGTCAACGTTCTGTTCTTCCTCTCCGCTACTCCGTTGGATTGAGGAGAATATGGAGCAGTAGTCTCACATATAATTCTATGTTCTTTGTAGAACGATACGAATTCATGAGACCTGTACTCCCCACCTCGATCACTCCTTAACCTCTTGAGTTGTTGTCCAGTCTGCCGTTCAGCTTCGGCCCTGAACTCTCTGAACTTCTCGAAAGCTTCGTCTTTAGACTTGAGCAAGTAGACGAACGCGTATTTTGAGAAGTCGTCGATGAAGGTTATGAAATACTTTATCCCGGCCTTCGTGGAGAAATGTTTGAAGTCACAGATATCAGAGTGCACCAACTCCAGAAGATCTGTGCTTCGATTGACCCGATGAAAGGGTTTCCTTGTGATCTTTGTCTGAGCACACACTTCACACTTCTCCACCTTACCCCCACATTTGGAGATAAGTCCTAGACTAAACATTTTGTTAATTATTTTACAATGAACATGTCCTAGTCTATTATGCCACAACTCAAGAGAATAATCAGAAAAAACAACTGTATTAATGTCTTCAAACTGGTTGACAAGCTGAATTTTAAACATTCCTTCGGTTTGATAAGCCTTCCCGAAGTATGTTCCTTTCTTGGACATCACCATTTGACCAGCATTGATGTCCATCCTCAAGCCTGCGTTGCAGAGCAGGCTCCCAGAGATCAGGTTCTTGGCAATCGCCGGAATATGCTTCACACCTTGAAGCATCAGAGTGTTCCCAGAAGTGAGTTTCAGTTCCACGGTCCCGATCCCCAGAACTTCAGCTTGGGCCTGGTTCGCCATGACAACCTTCTCAGATATCGGCTGGTACGTGACGAACCATTCCTTGCCAGAACAGACATGGCAAGTTGCACCAGTATCTATCCACCAGTCAGAGTCAACCCCCACATTTGTGACCTGTGCGATCATAGCAACAAAGTTAGAAACCAATGAAACCTTATTAGGCTCACCTTTCTCTGATTGTTTAGGCTTAGATCTGCATTCACTCTTGTAGTGGCCTTTTTTGCCACAATTGTAACAAGTCACGTGGGACTTAGTCTTCTGTTGCTTGAAAGAAGGACCCTTCACTTTTAGATTAGTGAAGTCCTTCTTCTTGGGATGAGAAGCCGCCTGCTTCCCCTTTGGATCTCTCGTCTGCACAAGATTGGCTTTAGCCAACTGTTTGGACAGAGTGTCCACCTTCTGTTGGGAACGCATCTCGTCCTCAACATGGATCTCTTGCAGTAGATCTCCCAAGCTAATGTCTAGCTTCTTTCTGTGCATCATTGCATAGAAGGTACTCCATCCAGCAGGAAGTTTTGAGACGATCCCTCCGACAACAAACTTGTCGGGAAGGGGCATCTCTTCGTCTTCCAGTTTCTGACATAGCTTCAGAAATTCCTTCACCTGTGGCAGCATGAACTTTTCGTCCTCAAAGAGCAATTTGTGATATTTTTCAACCACAAACATTTTGCTCCTGTTCTTGTCTTCTTCATACAGATTTTCCACAGACTCCCATATGTCTCTGGCAAGTTCCTTCTTTGAATAGGATTCTGCCAGGGAGTCCTCCATAGCATTCAGGATGAGAAGCCTGCAGATGCTATTTTCCCTTCTCCACTTGGCCTGGAGTTTGGTAGCCGCGTTGATTGCGGCAGTAGATCCAGTGTCTGGAACAGAGGGTTCTTCCTCTAACAGAACATGATCAACGTCTTTCAGTTGAAAAGTTAGGTAAACCTTTCTATTCCAGACTTGATAGTGCTCTCCATCGAACTTTTCCAACTTGCAGAAGTCCGATTGGAGGAGCGAAGCATTAATGTTTTCCATCTACACGGATCTTGCTTTGAGATTTTTAGTCCCGGAGCTTGATCAAAGATGGAAAAACTGATGCAATCGAGATCTGAGATGTCACACAAAAACTTTGCAGTGATCAAACTCAAGATCTACGATGGTACAATAAAACAAATAGCCAAATTACAATCTGAAGGAGGGAAATAGAGAAGAGAAGATCTCTCGTTCTTCCTTGCAAACATGTTGCAATTGGGACATAACGAGTTACAATAATCTGGAGGAAGATTAGATGAAGAACAGTTGCTGGGGTGTCAAAACACCGTTGCTCAAAGCAAGATTCGCCCCACACGATCTGCTTCCAGTGTCACGACCCGCACCCACTGTGAGGGTACGAGAACGTAACAACGCCCAGCCTACGCCACAGTGTCGGCAGTAGAACGCTGTTCTAGGTCATGAACTATAACTAACATGATATGAATACTCTCCATAAGGAGGCCAACACAGAGGTACAACTTAATCACAATCTAGAGATAGAATATGGCACGATAAAATAGATAAGAGAATCCTCAACTGAGGTACAACAGAAATAAAATACAAGTCTAATCATCTCTAAAAATATACAACTCTGAATCAAGAACAACAATTAAACCTAAAATGGAAAAACAGTCTAAGCTATCTATACTAAGCAGGGTATCGTCCTCAGTAGCTGCCTGAACCTCCCCAGGGGTCCAGGTTGCGAGTGTCATCTAGGCAGCTCCAAGTAAGGGTGCAGGGTGCCTCATCATCCTCTGTAAAATTTTCAACAGGTCCAGTCAGGACGGGAGCAAGCACAAAATATCTCACGCAGTTCATATCATGTTAGGAAATATAAAGCATGCAATAGAGTAAGGTACATGAAACGCTGAAAGAAGAAGATATATGAAAAACAGTAGAGATTTGATAACAGGAAATATCTAAATATGATAAGTAAGACTGTAAGGAACATGTGATTTTAGAGCACAATATGGTTATGTAAACGGGTTAGGTTATACAATAAAATAGGACTCCTTTGTACGTGGGTGTACAATGGACATATATAATTTCTTATACAATACGATTGATCACATAACCATTTCTACTCCCCCTCCCCAATCAATACACAAGGATCCAATTCAGTTACGTTACCTTATACAATGACTTGTACAATGACTTGTACAATAGCTTGTACAATGGCTTGTACAATGGCTCAATGTGATACTGAGAGTACAATATGCACAATGAGTGTACAATAATAAGGGTATTCAATAAATACAACATATAAGTGAAACGCACATCACAATATGTACTTAATGAATATAATGAGATAACATCTCAGAAGAAGATCCATATAGTACCAATCCGTGATAAAGATCATGTCAGCGTCAAGTACAGTAATCTAGAGCAAGAATGTAAATCCACACAAGTATGAAACGGTCAGAGAATGTACTCGCCTCGTATCTGAATGTCTGAAGTAAATGTACTGTCCGAGATGAGATACCTGACTCCTAGTCAAAGCAACACAAGTCACAACAAGTCTAAAATGATATAATGAAGTCCTACTATGCATTCTATATGATTCTAGGTCAATCTAAACCAAAGTCAACACTTGGTCAACTTCAGTCAACTATACTAGTCAAGGCTAGGTCAACCAAGTCAAACCTATGTCAAACTAGTCTACACTAGGCTAACAAGGCTATTCTAAGTCTAACTAGACTACACAAGTCAAATCTAGGCCCACTAGGCATACCATGCCATAGTCAACCCATAACTTATCTATATGTCATATATATATCTATACCATCTAAAATAGAAGCACCTAAACATACATACACCTATTACCATTATACAATATCAACCATGCACTAATCATATATTTACATTAACACACATTCATATATATAGGAACCTATGTATATATATATCTCAATTTATATATAGGTACATATATGAAAGAGAGGGGGAAACACAGGAATACAAGGGTGTGTGAAAGAGGGTGAGAGAGAGAGTGTGGTGCCATCACATGAGTGTGTGGGTGTTGAGAATGAGTGACAGGAAGGTGAAGTGTGTGAAGAGTGTGTGTGTTAGTGACAGCAATGATGGGAAAAATCTGGAATGAAATATGGTCATATGGGGACAGCAATGTGGGCTTATGCAGGACAGTTATAGGGGGTGATATTGAAGCTAAAAAAATAGGACAGGTTTGGGACTGTTACATGCTGTCATGAAAGGCTGGAAATGGCATGGTTTGGACTGATTTAGGAGGGCTGCTTATAGGGCATGTTAGGACTGAAACATTAGGCAATGTGGACAGCCATCTAGGTGTTAAGGATAGCCAGTTTATAGGTAAAATCTGGACAGCCAATATACTAATTTTTGGAGACTGATTTGGTAAGTTAAGGACAGGTTTATGACAGAAATGTGAGAGTGTGGTGAGGGTTAAAACAGTACATATTCTTGTGAGGGACGGTCATGTGAGGATGTGTGTGTTGAGCATGAGAGCTTGTGTGTGAACCCTGGAAACCCAAGGACAGAAACAGTGTGCAGGAAACCATATGTGCAGGAAAACATAAAACAGGGTGTACAATGTGTGTGTGTTTGCAATGTGATAGAGTGTTAGATTTTAAGGAATGTCCTGTGTATATTCTCATGTATCCTAAACTAAATGACAGGAATTGAAGTAGTCCAGTTTTCAGTTCAATAGTGCCAACCATCCCTCAGGTTTGTGGGTGCAAAACAGTTCCTTAGGTGTGAAATGTGTGAATCTCAGGAAACAACATTCATAGGAATCAAAACAATCATGACAATTTGATTTCTAATTAACAGTGAATCCTATTTACACATTCAATCCTCAGCTAATCAAAACCCAATTCCTAACAGTTAGCAGTTAAAACATTTGTTAAACTAACAATTTAACATGTAAGGAACTGAAAATAACTCAGTGAACTAAGCAATCTCAGGTTTTGAGAACTATGGGATCAATAGTTTCAAAGATAACTCGGTTTGTACATTAAGCCATAATGCAAATCATCTCAGCTTTAAAATAGGAATTAAGGTTAGAATGAAAACTCAGGAAAATGTATGCTCAGGCATTGGAAAATATTGATAGGAATATTAAATCAAAATCAGTTATTAAGGAAATGAAGTTAATTTACAGTTTGAAAACAGTGGATACATGGCATAAACTGGAAAACAGTGAGTCACTAGAGGAATTCAGTGGCATGGTATAATCTGTGTATGTACAGAAAATAGACAATAGGAAAACAGTGTAGTTAGCTAACTATATCCTGTGTGCATGTGGGCAATAGGAAAACATGGAATGACAATAACCTGTGTGTATATCCTGGGAATCAACCTATTGCAACCGTGTACATTGTGAATAGAAAACAGGGATTCATTGAGTTAACTAATCATTATGAAATCTGAAGATAATTGACAGTTACCTAGAATAGTGAGCATACATTGTTAGGAATGAATGAATATTCTACTAGGTAAAAATGGGAAGGACATCTCAGGAATAGTATTTGAATCAATTCAATTCAGTAAAAAAATAGAGAGGAACAACTCTCATTCATGCAAATTCTAGCCCAGCTCAAAATCTAATTCGAATATAGATTGAATCAAACAATTGGAATAATAAAACAGGATAGTCACATGAAGACTGAAACTAAATCCATGTATCAGCTATTTCAGTCCAACCATTACAAACCAGAATTTGAACCCAAAATCTCAAACTCCAAACTTAGATCATTATTCAGAAATCAGTAAACATGCATGTGAGTTAATGTGGTATTTAAACATTGGCAGTTTTGTTTAGGAATTCAAATCAATTTCAAAGGAAATGGAATCAATTCTCAGGTAACAACCAATGTACCCACTGTCATTCGAGGACCACCACCAATCCAAAATCCCATTTACAAACCCACAAGTCGATTTCGAAAGTAATTTGCATTAGTCATAAACTAACAATCATGTAGGAGTAATTTGCAGTCGAAACATCATCCAAACAGGGAAATAAAAAGGTTTTAAAAAAACTGGAAACTAATGTATCAGCGTATCAGTGATAATACCATTCGAAGCCTCATTCGAAACCAATATCATATTAAAAACCTAAATTAACATGTAACTAAATCTAACATAGGTTATATATCATAAATAGGATCAATATAGCAATTAAAAACATTGTTAATAGCATTCAAAATTGAATAAAACAGTGAATCAAATCAGCACTGTCCTGGACTGTACAGTGACGAACCCATGCACACACGAATACGTGTCCGACACGACACGAGGACTCGTGAAACTCGAGGAACCTCGTGTCAGTCATGGACACGACACGTGTGTCAAGTTTTGTGGGTTGAAACCCTGTGTGCACTGAGGAAATACACCCGAGTAGCAGGACATCAACCTGCCATCGTGCACGCGCGCACGGCCGCGTGTCCACACGCTCGTGTCGACTCGACACGACGCTAAGGCGTGCTCAGTGCTATAGAAACGTGTAAGCAAGAACAAAACCTAGCATCCTATTCAAAAACAATCCATAAAAACAAACGAAATGCCCTTTGAGGCATTTCGACAAACACCTAGGGACAGGGTCTAATACGTGTCCAGAACGGACACGAAACCTATGAACCCCGACACGAAACTAATGCAGACACTTAGGGGACTCCTAGGGCTATGCATCCATGATGAATAAACAGTAGGTTAGATAGGGTTTAAGAGAGTTACCAATGGGTTCTCCTCAAGCTCAAAACCTTCAATGAACAGTGCTTTCTACTGTAGCTCGAGCACGAATAGGTTCCCAAATCAGTCCTCTACCTCCATGGACAGTAAGAGGGTGATGGTTAGGTCACAATGCAAGAAGTTTCATTGAAAAAGGTTAAGAAATGACCAAGTTATGAAGGAGTGAATAGAAGGCTCACCTTATTCTTGAGAATGGAGAAATGATGTAAAGAGGCAAAGGATTTGAGAGGGATTAAATAGGGAGGGGATCCCAAGATGGCTGCCCTAATATCTAGGGTTAGAGTTGATCTAATGGTTCTCCACCATTCTAGGCTAATCAATGGCTAGATGAAACCTAGGTAGCCTATCACTAGTCTTAACTAATCAATATGACTAATAACTAATCAAATCACAAATCATGACAAGCCATGACTAACAATGACCAATCTAAATCTAACTTAGTCTAACCATGACTAGCTAGGACTAATCTAGGTTAGGCTAAACTAGACCACATAAAATAAATTAAAATAATATTTAAAATCACACCATTCACAATAAATCATTTGAATTCCTAATAAAATATATTAAATTCCAATAATTCAAAAGTGACAAAAATACCCTCTAGGCTAAAATGTACTAGTCAAACATCCTAATCATATGGCTAGGCTCTAAGGTTACACTAGTCAAACACCAAAATCATAAGTCATGATTTAAATAGTTTTTTAAAAAAATAATTAAAAATCACTAAAATCATAATATGAAATAAATATTATTAAATAATAATTGTAATTACAAAATTTCAAAATTACCCTCATCTGGAAAACTGGGTGTTACAATCCTACCCACCTTATAAAAATTTCGTCCTCGAAATTAAGATGGTAGCAGTCCTTCTAGGTCAAACACCCCACAATCAAAGTCTCAAACATACCGTCAGATAATCATATGCGTCTGTCCAAAATCATGTTGTCCAGAGTCTTCATCATGCTAGTGAGCAAGGCTACGATAATCACAGAGTCCTTGACTAAGGTACGTACCCTTAGGTTCATGGTATTTAAAATTTTCGCATTGACGCATGCGACGGCGAAAATCTTAAATTCCCATACCCGAGAAATACATCCAAAATCTGACTACATGTCCTTACTATGCCAACTAGCACGACCATCGAAGATTCTAGATCCCATGATTTAGGCGACCTAGCCCATATGATTTATCTCAGAAGAAATCAACATAACACCAAAAACAACAGGACAAAATTGATAAATCAATAAGGAATAGGGAGAATCGAATTTCAAGACAGCTATAAGAGGCAATTGCAGAAATGAAATCAAAAGAACGGAACCTGCAACTAGATCTCCAATGGCCAGTGTATCCTTGACTGTCCTGACGATAGCTCGCCCTGCTAGTTTCCCCTGGTCTGCTGCTGATGCTGCATGAATCACCGCTGCTGAGAGAAGTCAGAAATGACGAGAGAAAATCTCTGTACAGATATAGGTGCACCTCTAATGTAGCAGAAATGCCAACCTGAGTCGGCACAACAGAAGCTGCGGTCTCGAGGCCCTGATGAACAGGACGAGAGGTGGCCAGCCTCTCGATAGTATCCCTCGAACCGAAGCGATGAGATCGTCTTCATAACCATCATGAAAACAGATCAAAACAAGGAGCAATTTCTGAGAATGAAGCAAAAATTTAAAGGAGGACAGTTTATATTCAAGGGAAGTCAATAAGCAACAATTTTAGACAAAGGAATCTGATTAAGAGTTTTTCCTAATGTGATCGAGTACCTCTAAAAATAATCCTAATCCTACTGCAGGCTGTAGTGATACTCTAGTTCGAATACCACTACATAAACTCGACCTGCATGGGCCACCACTAAAAACGTGTCACGACCCGCACCCACTGTGAGGGTACGAGAACGTAACAACGCCCAGCCTACGCCGCAGTGTCGGCGGTAGAACGCTGTTCTAGGTCATAAACTATAACTAACATGATATGAATACTCTCCATAAGGAGGCCAACACAGAGGTACAACTCAATCACAATCTAGAGATAGAATATGGCACGATAAAATAGATAAGAGAATCCTCAACTGAGGTACAACAGAAATGAAATGCAAGTCTAATCATCTCTAAAAATATACAACTCTGAATCAAGAACAACAATTAAACCTAAAATGAAAAAACAGTCTAAGCTATCTATACTAAGCAGGGTATCGTCCTCAGCAGCTGCCTGAACCTCCCCAGGGGTCCAGGTCGCGAGTGTCATCTAGGCAGCTCCAAGTAAGGGTGTAGGGTGCCTCATCATCCTCTGTAAAATTTTCAACAGGTCCAGTCAGGACGGGAGCGAGCACAAAACATCTCACGCAGTTCATATCATGTTAGGAAATATAAAGCATGCAATAGAGTAAGGTACATGAAACGCTGAAAGAAGAAGATATATGAAAACAGTAGAGATTTGATAACAGGAAATATCTAAATATGATAAGTAAGACTGTAAGAAACATGTGATTTTAGAGCACAATATGGTTATGTAAACGGGTTAGGTTATACAATAAAATGGGACTCCTTTGTACGTGGGTGTACAATGGACATATACAATTTCTTATACAATACGATTGATCACATAACCATTTCTACTCCCCCTCCCCAATCAATACACAAGGATCCAATTCAGTTACGTTACCTTATACAATGACTTGTACAATAGCTTGTACAATGGCTTGTACAATGGCTCAATGTGATACTAAGAGTACAATATGCACAATGAGTGTACAATGATAAGGGTATTCAATAAATACAACATGTAAGTGAAACGCACATCACAATATGTACTTAGTGAATACAAGGAGATAACATCTCAGAAGAAGATCCATATAGTACCAATCCGTGATAAAGATCGTGTCAGCATCAAGTACAGTAATCTAGAGCAAGAATGTAAATCCATACAAGTATGAAACGGTCAGAGAATGTACTCGCCTCGTATCTGAATGTCTGAAGTAAATGTACTGTCCGAGATGAGATACCTGACTCCTAGTCAAAGCAACACAAGTCACAACAAGTCTAAAATGATATAATGAAGTCCTACTATGCATTCTACATGATTCTAGGTCAATCTAAACCAAAGTCAACACTTGGTCAACTTCAGTCAACTATACTAGTCAAGGCTAGGTCAACCAAGTCAAACCTATGTCAAACTAGTCTACACTAGGCTAACAAGGCTATTCTAAGTCTAACTAGACTACACAAGTCAAATCTAGGCCCACTAGGCATACCATGCCATAGTCAACCCATAACTCATCTATATGTCATATATATATCTATACCATCTAAAATAGAAGCACCTAAACATACATACACCAATTACCATTATACAATATCAACCATGCACTAATCATACATTTACATTAACACACATTCATATATATAGGAACCTATGTATATACATATCTCAATTTATATATAGGTACACATATGAAAGAGAGGGGGAAACACAGGAATACAAGGGTGTGTGAAAGAGGGTGAGAGAGAGTGTGGTGCCATCACATGAGTGTGTGGGTGTTGAGAATGAGTGACAAGAAGGTGAAGTATGTGAAGAGTGTGTGTGTTAGTGACAGCAATGATGGGAAAAATCTGGAATGAAATATGGTCATATGGGGACAGCAATGTGGGCTTATGCAGGACAGTTATAGGGGGTGATATTAAAGCTAAAAAAATAGGACAGGTTTGGGACTATTACATGCTGTCATGAAAGGCTGGAAATGGCATGGTTTGGACTGATTTAGGAGGGCTGCTTATAGGGCATGTTAGGACTGAAACATTAGGCAATGTGGACAGCCATCTAGGTGTTAAGGACAGCCAGTTTATAGGTAAAATCTGGACAGCCAATATACTAATTTTTGGAGACTGATTTGGTAAGTTAAGGACAGGTTTATGACAGAAATGTGAGAGTGTGGTGAGGGTTAAAACAGTGCATATTCATGTGAGGGAGGGTCATGTGAGGATGTGTGTGTTGAGCATGAGAGCTTGTGTGTGAACCCTGGAAACCCAAGGACAGAAACAATGTGCAGGAAACCATATGTGCAGGAAAACATAAAACAGGGTGTACAATGTGTGTGTGTTTGCAATGTGATAGAGTGTTAGATTTTAAGGAATGTCCTGTGTATATTCTCAGGTATCCTAAACTAAATGACAGGAATTGAAGTAGTCCAATTTTCAGTTCAATAGTGCCAACCATCCCTCAGGTTTGTGGGTGCAAAACAGTGCCTTAGGTGTGAAATGTGTGAATCTCAGGAAACAGCATTCATAGGAATCAAAACAATCATGACAATTTGATTTCTAATTAACAGTGAATCCTATTTACACATTCAATCCTCAGCTAATCAAAACCCAATTCCCGAGTTAACATTTAGATAACAGTTAGCAGTTAAAACATTTGTTAAACTAACAATTTAACATGTAAGGAACTGAAAATAACTCAGTGAACTAAGCAATCTCAGGTTTTGAGAACTATGGGATCAATAGTTTCAAAGATAACTCGGTTTGTACATTAAGCCATAATGCAAATCATCTCAGCTTTAAAATAGGAATTAAGGTTAGAATGAAAACTCAGGAAAATGTATGCTCAGGCATTGGAAAATATTGATAGGAATATTAAATCAAAATCAGTTATTAAGGAAATGAAGTTAATTTACAGTTTGAAAACAGTGGATACATGGCATAAACTGGAAAACAGTGAGTCACTAGAGGAATTCAGTGGCATGGTATAATCTGTGTATGTACAGAAAATAGACAATAGGAAAACAGTGTAGTTAGCTAACTATATCCTGTGTGCATGTGGGCAATAGGAAAACATGGAATGACAATAACCTGTGTGTATATCCTGGGAATCAACCTATTGCAACCGTGTACATTGTGAATAGAAAACAGGGATTCATTGAGTTAACTAATCATTATGAAATCTGGAGATAATTGACAGTTACCTAGAATAGTGAGCATACATTGTTAGGAATGAATGAACATTCTACTAGGTAAAAATGGGAAGGACATCTCAGGAATAGTATTTGAATCAATTCAATTCAGTAAAAAAAAATAGAGAGGAACAACTCTCATTCATGCAAATTCTAGCCCAGCTCAAAATCTAATTCGAATATAGATTGAATCAAACAATTGGAATAATAAAACAGGATAGTCACATGAAGACTGAAACTAAATCCATGTATCAGCTATTTCAGTCCAACCATTACAAACCAGAATTTGAACCCAAAATCTCAAACTCCAAACTTAGATCATTATTCAGAAATCAGTAAACATGCATGTGAGTTAATGTGGTATTTAAACATTGGCAGTTTTGTTTAGGAATTCAAATCAATTTCAAAGGAAATGGAATCAATTCTCAGGTAACAACCAATGTACCCACTGTCATTCGAGGACCACCACCAATCCAAAATCCCATTTACAAACCCACAAGTCGATTTCGAAAGTAATTTGCATTAGTCATAAACTAACAATCATGTAGGAGTAATTTGCAGTCGAAACATCATCCAAACAGAGAAATAAAAAGGTTTTAAAAAAACTGGAAACTAATGTATCAGCGTATCAGTGATAATACCATTCGAAGCCTCATTCGAAACCAATATCATATTAAAAACCTAAATTAACATGTAACTAAATCTAACATAGGTTATATATCATAAATAGGATCAATATAGCAATTAAAAACATTGTTAATAGCATTCAAAATCGAATAAAACAGTGAATCAAATCAGCACTGTCCTGGACTGTACAGTGACGAACCCATGCACATACGAATACGTGTCCGACACGACACGAGGACTCGTAAAACTCGAGGAACCTCGTGTCAGTCATGGACACGACACGTGTGTCAAGTTTTGTGGGTTGAAACCCTGTGTGCACTGAGGAAATACACCCGAGTAGCAGGACATCAACCTGCCATCGTGCACGCGCGCGCGGCCGCGTGTCCACACGCTCGTGTCGACTCGACACGACGCTAAGGCGTGCTCAGTGCTATAGAAACGTGTAAGCAAGAACAAAACCTAGCATCCTATTCAAAAACAATCCATAAAAACAAACGAAATGCCCTTTGAGGCATTTCGACAAACACCTAGGGACAGGGTCTGATACGTGTCCAGAACGGACACGAAACCTATGAACCCCGACACGAAACTAATGTAGACACTTAGGGGACTCTTAGGGCTATGCATCCATGATGAATAAACAGTAGGTTAGATAGGGTTTAAGAGAGTTACCAATGGGTTCTCCTCAAGCTCAAAACCTTCAATGAACAGTGCTTTCTACTGTAGCTCGAGCACGAATAGGTTCCCAAATCAGTCCTCTACCTCCATGGACAGTAAGAGGGTGATGGTTAGGTCACAATGCAAGAAGTTTTATTGAAAAAGGTTAAGAAATGACCAAGTTATGAAGGAGTGAATAGAAGGCTCACCTTATTCTTGAGAATGGAGAAATGATGTAAAGAGGCAAAGGATTTGAGAGGGATTAAATAGGGAGGGGATCCCAAGATGGCTGCCCTAATATCTAGGGTTAGAGTTGATCTAATGGTTCTCCACCATTCTAGGCTAATCAATGGCTAGGTGAAACCTAGGTAGCCTATCACTAGTCTTAACTAATCAATATGACTAATAACTAATCAAATCACAAATCATGACTAGCCATGACTAACAATGACCAATCTAAATCTAACTTAGTCTAACCATGACTAGCTAGGACTAATCTAGGTTAGGCTAAACTAGACCACATAAAATTAAATTAAAATAATATTTAAAATCACACCATTCACAATAATCATTTAAATTCCTAATAAAATATATTAAATTCCAATAATTCAAAAGTGACAAAAATACCCTCTAGGCTAAAATGTACTAGTCAAACATCTTAATCATATGGCTAGGCTCTAAGGTTACACTAGTCAAACACCAAAATCATAAGTCATGATTTAAATAGTTTTTTAAAAAAATAATTAAAAATCACTAAAATCATAATATGAAATAAATATCATTAAATAATAATTATAATTACAAAATTTCAAAATTACCCTCATCTGGAAAATTGGGTGTTACATCCAGGAACCAGCAAGTTTAAAGAACTTGTGGAACGCTCGAAGTCACCTCTGTTCTGACTCCTTGGATGGACTTGCAATGGCGGCAGCAACTCTCTCTCTCTCTTTCTCCTTTTTTGACTTGTAATTTTCGTAGTAGTCACAAAGGAGGCCAGAAAAGAGTATTTATAGAGAGAGGGTGGAAACCCTAGCCGCCTCTTCAGTTATGGAAAGATTGAATCAAATCCCAAAAGATAGCAACAAGATTTAATTCAAATCCTACGAAATTAATTCAAATCCCACAAAGATAGGATCTGAATTAATTCAAATCTCACAAAGATAGGATCTGATTTAATCGCATTGATTCAGCCTTTCCATAACTGATTTGTAATCTGCACAGTCAGCGGATCCCTCCATGCGGCAGCAGCAGCAGCCTGGCCGTATGAGCCTAATGGCCGCATGGACCGCATGAGCCGTATGAGCCACATGGACCGTATAAATACCGCATGACTGCTGACGTGCTAAGTGCAAAGTGCGCCAACAAAATGCCACATTACGCCTCATGAGCCCATGAGCCCGAGTCCGAGTCCGAGTCGCTAAGCCCCTTTGGGGCTTAGCTCCAAATGGAATTAATCCAAGAGAATGACAAAAGCATTAATGCTTAATCCTTGGAGCCTTATTCTTACCTCCTTGTAAAATCACCCACATGGTCCCCTCCTTAGGGTCACCACCCCATGTGCATCTCTCAACAACACACCCAAGTATATATGTTGAGATAACTCATGGTGCATTTCCGATGTGGGACTAACATTTACAAGGCATGTTGAGAGCAAGCTCTCTCCATGTAAAGAAAGCACCAATAGCAGGTACGTCGTGGTGGTGGTGTTGGCAGCGGGGATAGGATCAGAGTTATCTAGGGGGATGGTTGTGATGGGGATGTAGTGTCGGGCGTGTCTGACACCGAGGAAAATATGTACATGTAGATGAATAAAATAGTGGAAGGGTTGGTGACGAACATGGACACGATGCACGATAATTGTAGTTGTTTTTTGTGGCTGGATAAGAAAATTTGGAGAAGCAGCCTCTTTAAATAGGAGTTGAATTCCTAGTTCCGATAAGGATGAAAAGTACTTCTAGATAAAATCTTCCTTTAGTTTAAAATCAAATAAACTTTTAGATAAAACCAATCTAATCAAATTTCCATAATGATCGAAACTAATAATTTAGAGTATTAGGCTATATTATCAAATAAATTAAATCATGTAAATTCAAATTCAAATCGAAGACCCTCAAAATTAAATCTAATCGCAATCTATTAGTAATATTCGAAATAATTTCAAACCTATAAGCCCAAATATTTAAATGCATATTTAAATAATATTCTACTTTATCAAGATAATATAAAGTTTTATAAACCAATCTTTTTTTTAAAACAAATGGACAAAATCCTTTCTATTATCTAGCAGTTTGCATCATACGAATTTCAAATTCAAGACAAATAAGCTATCATCATAGCAATTTAAAGATAGTATTCGTTGATAGCATATAAATTTAAATCTAAAATAAAATTGATTTATCATTATAAACTAAAAATAATATTTGTTGTCATGAAAATATTGTAACATATATTTTACAAATTGAACCCCTTTTTATTATCCAAAAGTGTTTATGATCTTTTAAACTATCAAAACAAATAACAATGAAATTTAATAAAATATTTTTATTAAGAGAAATTAGTACTTTAATTTAAACTAGTTTATTTGATTATCACAAATATCTTTCAAAAAAATCTCGAGGAAAAATTACCTTTTAAACACAATAAAATAAAATAAAATATTAAAAATCCGGGAAGATGAGTTACACATGTAATCTTTCCGTCTCTAGCCCTGGCGTGCAGTTTCGGCTTGTTAAGGTGTGGAGATAAATGGTAGCTCACTCAAAAAAACTCACCAAAATGAATCTACTTGAGAGACGGAGGGACTTCACGAACCAATCGCGCACCGCCTATGCGTCCTACATTGGCACCAATATTTAATTAGCATACATCGGTCTCTTTCTCTCAAGATTCGGAATGAATGCGAAATACGATGAAAGCGAACAATGAAAACCAATCATCGAAAACCAACACGAAAATGCATTCATCAAAATCAAGCAGCGAAAGAAAACATCCAACGAAAACTATTGGACTCATTTCAATAGAAGCTAATCCATCAGTTGGAAAGGTTCATTGCATTTCGTTCGTGATCCAATGATACCGGCAAAGGTTTCCCCAAACATCAGTCAAGACTGATTTAGCAAGCTGTGGGTATTACATAGTAGACCGCGAGGAGCAGGGCACTACATATCCACTCAAAAGAATTCTCGTATGTTTCAGCCGTGTCGATCTCGGGTCCGACCCTGGATGTCCATATTTAATTCTATTATGTCTGATACATTACAAATCTATTTCTGTGTCATCTCAACATAGACACACACAAATGCCAAAATCAACCCCCCTCCCCGTATCCGACACGACATAAGAGTCAAAACCTATATAAGATCCTCTACGTGGCATTGGCCAGCCACGTATCAACTGGACTCTAGCCCAACTTGAATACATATAAACTATCTAGAGTAGGATAAATCTAACCATAATTAGTCTAAACATTCTATATCTCAATTCACATGAAAACGAATATAATGAATGAACAATATATTTCATGTTATGCAGGCCACTGGCATATATATTCGAATAGACCCGGAAGAAAATGTGGGTCCATCAAAACTAGTCAATACAACAGTTAATATCATAGCAAAAATATAAAATACGAGAGAATATAAAAGGCACCACTAGCGATACCTGAATCCTTCAGATGAATCATAGTTATCCAAATATCTTACACAGCAATCTTAGCATATTCCTGGAAGAAAACCAGGTCCTTGGAGAGACGTAACAAGATACATAATATACATGTCAAATATAAACTAAAAACAAACATGCAATGGGGTACAATAACCAAACTACGTGAAATGCTCTTTTGAGAACAACGTTCAATGCATGGACCCTCTGGCTAAATGAGACCGACATAGACTCTTCGGAGACTAGTGGCCTAAAAATACACAGTGCATTTGTATAGACCGCAAAGCTTCTCCTGGATGCCAGAGGACAACTACTTATATATATAACCATGGTCGTCACCCCGCATCTCATCGAAGTGTACGATCACTAGAAAGTGCACAGTAGCCCATATGCATAGTGTCTGTCCTACCCACCTACTACTACTATCCAGGTCATCTATACGACATCTCAAATTTCTTACCACTAAGTCCAATGAATGCATCTATAACACCAAGTATGAACTATACCGACACATGTCGCGTACATATCGATGACCAGTCATATATAGTAGCATATATCCTCTCATAAATATCACACATTTGTGTATACTAAGTACTTGTTTAGGTCATATGAGATACAAGGATATCCCAACAAATACTGTGATAGTCTACTAACGACTAGCTCATGATACATACATGCATACGTAAATGTATTGACGTGTGCCATTGATCGCACCGGAGTCTTCTCAGACACACAAGAATGCACAGATAATATATATATAAATATAGTAAATATAAGCATGTAAAAATGACATGAAGTAACAATAAATATGTGACAAGGTATACTTGCCTGGCTCTATCACCTTCCAGACTAGGAGTACGAAGTTTCTATCTTCGGTCTTATATATATATATATATATATATATATATATATATATATATATATATATATATGAAGGCCAAGAAAGAGTTTTGAACTACCTATTGTATTAAGGACCTAAGTGAAAATCTTCACTAAGCCAAACCGTGTAACTCCCCTTCTTCTTCTAAGCGAGCAGCATCTAAAAGACGGAGAGGGAAAAATCTTTAGTTATTTTGAATAGGAATTTCCTTTAAAGTATGAATATTGATCCACTTCTAAGGTTGGAGAAGCAGCAGAAAATCTTTCTTTTTCTCAACGGTTCCAGCGACTGGGAGAAGCACGGTGGTTTGTTTCCCCTGGAGAACATAGAGTTTGCTCTAGAGTTGGGAGGTGTCTCTTTGACGCATCATGCGGAGATTAAGAGGGAACGGATGGATCGGTTTGTTGTCCATGGACGTTGTTCATCCCTGTTGACTGGAAAGTATAGACACGAGTCTGCGGGTGGGCTTCCTCTAGTCGACCGGAATGGAGACTAGTCATGGAGGTCCAACATTTGCAGGAAAGGGCGAGGCAACCTAGATCAGCCATAGGAAGGTGTTTGAGAATAAAAGCTCGTGTAGGGCTCGACTTCGACGATCTGAGACGGGGCTCGTCGATGGCGGAGTGTCGGTATGGCAGTGTACTGAGGAGGAGGTCGGAGATATGAAGGTTGTTGAGGCGAGGTAGTGGCCCTGGAGTCGGGGTTGCATGTCCAGAAGACTGTTCAGTTAGACACGATGTTAGTCACAAAAATCTAAGGATAAGATGGTCAACCTATGTGACTACTAGCGTTGCAGTGGCCATGGGGTAAACAATGGCAGGGGTTGGCATTGGTCTCTCTAGGTGGTACTACGCCCAAGTGGTAGAAGTAGCAAAGACCTGTCAATTGAGGATGACGACAATGGCTTGGTCCTGTTTGGCGAGTTCCTGGTCAGCATCTTGAGGAGGGTGGTAGAGCTCGTCGGTGACAGCCACTATTGTTGCCTCATGTCGATGGAATGGTTATGATGATGAAGTCACATATGGAACACTCGACGAGATGGTGGTATGGATGTGTTAGACTGTGCCCTGGCTTGCTCATGCGGTGGCTCACAGCTTCCAGGTAAGGCCAATGCTGTAATGTCCCACTCCACGAAGGCACTAGATAAACAGAGAGATCAGATTATTGACTCTGCAACAGAAGACGATTGATCTAGGTGAGTGGACAAAGACTCATTTTATGATTCGCTTACGCCTAATAAGAATCTTAGTTTTTGAATGAATGTTATTGCTAATAATAAGATGGTAATCATTGAGTATGCTTATAAGAGAATCTACATACTGCCATGCTAAGAACAAGAAAAAAGATAACCTACATGCTAAAAAGAATTATTGCCTGCTAATAAGAAATGATATGATGCATGTCATGCTAAAGTAGAATGTTGCCGCAATCAATGAACTGTTGCCATGCTAAATAAGATGAAAATAGAGTATGCTTTCATGCCCTAATTGTATGCTATCAAAGAGTAGACCGCTATGCTCACTGTTATAGAAATGTTACTATGCTTTGCTAAAGATTGTCTTGTGCCTGATTGTATGCTGAAACGAATGAATGAATGATGAAAATTGTATCGATCAAATGAATGAACGGAAAAGAGAAGCAGAGCCATGAATCTGTTGTTTGAATGAACGAAATAAAAGAGGAGCTATTGGCTCTGTTATACAAAAATAAAAGAAAAGACAGAATGATTGCTGATTGATAACATGTGCCTTGAATAGTTTTAGTTGATAGAATGAATAGTTCATGCATTGGTCTTAGACAACTTGTGCACAAGGTAATAGTCTTTCGACGGTTCTTGGGACACTGGGAATCGATCAGCCTGGGAGAGATTGTAATAGCATCCCTGAGGTAAATGCTAGACCTCACGATCAGGGGAGATGTTGTGTCTATTAGCGACGAGCTGAACCATGAGACTCAGCGGCTAATCATGGGAACGTACCCATGGACCATCATGTAGATAGACATGGATTGGTGAAGAGCTGAACCCTGAGCCACAGCTGCTAGTATGTGTGTATATCAGTATATAGCTGACCTGGAGAGTCACAACTACTGGTATGTGCACGTACTAGTACAGAGCTGAGCCTTGAGTCAAAGCTGCCAATCGGATTGCATGAGTCGGTAACTATTTTGCTAAGAGGTATCAGTGCAGAGATGAACAAGATAAATGTTGGTTATGTTATGTTTATGCTAATCCTTGTCTTGTGCAGGAATGGACCGTCGGCTAAGGTAAGAATCACTAAAAAGTGATACATTTGTTGCTAAGTTTCCTGAACACGAGTTGCTTAAAGAATAGTCTATTACAAGGAATTGTCATGTCCCTTTCAAAGAAAATATATGATAATTGTGCTTGTAACTAACCCTGAGAATGTCTTGAATAAGAAAAAAGAATGCTAATGCTATTGCCCCTAAGAATATAGTATGACTCATAAAACACACTGCGTACTTCACAAGAAATGAGTAGTCATCGTGCTTGAAATGAATAGTCCCCTTGTATGCTTGAGATTAAATGATATGAACTGTGGCTTTTCGAAAGTATTTTCAAAAGATTTAAGCTAACTCTGTACTGCATGAAATGAACATAGGTAAAAGTAGCAAGATCACATCACAAGAAATGTTTTCTCACTAAATGAATTAGTAATCATTTCAGACAAATGTAGCCTTTGTTCACAATCACCAGTATATTGATATATTGACCCATCATCAGTTCGCACGCAGGTGCAAGATGCATCGAGAAGGATAGTCCGAAGTGATAGCCCGAACCTCATCTTCAGGAGCCAGAAATCAGAAGAGATGCCAGAAGATGGACATCTGTTGCAAAGAGTTAGTTTTGTATATAAAGGGATATAATGTATGGAACGGGATCATTATAATCTGTAATGTTTCTGAGAGAATGTAAGCATTGTATCAGAGAGAATTGAGAGCTTGTAATCTGTTCAAATAAAATCAATAATAAGAATTTGTTTCTGTTACCTTGTATTCAATTATTCTGCAATGTGTCCGCTGTTACTTCAAATATCTGCTTCATATTCCGGTACGTTATTGTCAATCTTATCTATTTTGTCATTATACTGGTCTTAGCCTTGTGCAAGTGCAACTTAGGCTTGCACGGCATCACGTCTAAGCGAGGACGAACGGTCTCACAGAGTCTGAAGTGAGGACAAAAGGACTCTGCGGGATCGGGGCATGACAAATGCCAACAAGCACTAACAGGGGCCCGACAGCGACGGGTCAAGGACGACGAGAACTCTACAGCAACGGCAGAGGTACAGTTTCTTTGTGGGACTACGGAGCCGGCTAGGAGCCATCGACTGGTGTGGTTAAGGATGCATGAAGAAGACGATCTATAGGTTACGCATATATAAATATATATGATCTTATTCATTTAGTTTTGGCAAATAGAGGATGATAATGTATCATATATATATATATATATATATATATATATATATATATATATATATATATATATAATCTTATTCATTTAGTTTTGGCAAATAGAGAGGGTTTGTTAGGATTATTTTAAGTTTTGAATTTGTTTAAGTAATTGTTTTGGGATTATCCAATTTGTTTTAAATGTATTATTCTTATGGTTGGTTATTCATGATGTACCCTAGAGTTTAATTTACTTCAACTAGTAGATTGAAAAAATATACGATTTATGTATATAGGCTCACAAATGGGTAGAAAGCTAGATTTCAATAGTTAGGTAAGTAGATATAGGAACCAAGGAGAATTTGAATATTTGAATTATTAGGGTTCATGTGGGTGAATAAACGGGTAAGACTACTCTATTATTTATTTATTGGGGATTTTGATAGAAATTTTGGGATAAATGTTTATTTAGGGGATTTAATTGGTGGGGGTATATGTATAGAAAACTATATATTTGTATTTATCTATTATAAATTTCTGCAAGTAAATCAACAAACCTAATAATATATTATTATTTTTTTCCTAATAATTTGGAATTGAGTATTGATCTATTCATGCTTATTTATTGCCTATCTTATTTTCTATTCTTTGTAAGGACATCATGAACCATAATCTAAAATATAAACAAAACTAGGAAAAAGTATTATTTTTTTATTTTTTTGGAACATGATGTTACATTATAACTACATTACAAGAACTTTCTCCTCGAAATTTAATTGTGCTAAAATATGAACCAATATGGCACTTAAGGTTCCAATTCCTTGATTCAAAATTTCATACCTACATCCCTTATCATAACCACAAAATGTCCTTGATATTTTGGAAGGACGACCACTCAATAACGTTAAAGATCTAGGCTCCAATATGGCAATTAATTATTCTCATTAGCTAGGAACAATCAACCAAAATCCAAGTACTAATTGAACCTGGGCAACTAATAATCTAATATAATACTATTAACACAAACTTCTACAACTATCCATAAAGATAATACTATTACTTGTAGCCGCTCCATGTGGTGTCACTCATAGCCATAGAAATCTAAATTCAAAATTATTCCCCTCAATCATCATTTTTTAAAAGTCCCCATCACGCTCTCATCATCAATGTCAATCCATTTGAATTCATACTCCTGGTATATTTCAATACTTATACCTTTTGCCATCTAGATCAAAAAAAATCAAACCTATGTAGTTTAAAAATCTCGATATTAACCTCAAATTCACTTATTTAACTTTGAATACCTATCTTCAAATATAAGACCATGTTTTTTTTATCCACAATCGTAATCATTTATTATACTTATGCTCCCAAGTCCAATCCTAGACGAACTTTTGCAGTCGCATATTCGTAATCGACTTTTTCTAACTAAAATCTTATTATTCCACTTATATCTTTTTATTCGAGTCTGTAATTATTATTATATTCGCTAATCAAATCTATTAAACTTCATCAATCCTAATTAATTTACTACTAGGATCAAATTATTAATTGATAAAGTCTACCCACCTTTGATCACAAAAGCCTATCAAAATTCCATCATATCCCCTTTATCACTAAAGCATTAAAAAATGACAAGCCAACCATTTATGCAATTTATGTAAGGGGTACTTATTTCTATCCATCTAACTTCGGGTAACCGTCTTTTCTTAAAATTTTCCACCAAGCACGAGCGTTCAACCCTCCGGGGTAAGGAGATATGAAAAAAAAAATCTATAATGTCAAGGGAGAATAATTGAATGCAAATACGAAGGCCAAGGGGAAATAATTAATTTCAACAGGTTTTTTTCAAAACAGATGTGGATTGAGATTTCTAATCATATTTATTCCTATCGCATGCTTACTCGATGCGGTAACGTAACCGAAACGATATGCTTTAACATGCGCAGGCTACAACAAAACTATATCACGCCCTAGTCCCAAAATATGTAGGACCAGGATATGTGGCAATGGCCAACCACGTATCAAGTAGACTCTAGCCCAATTCTAATACGTATAAGCTGTCTAGAGTAGGGTAAATCTAACCAATAACTAGTCTAAACAATCTATACCTCAATTTGCATATAAACAAATATAATGAATGAACAATATGTTTCATGGTCTGCAGGCTACTAGCATATATGTTCGACTAGGTTGGACGCTCTGGCAGCCTCTAGCTGGGCTGGGCCGACTCTGTCCACGCTTCTGTTACTTTCTCCTCCCCCAACCTCATTCTACTTTTTGTAAACAATGATGATTGTATGCCAGCATGGAATCTCTTTTGTATCTATGGCTGCCCAAAGAAAAAAGACCGAGAAAAACTCTGGGAATCTATCAAGAACCTATCCGATACTTTCATTAAGTCGTGGTGTTGTATTGGAGACCTCAACGTCATCACTAAACTGGAGAAGAAATCAAGTGGTCAAGGGTTCGATCCTAATTCGAACTCCTCTTTCATGCAAATGGTCAATCAGTGCGGTCTCATAGACCTTGGATGCATTGGTCCGGCGTACACATGGTCGAACGGTAACAGCATATCTCATAAAGGAAAGGCTTGACAGGGCACTAGCTGACGCGGAGTGGTGCAGTATCCATCCGCACTCAACTATACATACGCTTCCCCACTACAACAGTGATCATGCCCCCATCCTCCTTAATACCAACAATCAAACCCGACAAAAGAAAAGACCTCTTCGCTTTGAAAGCTACTGGCTGTCTAGCGTATCCTTTAAGGAGACTCTTAATGCGACATGGCAGGCGGCTAACTCCAAACCAGAAGCAAGTCTCCTGACAAACTTGAAATTCACACTGGTTCAGCTACACAAATGGAGCCGATTCAGGTTTGGTAATATCAAATCCCGCATTAAGGCTCTTCAAACTCATCTTATGTCTATCCCACAGGAAGAATCAACATTCGCCACCTTGCGTTTGGAGAAGGACATCACAGAGGAGATTAATAATCTCCTTCTTATTGAAGAGACTTATTGGCGTCAACATGCAAAATGTCAATGGATCAAGGGCGGAGATAGGTGTACAAAATACTTTCATGTAAAGGCTACTATAAGAAAGAGACGAAATGAAATTCGAGCATTACAACTACCAGACGGCTCATGGACATCGGATCAGGAGAAAATTGTGTAGCTCCCCTTTCCGGAAAATTTTGAAATATTTTTTTATTATTTATTTGATTTAAATGGTGATTTTTAGATTTTTATAAATAATTATTTAGTTAATTATTACGGTAGATGACTTTAACCATGGTGGAATTTTGAAGTACAAGACGGCTAGGAATCATGCAACGGATAGTGCAGTGGCGTGCTTTGACTAGTATTTTAGCCATGGTAAGGGAGACATGTCCATAATTGTGTTCAATTATTTATTAATTACGACTTAACCCCCACCAGTGATTTATTTATTTATTAATTAGAATATTGACTTTTAGGTGACCCACTACCAAAATACAGTAAATTAGCGACGGAAAATTTTCGTCGGCATTAGCGACGGATTTGCGACAAATAGCCGACGGATGGGCGACGACATGCCGATACATTTTTTATTTCATTTTAAGGGGGAGAAAAGGTCTCTCATCCGTTGCTAGGTCGTCGGAGGTATAGTGACGGTTACACAACCGTCGCTATGTAGTCGATTATTTGGCGGGAATTATTGGGAGAAGTGGCGGGACAATTCTTCGACTACATAGCGACGGATAGTCCGTCGGCAAGTATCAAATAGAGCGACGGATTAGTGACGGATAAAATTCGACGCTAGTCCGTCGCTAAATATACGTTCCAGACATAAATTGAAACGACGGGGGAAACTTTTCATTCCCCCCAAATTTTATTCTCTCTCATCTCTCTCTCTCTCTCCCGCGGCGGTCGGCGACCTCACTCTCATCTCTCTCTTCCGCGGTGGTGATCGACGACCTCTCATCTCTCTCTTCCAAAGGTAATCTCTCTCTCTCTCGATGGTCGTAGGTGTCGTAGGCTGTCGGGGGTGTCGTGGGGCAGCGCACACGGGGGGCAGCACGGGGCTGCGGCGGGCGGTGGAGCGTGCGGGGCATTGTGGGGCTGCGGCGGGCGGCGGGGGGCAGCACGCTCCGGGGCAGCGGAATATATATATATATATTTTTTTTTGGGAGAAGAACTCGTACAAACTCTTTGTGAACAAAGAGTTTATAGGAGTTCGTCTTCTTCCGAAATACAACTCTATATGTTATTGCCTTCAATCTCTCCTTCCCTGATGGGAAATACAGCATGTGTGTTACTGTAATTGGCCAATCACTCTCGTAAACATCAATATGTAGGAGATTTTTTACTCTCTTGTGACTCTATTGCAATGGTATTCTAGCTCGAGAAGAGAAAAATCTAAGTACAGTTGTTAATAAACCTTGCACCATGCTAATCTGATACGGCCGATACATATCATCGCTACGGCCGATACCTATCGGATATAGCCGATACCGAATCGATAAGGCCGGTACGAATCCTAGCTATACGACCGATACATATCGGATAGGACGATACCAATTCGCTAAGGCCAATACCAATTTGATACGGCCTATACCAAACCTATAGACCGATACTAATCTGATGCGGTCGATATTAAGTACATCCGGCCTATATACCAGCGGATCCACCAGTTACATGATTATATACTAATTCTGTTTAGTTTATCTTACTATACAGATTTTCATATCCAATCTATGATGGATCGTTATTTCGTTGATCGTACATGGATGTATAAACGATAACACGAGAGCAGAATAGGTGTGAGTGACTATTTTCAGGCAGGCATGGAAGTGTTTCTTAACTATGACACGAGAGCAGAATAGATGTAAAAATCGATATAATTTAAGTTGAATTTTAGTGGGTTTTAAAATTCATTCTTAATTCTCAAGATAATTTGTCTCTCTTGATACCTACACCATATAAAAAAGAAAGTTGGCAACAAGGCTCATATAGAGGCTTCGATATGCGAAGCATATCTTATCGAAGAGGTGTCAAACTTTTGCTCCATTTATTTCGATACTCATGTTAAGACAAATCGAAATAGACCTCAAAGGAATGACGAGGACGTTGAGGATGGAGGTATATTCAATATAAGGGGCAAGCCTGTTGGGGCTAGTAAAAAATGGTGGTTGATTGACGACGAATATGATGCCGCTCATCGATATGTCTTGTTAAACTGTGACATACAAGAAGTGAGAGATTTGGAGAAGTAAGTCAGTACACTTGCACTCGTTAGTTATAATCTCAAATTTGATGAAGTAAGTGACTACACTTATATATTCTTATTTTCTCTAATAGTGTATTTAGAGATGAAGTCAAAATGAGGACACCCGATATTACCGATAAGGGACTTCAAAGAGAGGTTGATTATACATTTCCATCATGGTTTCACAAATACGTAAGTAACTGAGATTATAATTGAGGTTGATTTATATATTCTTATAAAATACATAAGTAACTGAGATTAGAAATATATAATCTAAAACATTTAAATTATAAATATTTATTTACAGGTTTTATTGCCTGAAACAACACTCACTAATGAGAGTGTTCGTTATTTGACATTGGGACCGAAGAGGCAAACAAAGACTTGGCCAGGCTATGTCGTTAATGGCTTCAGGTTTAAGGCAACTCAGAATGCTATAAATATCGAATTTATCAATGACGACATCAGTACCAAGGATTCCGGTGTTTGCATAAGAGGCACCATCTATGACGACGAACCGAACTTTGACTATTATGGAGTGCTTCAGGATATTGTAGATTTACAATATACTGGCCCATATGATATACATATTATGATGTTCAAATGTGAGTGGTTCGATACGACACCAAATATCGATTGGAGAATCGATAAATAATTTGGATTTGTCGATATAAATCATCGCAGGAGGTATAGAGGGTCCGATACATTTGCGATAGCAAATCAGGCTGTTCAAGTCTACTATACAAGCTACCCAAGGCGTCGTAGAGATCGATTTGACTGGTGGGCAGTATGCAAGATTAAATCTAGAAATACATTCAACGTTGGAGACTCAGCATACCAAGAGGACCAGATCGAAAAGTCCCAATACTTGGGACAACACTCGGATACAATGGATGTTGAAGATATTGTTAAGGAAAATAGAGGGGAGGAAGAGGTTGATACACAAGACTTAGCTGTCAACCAGGGAAGAAAGAGGCATCTTGTCCCAAATATTGAGGCAGAAGAAGAAGAAGAAGAAGAGGAAGAAGAAGACGAATTTGATGGGGATGAGGATACAGATAAAATCGACGATGAAGATAAGGATGAGGATGTGGATGAGGAGGAGGATGATGATGAAGACGAGGCCGAGGATGAGAACGAAGACGATGATTAGGTTAAATATTATTGTATATTAAAAATACTTCCATTTACGTAAATTAAGTTTGACCTCATAAAAGCAATTACGTGAATTAATATTTTTTTCGTTCGATTATTTACTTATTACAGATGGCACTCCTAGTCTTTTTCGTCGTGACGACACTCGTCTCCCTACTGGTGGTATGTATATTTTAGTTTAGAATTTTATATTCATTTATACTTTTATATTGTTAATTATGTTTATGTGTTCTATTTACAGGTCATGATGGCTGGCCATGGTCGTGGTGCTGGTGGTAGTCGTGGTGCTGGTGCTGGCGGTGGTGCTGGTCGTGGTCGTGGTCGTAGTGGTGCTGGTGGTCGTGGTCGCATTCAATCTTCTCGGGATGTGATCCCATCCAGCGAGCCCGACCCGGGGAGTACTCTGGGCACAGACGCATCCCGCCGTCGATCGACTACTTCATCGATGCATGAGTCTGGATCTGCTAGCGGATCTGTTCTGCTATCGGACCCACCAGCGGACCCACCAGCGGATCCCCCTGTTACTGCAGAGTGGGCCCCAGAGTACCCCCATACTTGGTTCCATCCGGTTACTGGAGAGTACATTCACGGACCCGCGGATCCTCCGACGGTACCAGAGAGGCCGAGAGGCAAGTTCCGACGAGAGCTATGGTCCGCGGGGACCTCGTAAGTAAATTTAAGATAATTTATTAATTTTCTTTCATTTATTCAAGTTAATAATTCAGTCGTTTCTTCTTTGTAGGTTTTTTTCGTTTAATGTTGCCAGGGCTCTTGGAGAAATTATCAGGGCTAACTTCCATGGTCCCTACCTCAACTATTCGTCGGTGCCCCCAAACTTGAAGTACGTCTGGTTCGACGAGTTGAGGGTATATATCTATATCTTCTAGTTAATTATTAGTTACTCTTTAATCAACCATTTTTTAAATTACGTGATAATTGAATTTATATGTTAGACGATGTACTGGTGCCCCCCCATCGCGAGAACGTGATCCGCAGGACCTACAAAAGCGCTGCCTCGAAGAAGATACGGGATATGATTCATGACCTGAAAATGGGGCAAACGAGGCCGAATTGGATCCGGCAAGACTATTATGAGGACCTCCTAGATATGATGAATACTCCTGCGTACAAGAAGAAATCGGAGAAGGCAAAGGCGAACCGACGGGCCGCGGGACTTCATACGGGGGGATCCAGGCCCCACGCAGCGACGCTTGCAGATCTGGTGAGATACCGTAAATTTATTTCATATGGGGGATCCAGGCCCCACGCAGCGACGCTTGCAGATCTGGTGAGATACCGTAAATTTATTTCACTATTGAATTAGGTATTATTAATATACGGAGTTAATTAAGTTCTACAAAAATTTCGTATACAGACCCAACGGGCGGTGAAGGAGGAAAGGGCGCCAGAATCGGTCACCATGCACGACGTCTTCCAGCATATGCACAAGAGACGGAAGGATGGGGGCTTCATCGATGAGAGGGCCAAGAAGACTGATGTAAGTACTTATGTTTATGAGATTTACGTTATAATTAAAATTATTCGGACTATAACTTAGGTAAACTTAGGATTCACACTTAGCTTAGTAAAACATAGGATTTAGATTACAACTTAGGTTAATCTTATAATAAAAACACATTCATTTGATAGGCTGCGTATCGTGAGGCCCTTAGTCGGGCTCAGTTAACTGAGATCGAGGATATCGGTGAAGCGACGCCCGCCCGGACGCCCTCTTCTTTGGCCGCTCGCAACGACTTGTTCGTAGATACCGTCGGCGGCTTTAAGAAAGGGCACCTGTACGGAGTCGGCTCCCTAGGGCCGTTGTACATGGCGATACAGAGATTTCCACCGACACCGCCTTCTCCCGTGGCCCCGACAGACGATGATATTAGGTCGCAGCTTGCGCAGCTGCACGAGGCGGTGTCGTCCTTACGGGAGCAAATTACCACGTACTTTCCGCCTCCGTCTGCTGCTGGTGTCGGTCCATCTTCTACTGGTGCCGGTCCGTCGACTGCTGCTCCCGGTCCTTCTTCCGTCGGTCATATTTCTTTCAACTCTGCTGCCCCTCTGGTACCGCCTCCGACTGTGACGACACTCCTTGATCTCATGTCGTTAGACCAGCTACGTCGACTTCCGAGCAGTGTCTACGACGACTTGCCGTCTTACCTAGTGGAGCAGTATATTTGTCGGTCACAGCAGGGATTACCACCACCGGGCAATCGAACTCCTCCTCCTCCTTAAAGTATTGTAATTAAGAAAATTTGGAATATTTGTGGGAATTTTAGAATATTTATGGGAATTTTGGATTATTGGCGACGGATATTAGTTTATGATTTCAGAATATTTGTGACAATTTTATATTGATGTGCACTATATATTTGGTCTATATGATTGGTTGGATAATTGGTGTGCATTATATATTTGGTCTATGTGATTGTTGGATAATTGGTATGTGTTATATATTGATTTGGTTTATGCTGAATAGGGAAAGCTCTGCATTTTTTTCAAAAAAACTCAGTTAGCGACGGACTAGTGACCGCTTAGCGACGGATGTTTCCAGTTTCCGACTACGCTTTCGACGGAATATCCGTCGCTACCTGGAGATTTGAAACTGTTTCCGGTTAGCGACGGGTGGTCGATGGATTCACGTCGAAAAATCCATCGCCAGGGTTCTGGAAATACATAGTTCGACGGAATAGCGACGGAACATCCGTCGCCAAGGTTCTGGAAATGTATGACATTTCCAGAACAATGGCAACGGATTATCCATCACTAGTCCGTCGCTTCATCGACGGATGAGCGACGGAGTAGCGACGACTTGTCCGTCGCCATGATTCTGGAAACGCCAAGCATTTCCAGAACATGGTCGACGGATTATCGATCAGCATTCCGCCGCTAATCCGTCCTTTATTAGCGACGACATTCGACGGAATAGCGACGGAACGATACCCTCTGATACGCTGTTACGACGGTTTACCGACGGATTATCCTTCACTAGCTTCTACACAGTTCAGTATTTAATACTTGCAATCGACGAAAGACCGTCGAAAAGTCGTCGCTAATGCATCGTATTGTGACGACGAAAAACCGTCGCTATTCCGTCGCTTGACGACTACTTAGCGACGGATCATTATTAGCGACGAGCTGATTGTCGACGGATTATTTTGACCAAGATCCGTTAATGATTGGTCGCTAATACAAATTGGCGACGGATGGACGACGGATCTGACCGTCGCTAAATCGAGATATTTTGGTAGTGACCCAGTTGTACTAATTTGGTCCGAACTGGGCCCGAATCGAATCCAAGCCTATGTAGGCATGTAGTGAGACCAAAAACGACCATGTAGGCATATTTTATGTGTGTACAAATATTTCCTAAATTATTTTATGTATTGATGTACATTTTTTTAATTATTTAAATATTTGTACAAAAATTGGTATTTTTATTATTAAATATTGTTTTATAATATGTACAATTTTCTGGACCCGGATAAAGGTGAGTAGTATGGATTCACCAAACCACCATTTAATTCTTTTATTATTTTATGGTGATTAAATAAATATATTTATTACTATTAGATATTATTATTATTGGTTGTCCTTTTTATTGTCAATTGAATTTACGTATATGTACATATATTTAAATACATTATATGTATATAGATAGATAATACTAAGATTTGATTTTGAATTTTTGGAGATTTATAGGTGTATATATAGATATATACATATATATATATATATATATATATATATATATATATAGATATATAGATATATAGATATAATGATATATAGATATATAGATATATAGATATATATTTATAAATATATAGAAAAAGAAAAAGAAAAAGAAAAAGAAAAAGAAAAAGAAAAAGAAAAAGAAAAAGAAAAAGAAACTGGAGTACTCTTCACGTGAACAGTACCCCTCCCAGACCGATTTCGTGCACAACCCATATATACTACGCGAGAGAGGAGTGAGAAATCTTCCGAAACCCTAACAACCCTCCACACGCCGACACCTCCACGACTATCCTGCCACCCAGGCGAGTCTTTCCATCGCGGCGCAGCCGCCGGTCACCAGCCAAGACCGCGGCGGCACGCAGCAAAACGACAGCAGCCACAGAGACGACCCCCCTAGGTACCATATTCTCATGTGATTTTCTTCATGTTTACTCGATTACTTTCGAAACTATAAACTCCCAATGGAAGACTACATAGCCACCTTGACATATCAGTAAAAAGTTTAGGATCAAGTCGATCAACCTGTTGAGGAGATCGACGCAAAGTCGAGTAGAAACTGTCCAAACACAGGACAGTAAACCGGGCTCCAACCCCTATTTTCGAAGTAAAATTCTGAACCCAATACTAGAAATTTCCAAAATCAACTTAAGGACAGTCCTAGACAATACCTAGGGCTACATTACCCAATTTATGGAAGTCGATTTCGATGACTATACATCGAGAAATCGATTTCCCAAAGTAACAAAAAACCTGTTTTGAAAATTATAGAAAAATCATGAAAACCTTTGATATGACGTGCGTCCCGCCAATCTAGGTGACGTGGTTGCAAACCAAAAGCATCGAAAGGTGCGTATCGGCTTCGTGGATGTGTGAGCTTTGACGGAATTCAAATTGGTTGCGTGTGCGCGACGAATTTGATGCGTATCCGTCGAAATTCACCGTATCGACCTCTGTACAAATTTCCTAATTACTTTGTGCACATTCATCAAATCGAGACGAAACTTGCGTCAACAGGACCGTATCATTTTTTTGGTCCTGTATGCCAAGTTTGGTTCGATTCTGAGATAGTTGATCGGATCGACGTTTTGCGGGCCCTACGATCCGATTCAACGGGCGATTTTGTGCACGGCCTGCCGGAATCCAACTTTGGATATACGGTTGGATTTGTATCATCAAAACAAATCTGTAAACATGTAGTTTGATGACTTTAGAGACCATTGACTCTGGCACACTTTTCGGTGCAAAGTGGGTCCAACGGCGGACATCATTTTGACCTAAAATTACCGTTTTGCCCCTGTATCCAGATTTGGACTTAAGGACAGACTATCCTAGCTAATTTGACTAATCTGAGAATGTTGGTAACATCTATTATAGCTTCTGGAGGCAATTGTGAGACTTGGACTTTCTGACTTGTTGATTGGCGATATATTGTTGGTTCTCCGTGCAACCCTCAGGCAAGTATACCTTGCCGAACTTATGCAGTATTTATATTGTTTTCTTTCCATTGTACTTCTTTCATATAGTTATCTATTTCTCATATTGTGATTGGTTTGTCATCGACTGTTTTACTTGTTTCTAGATTTACATGCATGTATAGGATATTCGACATTACTTGATTATTGGTCTTTTCGTGTTACCTTGTCTCATGATTGAGTTGTCAGTTTCTATATCTTGTTCTTGACTTGACCATTCTTGACTGAGAGTATCTTACATTGTACTACAGTTGAGATATACTATTGATTGGGAGTATCTTACATTGTACTACGACCTATAGCCGATTCTTTTATCTTGATATTGATTGATTGACTTGACTTGAGACATACTATAGATTGGGAGTATCTTGCATTGTACTATGACCTATAGCATATATTGATTGATTGATTGACTTGACTTGCGATACTATAAATTGGGAGTATCTTGCATTGTACTACGATTTATAGGAGTCTACTTGACCTTGTACCATTTAAGAGAGGAGATCGATACTAGAATTGGCTAATCTCGACTGAGAGTATCCTGCTTTGTACGTCAATTGAAATACTATAGATTGGGAGTATCTTGCATTGTACTACAAGCTATAGGAGTTCTGATTGATAGTTAGCCAAGTCTGGTATTACATTTCCACACGACTCTTTGTCCTTAGATGTGCTTCTTGCAGTGTTCTTATCCTCCATACATGTTATTTACTGTCATATTAGTAGGCATGTTTTATGTATCTTGCTAGTCCTCTGAGGACCTGATGATTTCTTCAGGTAGCTGATTGCACGGAGTTAGTTAGCTGAGCATGTGGTAGTTGATTTCATCTGCATGATTCAGGTATTTTGTTAGTGTTATTGATTTACTATCTTTTTCGTGCTTTTATGGTATATCCTGCTTGTCAGCTTAGCTTTATAGACTCATATTATCCTTGGAGTCTAATCCGACATATATGCTAGTGGGCTACAGACCATGAACCATAATTGTTCATTCTTGTTTTATATGATTCTTGTAGATTGAGATATAGTTTAGATTAGACATGATACCCTATTCTGGACAGCTTATACGTATTCGAGTCGGGCTGGAGTCCGCTTGATACGTAGCTGGCTTGCTCACGCACTTGCATTCCGAAAAACGGGTACGAGTCGTGACAAATTGCTACTGCTATTGTTGATCATTTCACAAAACTCTTCTGCGCAGACGAATACACTCCCATGGATCCCCACTTCTCAGTCCCGTCCAACCCGGTGACCGAAGAAAAAAAATACAGCTTTGGGAGTGGTACCAGATGCAAAAGAAATCGAGCAAACGATCAGGAATATGGGGCCTCTGAAAGCACCAGGACTCGACAGATACCCAGCCTTATTCTATCAGAAGTGTTGAAGTTTGGTTGGCGACCCCCTCGTCAAGACAGTCCAGAAATTCTTCATATAAGGAGAGTTTAGCAGGCCGCTAAATCATACTCACCTGGCTCTTATCCCCAAGTGTGTAGCACCGGCAACCTCAGCAGACTTTTGTCGTATCGACCTATGTAATGTTTTATATAAAACCATATCAAAAATCTTGGCTACTGGACTCAGGCCTTTGATAGGTAATCTTATATCCCCTTTCCAGAATGCCTTCGTCCTGGGAAGACAGATATCTGATAATGTTATCAATGCACACAAAGTTTTCCATGCTATGAGATATCTTTCCAGAAAGAAAACTCATTCGCGTTGAAGATCGACATTGTAAAGGTTATGATCGGTTAGCCTGACCGTTCATCAGATCGGTACTCAATGGTATGGGGATCCAAAATCATGCAAACGCCCTCATAATGAAATGCATCATCTCTTCTTCCTTCTCAGTGTAGTGTGCAAGAAGGAACGTTTATGCCTAAAAGAGGAATTAGACAGGGATGTCCCCTCTCGCCGTACATATTCATATTATGCTCTGAAGTCCTATCTAGATTATTATATTGCTACGAACATGAGGACCTCTATCGAGGAGTTCGAATCAATCGGTACACCCCTTCCATATCTTATTTACTTTTTGTAGACGACATTCTTATCTTTGGGCAGGCATCCCCGACGTTTCTTCTGATGGTGCAAGGCATACTCCAACTTTTCTGCTCATGGTCTGGACAAAAAATTAATTATGAGAAGTCGAGTATTCATTACAGCAAACAAGTCTCTCCTCAAGACAAGAACGAGCTATCCTCCATCCCCCATCTGTCCAACATATGCAACTCTGGTAAGTATCTGGGCCATCTTCTCCTACTACCAAAAGATATGATACTCACTTACAAAGGCCTCCTTGAGAAGGTTCAGTCTCGGCTCCATGGTTGGAAGTTCAACACCCTCTTATGCAGGAAGAACTGTTGTCATCAAATCCACCTTGGGCTCCATTCCGGTTTATTGGATGTTAACATACAAAATTTCTAAAGCTATATGTCGAACGCTAGGGCACCAATATAGAGATTTTTGGTGCGGGCATGAAGCATCCGAGAGGAAAATACACTTTCTGGCATGGAACACATTCACTAAGCCAAAGAAAGAAGACGGTCTTGGGTTCAGGAACCCAGTTTGGGTAAACGAATCCCTGATCGACAAACTCTTATGGCATTTCCTCTCTGAACCACATCAGTTATGGGCTCGCTTCCTCAAAGGTATCTACTTGCAAAACAGGTCAATTTGGTAGGAACCTAAGCGAAGGCGCATCTTCCACACCTGGTCAAGCATCCTTGACATAAGGCATCACATGGAGGGGAAGGTATGTTGGAAGATCAAGGGAGGATGGATCGATATATACAAAGAACCATGGCTCCCTGGTATTCCTGGGTTCAAAGTCACTGATAGTAATCCAGATCCTATGGGTCCAAGATTAGTTAGAGAACTTATGGATCCTGAAGCCAGAAGACGGAACATACCGCTCATCCATTCCTTATTCTCTCCCTTTGAAGCAAAAGTAATCATCGACATCAATCTCCGCAAAGGCGATGGACCGGATAGACTGATCTGGACTGACTCCAGAACATGGGTGTTCTCCTCTAAATCTCTATATGAGTCTATATGATTGTAGACCCCCAGTTGCTCGACATCCTCATCAGTGCATATCAAGTGAGGCAAGCTATGGAAATTGGTAAATATTGCTCCACGAATACAAATGTTCATTTGGAGAATATGGCATAACGCTCTTCCCCTACTCTCTTCTCTCAGCAAGAGAATATCCCACATCAACCCTATGTGTCCTTTTTGTCTTAGCCATGAGGAAGACAAAAATCATCTCTTCTGTATTGTAATACTGCTAGGGAGACCTGGTTCGCTAGTCCGATGGGGCTGCGAACGAATGACCATCCAAATCTAAAGACCCTCATCCAAAGTTGGATAAATGACTCAAATGCACGAGAGGCACTTCGAATGGGTGCAGCCATCCTTTGGGCTATATGGAAAGCAAGATGTGATTGTGTATTCCGACATAAAGCTCCATGTATGCAGGATATTCTTAACCCCGATGTGAGCTCCCTTTTTAGCTATGATGGAGAGTGCAGCACAAGATTGGAGGAAACCCAGGAAATGCAGTTTGTTGACACTACGAACATCTCTTGGATTCCACCGGAGGAGGGATCCATCAAGGTCAATGTGGATGGGGCGACTACGTCATCATCTTTTGCAGCCGCAACGATCGCTAGGGATTCCAGAGGAAGGCTATTAGGCACAGAAACAAAATTCTTCGACTGTGTTAGCTCTGCTGACCAGAGTCTCCAGGCAGAAATCGAAGCCATACCCATTGGTATCTGTCTTGCCCGACAATTCAATGGAAAAGAAATTTCAATAAAAGGGGATTCACAGATAACATGATCTTCAGAGGTGACTCATCTTTGATACCCTGGAAATTAGCTTATCTGATCGATACCATCAAAAGTGAAGCACAATCAAACCAAACTCTCTCGTATCTATTCATGAGAAGTTCGAGGAACAAAGCTGCCTATGCACTGGCAGGGTTCGCCCTAGAAAATAAGTTGAGCTCTTTTTTCCTTTACTTTCCCTAGTTGTATTTTCCAGCTTCTAACTGATGACTGTCCTTCTTTTGATTAATCAGATGACTAGTTAATAAAAGCTCCTTATTCAAAAAAAAAGAAAAAAATAATAGACCCGGAAGAAAATGTGGGTCCATTAAAACTAGGCAATACATCATATAATATCATAGCAAAAATATAAAATACGGGAGTATATAAAAGGCACTACTAGAGATACCTGAATCCTTTAGATGAATCATAGCTATCCAAATATCTTACATAGCAATCTCAGCATATTCCTTGAAATAAACCATGTCCTCAGAAGAACGTAACAAGATACATGATATACATGCCAAATATAAACTGAATATAAACATGCAATGGGGTACAATAACCAAAATACATGAAATACACATTTGAGAAAAATGTTCAACGCATGGGCACTCTGGCTAAATAGAATCGACATAGGCTCCTTCGAGACTAGTGGCCTTAAAATACACAGTGCATCTATGGATCTGTATATACCGTAAAGCATCCCCTGGACGCCAAAGGCCAACTACTCATATCTCTGTATCTCTATTGGAGCATACGGTCACCAAAAAGTGCATTGTAACCCATAAGCTTTTGATGGTGGTGATGGTATGAATCCATTAATTTCTCTCCCTCCTCTCTGTTTGTACTTTTGTTTTGGAAGAAGGAAGGGACCTAGGTATTTGGAGGAGGAATGATATGGAGAGAAGAAGGAAACATTTGGTTCATATGAGGTGAAGGTCAGATGGGAAAAACAAGTTCGGGTAGTATCACTGGATCCACTAGATTGGCTAATTTTCATTTAAATACTTCATTGTTGCACCCTTGTATTTTAATTTTTTTAAGGAAAGTAAATAATTAAGCATTAGCATCTTAGTCACTTAGTTACAAAAGTATCACATAAATTACACTTCTTGGCAAGTTGTTGACTAAATCACCCTTGAGGATGGTCGAAGAAAGAACAAATACTATTAGAAATTGTGAACTTGGCGAGTTCATGAGCTAACATATTCCTAAGTCTCCCAGTGAATGAAAATTTGAATGTGCTTGGTTGTAATATCCCAGTCCCAAAATACGTAGGACTAGGATACATATACGTGCTAGCTACGTATCGAGTGGACTCATGTCCAGCTCGAATACGTATAAGATGTCTTGGAGTTCTAATTCTATCTATCAATCAACTATAAATATGTCTATCTCAATCCACAAGATAAATAACATCAAGAATGAACAGTATATGTCATGGCCTGTAGCACAATAACATATATGTTCGATTAGACCCGAAGAACAATATGGGTCTACAAAACAAGACTAAATAACAGAACGAAAATAATGAATAAATATAAAAGCACGATAAAATACCTAAGCCGGATACAATAATACCTCCATGATTAATGGACTATCTCTGCATGACCAACTACTTGGAGAGATCACCAACTCCTCAAGGGACATAGCAAGGTACATAATAATATGCCAAAGTAACAATAAAGAAAGAATATAAATACTGAAGGGTATCTACCATAGCCATCTAAGTGAAATGTACATGAGAACACGTTCCGGATATCAGGCTTCAATTACTGAGACTCACAAGCCAGCACTCACACCCAAGGCACCGTGTCATGGTACCTTATGCAAATGTGTCAAGATAACACAAAAGCTCGGGTATAGAGACAATGGCAAACGAGTCAGGTAACAACCAAGTCTCGGCTATAGAGACAATGCCAAACGTGTCAAGGTAGCCTAATATGACGACAATGTTCTCCGCATCCCATGTTCTAGTAGTATCAAGTCGAGTTATATCAAGTCAAGTAGATCTCAAGTACAAATAATAAATTCTGTAGCCTATCATGAAGTCCATAGCCACGAATATATCATGTAGACTCCATATCATAATTGTGTAAGTGTTCTACGGTCTATCGTATTTATAAATTATGAATAAAATGCATCGCCATGCCTAGTGTTGATTCCTGATATCTATATACAAACATCGGTACCCGAATACCATTCAGACGCTAAGTACCAACTGATCATACATCCGCAACATCTAGAGATAAAAATAAAAGAACAACAATAAAGAAAGAAAATTACAAAAATATTAAAACTTTCGCAAGGTAAACTTGCCTGTCTCCTGCAACTTTATGAACCGCTGTCGTACTCCAAGATCCTTGCTCACTCCATCACGTACACCTATCTTAATAATCCGACTATTGTAAAACCCATAAATTGGAATTTAATAATAAATGGGTTTTACGATATTTAAGTTGTCTGCCAGTAATTTAGAATTGATAAAATTATTATTATTATTATTATTATTATTATTATTATTATTATATTATTATTATTATTATGTCAAAAAACATGGAAAAATAGTTTTTGTTTTTATAAGATTAATTATGTATTGGTTATAATGATTAGATTATTGACTGAAATAGCTAACTTAAGTTAAGCCCATAACTTCTAGCCCATTAACCCAAAACCCTTTAATCTAAACCCATATACCCGTTCAAACCCCACTCCCCTAATCATTCGACTATCCCGACTCCTTACCCCTACTCCCGGACCTACACTCATCCTCTCCCAAATTCGACCACACCACGATGCTCCCCGCAATACCTCGCCCGATTCGACACCTCTCTTGAAGCATTTATGGCACCTCGACCGACCGTGAGCCGCATCCCCCGCGACAGCCGGCCCTTCTTCGCGATCATCGGCCCTTCCCCATGGCCCAGCCGCCGCCTTCCGTGCCCCAGCACTGCCAGCCTGCCGCCTCTAGTGCGCCAGCGCAGCTAGCCGCCGCGTCTCCCGTGCGCTAGCACGGTCAGCCCACCGTCTTCCGTACGCTAGCATGGCCAGCCGCCGCGTCCCCCGCGCGCCAACACGGCCAGCCCGCCCGCGTGCTTCCACACGCTGGCGCTGATCCCGCCTGCGTGCGCCCGTGCGTTAGTGCCAACTTGCTCGTGTGCCCTTGTGCGCGTGATCCCCGTCATTCCGTCGCCTTGTGTAACTCTGAGGCCTAAGCTAACCTTCGGTTCTCCTGTATCAAATTTCCGATAAGTTTCTAAAAACTTGTTGTGTATCTTTTCCAATTGAGAAATCTTATGAATGTCCGACCAAAATAATAGAATAAACATCTGTCAAATTGGTATAGCTAGTTTAGAAACCATAACCAAATTTTAGTATAATAACTATACTGCTATATTTTAAGAAATTGGGAATCAAAAAATCAATTGCTTCCTAACAGCATAGGAATTAGCATGTTAGCATGGTAGATTGTTATTATTATATAGGGAAACCTTAGTATTTTACTATTGTAATAAAATATTAGTTTTATTAACTCCATCAAGTAGGTCACTGCCCTAATGATAATTTTATGGTTTACTTACTTTTATTAAAATAAAAAGGGGTATTTTAAGTATAAGTAAATATAAATAAAATATTAGTTTTATTTATTAAAGTAAAAACTCGTTTATTATTTATTTTAGATAAAATATAGTAAATTCTCACGTTATTATAATAAATAGTTTATTTAAAAGATCATTTTATTCACTAGTTGCTAATTACGAGTATTACGTTAAAAGTATTAAAAGAGTATTTTGGATAAGTTATTTTCATAAGTCACAAGTAAATATTAATTTGTCACAATCTTATTATCAATTAAATTAATGAAAATTCTATCTAAGAAAATAATAAGTTTATTATTTTATTATTAAAAATATATTTTCCTTATATTATCACTTAGAGTTTCCCTAAAATATTTTTGAGCAATTGCCTACTTATAATTATTAGTGAATTTAGAGTCTAAATGATTATTGTATTATTAATAAGTTAATTAATTAGAATTGTAGCAAAATTTAGATTGGCAACTGTGACATGTTTTACTAATATAGGGTTCAGTTCCGGACATTAGCTTGAGTATTTTTCTGTCGTCACCTACAGCACCAGAAAACCAAGGTAAGTTTCATATTATTCATATTTGTGTTTTAATTGATAATTAAATGCATTACATTATTAGGACTATATACTGTATCGACACTTGACTCACAGGTTCTCTCTCGGACCCAAATTGATTGCTTGACTGGCTTATTGACTCAGGGATTGAAGAGTAGTGTAGCGTCAGTGACCAAAGCCATGTTATTAATATTGACTCTCTCGTGCTAATCCCTATTACACAGGGGGTTAAGCCTGCTAGCATTAGGCCCACTGCTAGTATACATATTTGTCATGCTCCGCTTCCGTAGGAGCGATCGTCCTTGCTAAGGCGTGATGCCGCACGAGCCTAGATTGCGCTCGTGCAAGACGGGTTCCATAACGGCCGATTTTAGCGGTTGCGACGGGGTCGTCGCACAGAAGTCCCATGCAGAGACATCAGATAATAGCAGCAGAAATTTTAAAGCAAAACACAAGTTATTTAAAGAAGCTCTTTATTGATATTGAAAAAAAGATTACAAAGGGCGCAAGGCCAGGATTATAAGTCACTCGAGCTCACTCTTCTCACATTACAAGTTCACTCTGCTCTCTCATCTCTCGATACAACGCTTGAGCCTGCGAAAGCTTCGGAAGGCGACGTCCATACATTATGTCCCGTATAAGTCTTGACTCCATGAGGCCACACTCTTCGAATCGCCAAGGAACTCCGTGCCTCGACGCATCCAAGCGAGCTCCACTCCACGAGCTTCTACTTGTGCATGCACATGAAAACTATGTGGGTGTCAGTACTTAACTGCACTGGTGGAATGAGCTCCCCGCCCACCCATACAAAACTAACACGTTTGATTTACTTCGTACAACATAGTCCCTTCTTATCAATTGTCTTTCTACTCTTGCCTTAGGATCAGTTTTTAGGACCGACGCCTTATCATATTCTGTGTCTCTAGACCATCCTGTGCTTTGAACCAACAACGTTAACTCAACAACGTTAACCTATCAAGTCGTGTTTGCCTTACGGCTTAAAATTAGAGACGCAACTACGCGATGAGGCTCCATTTCTGTGTGACCGTGCTACAAACCCTTGCTGAGGCCGTGCCTCGCAACTCAGTGAGATTTAACCATATCGCCGCCTCGCGGTCCTTGCTACTTTGATCATCAACTGACCCAATCGAGACTTGTGAACTTAGTGTCACATAACCAACTTGTCTTGCGGCGATTCCTGACTTAAACTCGAACAACTTAAACCCAACTTTTGCAACTCACATGTCCAAACATGAGACTCGACGCCACATCTCGTGCTGAAGCATGACGCCTATGTTGAAACCCAATCTTAGGTATCGTGCTTCAATACGAGATGTGGCGTCGAGTCTCAAGTGTGGACATGTGTGTTGCAAAAGTTGGGTTTGAGTTGTTCGAGTTTAAGTCAAAAATCGTGCAAGGCAAGTTGGTTATTGTTTGCAAAAACAAAAGTTGATCTTTATTTCATAAACTTTGTAAGAAGATTGCAAGAATTCTGGAAAAGTACAACTATAGGAATCCGATCTGAATGACGATCGCTTTATCCCTTGGACGATGTGAACTTTGAAGACGGTAGCCTCTGAAGATTGCAGCAGCACTTTGGCAAGAACTCCTGATCTCTGGTGATGACTTGAATGTGTGTTCTGATATCTATGTGTGTGTGATAATGAAGACTTGAAACTCTATTTATAGAGTTCTGGAAATAACTAACTTTTAGTTATTCTGAATTGTGCAGGATGGATTGCGCAGACTTTGGATTGCGCAAGCAATGAACTGCACAGGCAGTTACTCGATCGTGGACCACCTGTATGTGACGCATGGCATTGTTTGATTGAAATACGCTTGGTCGTGTACAGACGGTTGCCACATGGTGAGTAATTGATGGCATGTAGGCCACGTATACATTGTCAGTTGTCTTGATGGAGTGCGCCACCTGAATTGCGCTGGCTTTAGATTGCGCTGGGATGGACCGCGCTGCAGAGAGTCTGGCAGATTGTGCTGCATGTACAGCTGTCCTCGAGCGCTGTGCTGCATGATAAATGAACAGTTTCCTCGTTCTCCGTGCTGTCATCTGTCAGAAGATCTGATTCTTTGTCAGATAATGATGATGAGGCCACGTCAGCTTGCACACTTTGATGAGTGCGCAGTTCAGCCTGCGCAATTGAGTTGTTGCGCAATCTGTCTCCTGCGCAGTTCACTTGAAGGATGCATAATTTGATTTTCATGACTTATTTGATGGGTGCAACTTGATTTTTAGGACCTACAAGACCCCCTTCAAAGTTTTCGAAGTTTGAAAATATTCAAAGCTTCGAAATACTTTGAATTTTGATTTTAAAATCAAGTTGCGCAAGTAATGCTCTGTCTGCGCAATTGGAGGAGTCAGCTCACATTTCTTCGGCGCAATCCGAGGCGACCTTTACTCTCGAAAAACTATAAATAGTTCTCCCTCTTCCTTCTGTCATTCTTTACTTGTTTCCACTTTGTTCAAGAGAGAACATTCCCGAGCCCACTCCGACTCTTTTCCTTCTTCTCTGTCGACTTCAATAGCTCCGAAGCGTTCCACCGCCGACAAGGGCAAAGCCCCCGTCGAGTCTTCGACTCGGGCTGTGCCACGTATTTTACGACACGAAGTCGGTCATCCCGCACTGTAAGGTAGTCGCTCGATCAAAAACCCTTTTTAGGGTTCTTCAACATGATTGAATCTTCAAGCCTATCTCTTTTTAGAGATTTGGTTATATTGTGCCGCGCTGTTTAGGGTTTCGGTTGCACAAACCTAATAGTTTTCATTTTTATGAAGACTATTTTCTTGCACAATCGATTGGAAAGTGCTGGCAAAAGTCAGCGCATTCTATCGGTTTGCGCAAGTCTGTCCAGCGCAAACTGTTGCCTTGCGCAAGCTTGTTAGCGCAATCTGATGGCTTGTGCAAGTGACTATGTTGGCGCAACTGGACAGTTTGTGCATAGAAGCTTTTGTTGCACAATCTGATGTTTTACAGACAACGCAATCTTATGCTTGCGTAATTTGCTGATTTTTTTGGACAAAATCTTTGATTTTGCATATACTGTATTCTGTCTTTCTGTTTGATGTAGTTAACATCAGAGAAGACCCAGAATATGAAATCTTTGCAGGGACCCTTGCTGAACCGGAGTTTAAGGAAGATTTATCCCATGTAATATTTCCCCAATATGCTCTGCCATCTTCCCGTCAAGCCATCTTAGTAGCACAGGACAACGAAACTTTATTGAGTCTGATGAATGGGCAGCCTCTGCAGACTGCCGATGCCATTACTCATAAGAAACCCCTGTTTCTATTTGGTGAGGCTATTGATAAGAGTTCTCAGCCGAGACCTCGTGTTGAGCAGAGACTCTTCCAGAGACGTAAAAAAAGAATACTGTTACCAGACATTGCCAGATGCCTCCCTCTATCCCGCTATGCTCATGCGAGCTATCCCAGGAGGGTGGACTGGGATATTACCCCTCTCCAGCAAGCCAGAACAGGAAATATTTGTGTAAAGAAAGGACCGAATAGCAGGAATATGTTCTATAGCTCCTCTGAGCGTCACATCTCCTTGCTCAGAGGATTGAAGCCTGGCTGCATCCCACCGGAGAACTCCTCCTTACTGCTGCCAGTTAGAACACCGATCTTTACAAATAAATTTACAAAAGTTGAGGGAAGATACCCGGATCAGGACATCCGGTTGACAGGTCTGGTGAACCCAGATAACAAAAGATGGAACTGCATAACCAATTGGATATTGGTTCAGTTTGAAGAGAAGCTCAAAGAGATTGAGCTGTATCAAGCGGTATACTCTACCATATATGGATTCCACCCCAACCCTCATCTGTTTCTCGCTTTGGCAGAGAGGTACAATTTTAGGACAGGGACTTTCATGACACCCTGTGGAGAGATTGGACTAGCTCTTCATGAGATGAAATATATCTCGAGCTTACCAATGGGAGACTTCCCCTATGAAGAATATGTTCTAACAAATGACGAGTTGGACCGACTTCGTCTAGAGAATGCTGAGATGGTGGCCGTTTTTTGAAGAACTGCTATGCCACTATAAGATTTGCTCCATGTATTATAAGAGTGGTTCTTCCGGCACTTGCTACTCGTCAAAGTGGTTTCCCTATCTTTTCCTTAACCACATCATCGAGAAGAAGACTAAGGATCACGATACGTGCAACCCTACCTTCTTCAAACCACTCAGCCACAGTAAGGTGATAGGATTGATAGAAGAAAATAAAAAAATGGGCATCAAGGTTGATGACGAACTTCAATACCCTCCTTTCAAGACATGAGATTTTATTGAGAGTTTTATGAGAATGGGCTATAGGCCCATGTCAAAGGAAGCCCAGCTGGCGGGTTTTCTCACATATTGGCTCCGACGCTTCGTCGTACCTAAAGCGAGCGCCGTAGATTGTTTCCATCGCGGCGTGCTCTTTGCTGCTGTCCGGTTAGTCTTTGGCTACCGGATGGATCTGCTGTCGGCGATGACCTGCAGAGTGAACGCGGGTCTTCGTCTTTATGTTGAATCTATGCTCAAATGGAAAGGTGAGAAGGGGAACTTCCCTCGGCTGGAGCTGCCCTACACTTATTTGTTCGGATGGTTACTTCTGCACCATCTGTCATTGATGAACCCTGATATGGGAGCAGTCGGCGGTAGCTATTTACGGAGATTCTCCCGAAGTAAATGGATATACACTAGTCTGAAAGATTGCAGACGTGCTTTGAATCTTGGAAAGGGGTGGAATTTCTACTGTGTTGCCCCTCCAACTGGCTATGAACATATGTCAACAAATCTAGTTGATCTTGGGAGGCAGCCTTTGGGTCGGGCAGCATTTGATTGGCTGAGGACGATTAGGCCGTCGCACCTGGTTTATAGATTTGAAGATGAATGTTACTTAGAACCATATCTTCCCATCCGCTTTGCCTGTCAATTTGGCTACGACCAGTTCTACGTAGGCAATGCTATAACTTGACTGCAAGGAAAAGGTTATCTGATTGATGGCGCCAGGGCCTGGGCTTATTATAACGCTCGAGACACAAGAATAGTGTTCTCGATGCCGACCAAGAGTGATCACGGCCCCTGGATGTTATACACATATTCGCTTTTTTACACAGCAGCGAATACATTCGCCGAGAACTTCATCCTTGTGGATAGCTTTGCGACAGCGACGCGATTGAAGAAGGGAGCAACTGTTATATTAGCTCCAAGTAATGACGAGGAGCATGAGCCAGTGGATGACCCGTTGGAAGCCTCAAGGGAAGCTAACTTCCCTGAGGAGGTCAACGAACCACTGCGAATTTCCTTGAAAGTTGTCAAATCTCCAACTAAGGAGAGAAAGAGAAGGATTAATGAACCTTCTTCTCCGATTGCAAAGAAGAAGCTTATCCTAGATCCATCAGAGAAGGTCACCACCAGGTCACAATCTCGACAATTGGCCGAGTCGACCCAAAGTGAAGAAGCGACTACGCCGACCTCTCTTCCAAGGTAGGTCGATGTAGTAGATGTAGAGAGTCCAGAGAGACCTCTACATAGAAAGAAATTGGCCTCCAGAAGAAAAAAGAGGGTGGTCACTCCTCCGAGACAAATCTTGTCCTCGGTGGTAGCTAGTGCTGTTGCTGGAATAACCATGTCATCCCCTACACCTGCCCCCGAGCCTAGGTAGGAGACTTCTACTCCAGAGCAGAGGGACGAGGTTGAGCTGAGGGATGAAGCTGAGCAGAGGGATGAAGCTGAGCAGAGGGATGATGAAGTTTTGCGATCTCCTTCTCTTGCGGTAAAAACTACCCAGCTTCTTGCTACACCAGGAACACTCCGTGAAGAAGAAGATCGTTTAATGATTGAAGCTCTAAATGATTGCGACTTCGGTCTGCAGGATGATGTCGATCAAGCCGACGCCGTAACTGCCAGCGAAAAAGCACCAGAAGATAGTATAAGCAATGAAGATATATCAACGGAAGCTGTTGATGATACTTTAAATCCAGAAGAGGACACTGATGTCCATATGTCTTCAGAAGCTGTAGATAACACGCTGAATCCTGAAGAGGATGTTGAGGTGCACGTGTCTCAAAAAAAGAATGTGGGTGAAGAAGTACCACCTGCTGAAACTACTCCTGCTGATCCCAAAGGTATTAAATGATTTTATCAACATTCTTTTCATAGATTCAAATAGCTGACATCTATATTTTTTATCCATACAGAACTTGAATCTTTTCCAGTTCCTCCCGTATGCACAGACATAGTGCCAATAACGGCTATAGCTAGTGGTAGCCGACATTTTTTGGGTGGCTCTGAGGCCGGTAGTAGTCAGGCAGTAATGTCTGAGGCTACTTCTGCTAGATTAGAATCTATGCCAACAGATGACAGACTTGTTGCTGAACCAAGTCATGGTAAGATTGCCTTTTACTTTTGATCTTTTTCAATTAGTTGCTAATGACAACAACAAACAATGATAAGGTTCCTTTGATTTTGCAGAAGAACATCTGGGAGGGACAACCAGTTCTACAATGGCTCCCTTGTCTAAAGAGCCCTCCACTCAAATGGAAGAAGCTGAACGTCTATCTTCACAGACACCTGCTGCTGCTTCGATGTCTATGGGAGTAGCTGCTACTCCTGGTGTTCTGGCTACTAACCGATTTATTATTAGCTCCTTCAGCAACTGTAGGATGTGGAAAATTATGACACGCTGTCATTTTCATCCATACGCTTAAAGACAGATGTCAGTTGAAGCCATACGCTCATTCAAAAGCCATACGCTCAGTAAATATTTTATTATTTACTGAAGTGACAGCACAGCATATGTTTAAATGAGGAATGAATCTGACACTTCATCTTTCGTGCAAAGACAGCTGTCACGAGAAAAGTAACCGTCGTATAGGTTTTCGAAGAGCCGGTTTTGTCTTTTACGAGGACAACTCAGCAGCCTTCATAAATACAAAAGCCATCATTACTGTCAGTTTTGACAGTCTGTCAGCCGTCAAATCCGCAGTCACGACGCTCGAGAAGATTTTGTCAGTTATGGGAAGCTATGGTATACCAAAGAAGATTGATGATAGCCACGTGGCCACTTCTCCAGCGAGCATATGGACCTCACATGACTCCTTCTTCATCTAGTCAAGTGAGCGTATCGACCTCACATGACTCCTTCTTCACACAGTCAAGTGAGCGTATGGACCTCACATGATTTCTTGTTAACTAAGTGAGCGTATGATTTTCCTATGGCACTACGCTATCCAAGTCAGCGTATAAACTCTCCTTCAACAAGGCAGCGTATTACAACAACCATATCCAGGATTACAGTCAACACACGTTCTCACGTGTCCTGTACCAGTTATCTACTTCTCTAGAAGTTATGCAACGTGGCATCCAGGCCATCAATCTCTCCTGAACATGCTCCACTACTTTCAACTGCACGCTAATGTGTCTCCATCAGAATTCGCCACGCGTCCCTGCAGTTATGCACACGTCAAGTAACTACCTGAGCGTATGCTTAAGGACAGTTATCCTGAACTCTATAAAAAAGAGTTTCTTCATCTTCATCAGAGACGACAAGTCATTTTTCAGAGAGAACAGAGAGATTGCCCAGTTGCTGTCCAAGTTCTTCAAAGTTCGAGTTTTCTTCATCGCATCGTCCAAGGGATAAAGTAATCGTCTTCTAGATTAGATTCCTACAGTTGTAATTTTCTCAGATACAAAATAAATAAAGTAAATTTATTTATGGAAAACAAATTAGCGACTCTGCTGGGGAAAGCTGTCTCCTCCAATGAGATAGCAACAACTCAATGCGATACTTCGTCGATCGGCTTGACGAAGAAGACGATGGTTGTACAATTCGACCAATCGGCTTATGAAGAAATGCTCAAGGCGAAGGAGGGCCGCACTGCTTCCTCCGCTCTTCCTGTTGCCAAGAAGAAGGGATACTCCGTCTATGTCCCTAAGTCTTCTGCAGCAATTCGAGACGCTTCTGTCACTTCTCATGCTGACAAGAACACGTCTTCAACTTCCATGAAGTACACTTCGGCTTCTCGGAACACGGCAACAGTGGTTTCCCCTAGTCACGCTGACAAAATTGGTTCTTTAACCAAGTCAGCGTGTACAAGGAAAACCATCTCTGGACATGTCAAGGTCCCTTCTCCCTCTATTCTTACGACAGCAGTCGGCTCTTTAGCCATTGATGACTCTGAGCGTATGGCATTCAAAGGGCAGCGTACGGCAAAGGCAGTGTACAAAAGCCAACATCAGGTAGCGTACGCCGAGCCAAAACCAGTGTATGCTAATAAAAAGGCAGCGTATGACCAGAAGTCCAAACTGAAGTCAGCATATGCTAACAAATACAGTCCTTTGACTGTTTCTGAAAATCAGATTGGGGGTTCTCTTCCACAGAACATACAAATGATTCCCCCTCAACTTGCTCATCTTGTGCCAACCAAGGAGAAAGACTCTTTAGTCAACTCCTCTACTCCTAAGGTCTTTACCTCTGGAGTTAATTTGACTAGTAATCTTACTAGATCAAACAATGGAAAACGCCTTTTGGCTAATTCCTCCAAAGATGGATTATTACCGACTCCTAGTCGGAATAATACTCATCTTCCTTCTCTCAAAATTTCTCGGTCTGAGAAAGGCAAATTACAAGTATCCAAGACTGATATCAAAGTCAAATCTCCCACGGATCTTCGTAATAAGCTTAATCAGAATCGGTTCAGTTCCACTGAGACAAATATATTAGACCCTGATGCAGAATATGCCAAGAACTATGTGGCTCAAATTAATCAGTCTTTATACACTCAGGAACCAAGAAGACAGAAGAACAAAAGACAAGTTTCTACACAAAAACTATCTTCAAATACTTCCCAATCTGTTCCTATAGATCTCCGAGAATATTTGCAAAATAAACAGAGAATTGACACTTCATCTGGCTATGACATTACCCATATTCGCCATGAAAAGCATGGTTGTGACTTCCAACCTCGGGTTGTCATCCAATGTTGTTGTTCACCAAAAAGACAATCTGTTTTTGAACGGATTCAATATGAACCAATGTTGGATGAAGATGAACCTCTTTATGCTTCTATCAACATGACTTCCAGAAATATTGGGGGTAGCATACGGTCTGATGCTATATCAGACTCTGAAGATGGTGTTTATCTCGGCACTCGATCCAGGACCGGAGCCTTGACCAGAGCTTCTTCTTCTTCTCATCCAAGTGGTAATCCGGAGATCACAGAAGACTTCCTTGGAGAGTCCAATTTTCCAGTATTGACTCCTGTAAAAAGCCCTGGGAAAGATACTGATTCATACAGTGATGATTCAGAACATACTGTTTCATTATCTATTCCTCGAATGATTACCACTTACATGGCAGAAAGTGATCATGAACCTTCGACTAGCAATGAGGCTCATGAACAGAGGATTTCTTCTTTAGAACAACAATTACGAGCTATGGCAGATACATTGAGTGCTATGCACACTCTAATACAGGCTCAACAACAGACAGCACCACCAGTGGTATTGAATACCCCTGTTGTTCCAAACCCCGAACCCTCTACTATTCCGGGGGTACAATCTAATGTTCCTGTACAAACCACACCAAGTCACTCTGGAGCTGGGGGTGGTACGTATGCTGCAGTCCCTCCTCCCAATTACACTCTACAAGCCACAACTCCACAATCTTCGGGAGTTGTCTCTGAAGAATTGAAGAATCTCAAAACTCAATTCGAGGCATTCAAACAGAAGGATGGTTTACAAAGGTTAGGCATCAAACAGCCTTATCCGATAGAATGGAAGCAGGTATCGTATCCACCAAAATACAAACCTCCGACCATCTCTTTCTATGATGGGACAACCTCTCCAAGTCAGTTCATTAATCATTTTGAAGTAATGACTGATCAATTGCAACCAAGTGACGCCCTCCTTACTCGGGTGTTTATTGGATGTCTCAAAGGAACGGCTTATGAATGGTATAGAAGTCTCCCTGATGGGTGCATTACCTCATTCGTCGGTTTTAAGCAAATGTTTCTTGAACGATTCTACGAAGGGCTCAATGATATGACCATGTCGGCCCTCATAAGAATCAAACAGAAGAATAATGAGACCACTGAGGAATTCATTGAGAGATTCAGAAGAGAAGCCCTCAAAATGCCTCTTGGAACTCCCGATGCTGTTACGATCGACACTTGCAAGTCGAACCTCTTACCAATTATCAGTATGTGGATAGGGTCCACTCAGTTCCAAGATTGGCCTTCTTTCATTGTCAGTGCCAAGGCTGCCGAGGTCAGTGCTGAGACCTTCAAGGGTCTGGGGGTACAAATGGCTCCCAAAGAATTAAATCAGAGTGCTAGCAATAGTACTCGACCCAACAATCGCAAAGGGAAAGAAGCTCTTGAAGTCAATCTCCAAAACAGTAGTCAAGAAGTAAAGACTACCCAAGCTACTTCAGCTCCAACAAATCAACAACAGAGATCTCCTCGGCCGAAAGAAGAATATTCTTTCGATGATGACGATGTTCAGGGTATCTTTGAATGCTTACTCAAAGGTAATAAGATTCAATTGCCAGAAATTAAAAAGCCTGATAAAGCCTATAAGACAGATCATCCAAAATACTGTCCATATCATAGAATGCTGGGTCATACAATCCGGTCTTGCTATGTATTAAAAGGGAAGATTCAAGAGATGATTAAATCAGGAGCTGTGACATTAACACCCAAAGACAAAACAGTCACAGCAAATGTAATTTCAATGCAGTTCGGTGACTTCCCTCCCTTAATGGTGGAAAGTGGGAATGTTCCTATCCCCAAAGCAACTCTCGAAGTTATAAACATCCCACCAGCACAGAATGACGGACTTGTTCCTGTCACAACCAAGAAGGGAAAAATCATGTGGATTCACCCAGACTTAAAGACAGAGTTTGAGACATCTTCCTTTTCTCCTCGGAAGATTTTCTCATCTAAAAAGAAGCTCGGGAAGACTAAGTCATGCAATGTGACTTCTAGTTTCACACCCGATTTTTATCTAACCTCTACTTTCATCTCAGCAGGAAATTCATTCTCTACGAAGATAAAATCTGTACCTCAAATTGAAGATAGATACAAACCTGCTTTTCATTTATACAGTTCACAATCTCGTGAATTGATGGCGAAAATGGGTTATGATCTAGCCATTGCCCCAGGTTTGAACTCAGGCAAGGGACTCCGAGCACCTTTGGCCATCACCATGAGACATAATCAATCTCGTGTTGGCCTTGGTTTCTGGAATGAAGCTTTCATCAAACATAAAAGAACCAAGAGCAAAATAAAGAATTGCAGCATGGTTTCCATAGACCTTGAACCAAAATCTAAAGTTGAAGTTCATGCTGGAACTCGGTCTGGAAAAGTATATTTGAAAGATTATGCTGAAGTTCCTGAAGAAATTTCTGACGTTCCTCCGGTTACAGCTTCAATTCCAGTCTCTGTTCCTTCTAAACCAACAGCAGCTGACAAAGGCAAACAACAAGTCCGCTTCGACAAACCATTGAAGAAGTCATCTCCTACAGGACTTGAAAAGCCTTATAATTTTGATATATTGGCTCAACTAGCCAATACCCCAGCTAAATTATCAATCTTCGAGCTCTTACGCCTCTCTAAAGAGACTCGAGAAACTTTAAGTGAAGCACTGCTGCAAGCAGAAACCTGCTTAACTCTTCTCAAGAAGTTGGAAACAGAACCTGTTTCTCATTGCCATAATGTATTGGAATTTATTCCAAACATTACCTTTACGCAGGACGATATGCTGCTAGAGGATAATCGACATGACCGTCCTTTATATCATACAGGATATGTTGATTCTATGAAGGTTGATCGTTTACTGATTGATCCAGGATCCGCTCTCAGTATTATGCCAAAGGCTATGTTAGATGCATTGAAGATACCTGTGCATAGTCTCTCCAGCACTATCACTACCATCTTGGGATTCAATCAAGGAAAAAGTGAGCCTTTAGGCAAGATTCGCCTTAAATTTCAAATAGGCGATCTTCGTACTAAGGTTATCTTTTACATCATCGACAATCATGGTTGCTCATACAATGCTCTATTGGGGAGACCTTTCTTGCATGAACATAATGTCGTTCCTTCAACCCTTCATTAGTGCTTCAAATATATTGATGATAATGGAGAGGTTCAAAAAGAAGTGGCAGATCTTTACCCATTCAAAGGAGTCGAAGCTTACTTCAATGACGCTCGCATGTACAAAGATGAATACTCGAAAGTCTTGCAAGCTATGGATAATGAAGATGAGACATCCAAAGTTGACACTTTTGTTATTCCTGTAAAAGGGCGTATCACTCCTCCGCAGTCTGTTAGATCATCTGAAGAAGGCTCACTGATAATTCTGGTCAGTGGACGTACTACTTCATCATCTGCCCAGGGCTCACTGATAATTCCTGTCAGTGGACGCACTACTGCACCATCTTCCCAAGCTTCACAAAGTTCGCTGATCATTCCTGTCAATGGACTCATCACTCCCCCTCCATCTTCTCAGGCTAGATCAGATACTCTAGTCATTCCAGTCAGTGGACGCATTACTTATCCACGGTCTTCTTTAAGGGAGCTCACCTCTTCTGAGCCTTTTGTTATCGATCTTAATCGAAACAAAAATTCTAACTGTTCTTCTTCCTCCCCCTTTGTCATTAATCTGACTAAGTCTGATAAGGCTCAGCCTTCTGTTGTAAATACAGCATCTAGTATTAATGAAGCATCTCCTTTGCAGTATATTTATGTTTGTGGTTATGTACAAAGTTATTTACAATTGCTAAATAACTTAGAGCCACTAACTATAGGGGTTGTTCAAGCTCTTCATACAGACATATCATTAGACTCTATACAGAAATCATACTTTGTGGTCCCCAGTCGAAAGAAGGGAGAAAATCCAATATTTTTCTATAAAGGACCTCAGAATCCTCCTAACTTGGAAGAAGATGATATAAATGACGATACTGGAAGGTTATAACTGCGTCGCTACAGTCAGCAATCCAAAAATATCATCAAAAATATGGGTTATGACTTTAGAACCAGTCTCAATAATGGAAAAGGAAGAAGAATGCCTGTTCGAATTCCTCCATTAAAATATGGAAGGACAAAATGTGGTTTAGGTTATATTGCTCCTACCCCTTTTATCAACATAGTCCATGAAGAGTCAAAATTCAATAAAGACGAACAATCTGAAGATGAACGATCTGAGTCTTCTGATTCTCTCTCTTGGGATTCTGACACGAGTGTTGGCGATCTTTATCGCTCTATTCTATCCATCAATATGGTCTCTGTTGATGGCCCACAAGAAAATGATGAAGATGAGGATGATTTTGAAATATCACCCGAATCGGAACGATGGGCTCAAAGATTAGAGAATCAATGGGAATTCAGGTTCGAACAGAGGGAACCTCCTACTGAAGATAAACTGATCCAAATTGATGTTGGTGAAGAAGGTTCTCCTAAACCAATATTCATCAGTGAGAGTCTTTCAGAAATAGATAAGCAAGACATGATCAAGCTTATTCGTGATTATATCGATGTCTTCGCCTGGAGCTACGAGGATATGCCAGGACTAGATCCGAAGATCGCAATGCACAAACTCAATATTATGCCAAATGCTAAACCGGTCAAACAACAACAGCGACGATTTCGTCCAGACATTATGGATGCAATTGAAGCTGAAGTCAACAAGCTTATGGCTTCTGGATTTATTCGAGAGGAACAACATCCTGACTGGGTGGCTAATATTGTTCCTGTCCTTAAAAAGACTGGCAAGATCCGAGTCTGTATAGACTTTCGCGATCTCAATACAGCTTGTCCCAAAGACGAGTTTCCTCTTCCAATTACTGATGTCATGATCGACAATACATGTGGTTTCGAACGAATGTCATTTATGGATGGGTATTCGGGATACAACCAGATCAAAATGTTTCCAGATGATGAAAAATACACTTCCTTCAGAACGCCGATCGGTACATACTGTTATACAGTGATGCCATTTGGTCTCAAGAATGCAGGAGCAACATATCAGCGAGCAATGAGCACTATATTTCGTAAACATCTCCGAAAAATAGTCGAATGCTATGTTGATGATATTGCAGTCAAAAGTCGACGAAAGGAGGATCATATCCAAGATTTGAAGACTATCTTTGATTTAATGCGTCAGCATCAACTTAAAATGAACCCTACTAAGTCCTTCCTGGGCGTCTCTAGTGGTAAATTTCTCGGCTTCGTCATTACCGCTAAAGGTATACACGTGGATCCCGAGAAGATCAAAGCCATCCAAGAGATGCGTCCTCCACGCACCTTAAAAGAGCTACGAGGATTTCAAGGAAGAATTGCTTATATCAGGAGATTCATTTCCAATTTATCAGGACGCTGCAGACCATTCCACAAACTTCTGAAGAAAGGTGTATCTTTCATCTGGAACGAAGAATGTCAAAAAGCATTTGATGACATCAAACAGTACCTCATGAACCCTCCAATTTTGGTACCTTCCATCTCGGGAATACCATTTCTTCTATATGTTCGAGCTATAGATCATTCTCTTGGTGCATTACTCGCCCAGAAAAATAAAGATGGTCATGAACAGGCCATTTATTATCTCAGTCGCACAATGACAGGCGCTGAACCGTGTTATTCTCCAATCGAGAAAGAATGCCTAGCATTAATGTTTGCTTTTCAGAAAACGCGACATTATATTATCGGTCAAACGATTCATGTCATTTCCAGAGTGAATCCCATCAGGATTATGATGAAGAAACCTGGTATTCTTAACTCCAGACTGGCTAATTGGGGAATCTTGTTAGCCCAATATGACATGCATTATATTCCTCAGAAGTCAGTTAAAGGACAGGCTCTTGCTGATTTTCTAGCAGCTCATGCAGTCCCAGAAGATTCTAAATTATATGATGAGATTCCCGATGAAGTTTTAGATTCAAATCTGGTTTCTGAAGAAGTTCCTACCTGGCGTCTATTCTTTGATGGAGCATCTAGAATAGGTCCTAACGGCGATATTGTCGCCGGAGTTGGAATTGTTCTTGTATCCCCAGAGGGATTAACTATTCAGAGGGCTTATTCTCTGGATCAATTATGTTCAAATAATGTTGCAAAATACAATGCGTTGCTCATTGGTCTTCAACTCGCTAAACATCTGGATGTTCAATATTTAGAAGTTTATGGAGACTCTAAGCTTATCATCAATCAGATCAGAGGAACGTATAAAGTTCGTCATCAAGATTTGATACCTTATCATCGAATAGCACTCTCTATGGCCTCCTCCTTTGAAGGTTTCTTTATCGAACATGTTCGACGAGCCTATAATGCAGAAGCTGATGCTTTGGCTAATCTTGCTGCTGTATTAGCTATACCAATCAGACGTCAGCAAGTGATAGTGGTTTATAACCGAGAACTATTCTACGTTGAAAATAATCTGGCTTTGGTTTTTCCCCATAATCCAGACGAAGATTCTCTCAACTTTGATGCTGAATTAAAATTTGACAAAGTGTCCTTGTCTTCTTCCAATTCTACTATAGAATATGTCTTTTCTAACAAAATAGACACCGTAACTGAAGACTGGAGACGTCCGTTTCTGGACTTTGTGTTGTATGACATACTTTCTGATAATCCGAGTGAAGCAGCATCTATCCGGCGCCGGTCTCTCAGATTCTATTATAATCATACTACGAAGACACTATATCGTCGAGCCTATGATGGTCTTCTCCTTCGATGCATCGCTGGTGAAGAAGCACAACAGATAATCCGTGAAGCACATGATGGCGTCTGCGGAGCTCACCAGCCAGGTCCAAAACTTCAAGATCGTATCCGACGTATGGGTTATTATTGGCCCACGATGGTAGCTGATACCATTCAATATGCTCGGAAATATAAAGCCTGTCAAATTTATGCAGACTTTATCCATCAACCATCGGAGTTCTTACACCCAACAGCGGCATCATGGCCCTTTGAAGCTTGGGGCATGGACGTCATCGGTCCTATCAATCCACCATCATCAAAAGGACATCGGTTTATTCTAGCAATAACTGATTACTTTTCTAAATGGGCTGAAGCAATCCCGTTATCTGAAGTCAAGACTTCTAATGTTATCAACTTTGTCAAACATCATGTCATCTATCGATTTGGTGTTCCTCGGCATATTATCCATGATAATGGACCACAGTTCGTCAGCCAAAAATTTACTCGATTCTGTGATGATCATCGGATTAATAATCTGGCTTCTACAGCATATAATCCAGCAGCCAATGGACTAGCAGAGGCTTTCAACAAAACAATCATCAAACTCTTGAAAAAGTTCGTTTCTTCCAATAAACGTAACTGGAGTGAGAAGCTTGGTGAATGTTTATGGGCTTATCGTACCACAGTTCGCAATGCGACCGGATGTACACCTTTCTCTTTGATATATGGGTGTGATGCTGTTCTTCCCTTAGAGATTCAAATTCCTTCTTTAAGGATAGCAATCGCTAATGAACTCACTGCAGAGAACAATGATCGTCTTCGACTTCAAGAGTTGGAAGCTCTAGATGAAAAATGATTGTATGCGCAACAAAATATCGAGCTATATCAAGCCCGAATCTCAAAAGCTTTTAATCGGAAAGTCAAAGTCAGAACATATCAAAAGGGAGAATTGGTCCTTACTGTCAGACGTCCGATGACCATGACACATATGAGCAAAGGCAAATTTGACGCGAAATGGGAAGGCCCATTCGTAGTAAACAAAGTCTTCTCTAATGGAGCATATCAGCTTGCCTCTATGGACGGGAAAGTCACGATGATGCCTATCAATGGCAAATTCTTAAAGAAATATTATGTATAAATAATATTTTCATTACTCCCCAGCAAATGTAAAATCAAAAATTTATTCTTCTCTACAAAAGCTATTTCGATATCATTATCCCCAGTAGAAACTGATATTCTACCATGTATCATTTTCCCAGAGAATTTGATATTTTGTCTTATTAGATTCCCAGTGGATTTAATAAAGATCTTGTATAGAAAATCATGTCCATATCACCTCTGAATTTTCTATCTCAGTATGTATCATATTTTCTATCATATGAAAATGATATTTAGTCTTTTTATTTCCAAGTTCAAAGATCATGGAAAATAGAATCCAAAGATATCTTTATATCTGAATTCTGTTTTCTCTTACCAGTATTAAACTAAAATTACCTTTGGTTTAATATCATGATAGAGTTACAAAGTTTATTTGTATATTCTATTCTACTGAATATGTCATGTATCATTTACCTCTGAACATGTTTTCTACAAAAATATCATCCACAAAATCGAAGTCAAATAAAGATATTCATTTCAATCAAATTCGGAACATTGATTACAACTGGTATCAAGACTTCAATATATGATTTATGTAGGAGGAGCGATTATCTCCTGAATATGAACAATTACATTATTCATCTTCTGATCATGGGCTTTCTTGAGATGCTATGCTGTTTCAGATACAATCATCCGTTGATCATATTCCGCAACAATAGAACTTCGGCGGTTGGTTTCTTCAATCTGATGGGTTTGCATCTGTTCCCGCTCTTCCTGTAAAGATTGATAACGTTCAGCTTCAGATTGACGATCAGCTGCAATCTTTGATCGTTCTTCTTCCACGGAGGCAATTTGTTTTTGGAGACGAGCTAGCTCTTCCCTCAACTTTTTAAGATCTTCAGCCCTTGACGATTCATCTTTCTCTAAACGCTCCATATTCTGACGATTATTTAACATCTCTTCGTCTTTTGCCATTAATTCCTTAGAAGACTGAACAAGGAAATCTGTCAGAGCAATATGTTGAGCTTGAGCTTCGCTCTCCAATTGAGAAATTTCAGCTGCAGTCAGAGACTCAATATCCTCCTTCTTAATCTCCCAATATTTTTGGATGTTGGCTTCTAAATCATTCAAGAGATGTTCAAAGAAGACACATTGAGCCTCATAACCAGATTGTCTCAAGGCTGAACATGGGAAACTAGTCGCCTCTCGAAGACTCGAAAAGGGCATAGTCTCATCTTTCATAAGTCGCCTCGAATATGTATCCAGATATGTATAAATAATATCTGAATACATCCTCATGACTTTGGCTATCCCTGTGTCAAAACTGGGAGTCGCTGCAATAGTAGGGGAAGGAGCAGGAGGAGCTTCTATTCTTGGAGCTGAAGTTAATACCCTTGTAGAACTCGGCAGATGGGAACTCCTCTCACCCACCTCAGTTTGAACAAGTGGGGCTTGAGTAGAACTCATAGCCGGTGCAGTTCCTACAGCTGTTGAAATAAAAGAAGCATGATCAAAACCAAAAGATAATAAAGCAGAGACAAGATAAAACTTTGATGAAATATTACCTGGAGTTGGTTCATATTCAGTCTCCTTCGGATCATTCAATTCGGCTCTTAGTCTGTTCAGAGTACTTTCTGACATGGGATTTATTTCACTGCTTCCCGCACCAGAAGTACTCGGAATTTGAACCTCAATTTCCAAATGCCTCTCCAGTTCTGGTGTTAACCCAGAGTGTTGACCAATGGTCTTCAGTGCATCTATTGGTATTTTAGACAATGATTCATCGTCTATCTCCATGTTTTCTTCTCCAGAAGAATGAGACGACGGTTCATAGTCAACTTGTTCGCTCTCTGAAGCTTCAACAATTGGATTGAGAGGAGTGGCTTCCTTCACTGATTCTCCCAAAATCAGTAAGTCATTAGCCGTTTCAGTCTGATGCTCGGCCTCTACCGCAGGTTGACTAATTTCCTGCGCATCATCGGCTATTGGTGGAACTGAGCCTACATCAAAATGTCTAGAAGACCCAGCAGTTTCAGGAATATCTTCTTCTTCTGTCTTTACAGAGAAATCAAAAGTAGCTTGCTTTTCTGCAGCCAATCGCATAGCACGATCTGTGGGGCTCTCTGCATCCAGACAAATTACGGATTTAGTTTTTGAAACTATTACTTTCCTTCCTATTCTTCTGGTTAAAGGAACAGTAGGATAAGTGTCTAATGGATCACTACCTATTTCATCAATATTTCTGGCTCGTTCAGAAACAGGAGAATTCCCGGGAATAGAAATTCCTCCGCGACTTCGAGTCTCTGCTCGAGTAGTTCTTTTTGCGGCAGGACCCGCAGTACCTTTACTCCTCTTCCTCTTCGGCGTATTATCAACAGATATACTTTCTTCAGCACTCCCGATAGGCACATGCAATGGTTGATGAAGGTCATCAGAGAAGAAAGTTTCCAAAACATCATCATCAACTTCATCGGTGGCTAGAGGATCTTCTTTGTCGTGACAATCCCTAGGCAAGGTGGATTTAGTTGATTTCTTTTCAACATGAATAAAGCTTTTACCTAAGATGCTAAATTTTTCATCAAAGGTATTAGCTGATACATAAAATCTGGCATAGGACGCCAATATCTTAGCTCCTCTCCGATAGTTGACCGGATCTGGCATAGAGAAGGAAGCCCCTGTACCTTTGGCAATGTAATATAGCCAAGCTCTGGCACCATCAACTAACCCGCCTTGATGAGCAAAACACGTCGTTGCATTGCCCACATGCAACTGATCGTAACCAAATTGACGAGCAAATCTGCTCGGAAGATATGGTTCTATATATGTGATGTCGTCACGACGGCAAATTAAATGAGATGGCCTGATTCTCTTTAGCCATTCATGTTGGACATCATCCAACTCATTAGCACCAACGCCGTCAAACAATCTCCCGGGCATGGTCTCATAACCAATAGGGGGAGGAACACAAGCGAAGCTCCAGAGCTCTCCCCTGTTCAAGATGGTTCTGCAATCAGTTAAAGTATCATATCTCCATTTCGGTATGTGCTTGTATCTTTCAAGGAAAGTGTCATCTGGCCTAGCCATCCCAGCGCTCATCAGAGATTCAAAATGAAGAAGCAGCCATCCAAACAAGTATGTAAAGGGCATTTCTACCCGGGGAAAGGACGTCAAGCTCTTCCGTGCCAATTCGAACATCCTATCTGTGTATGCCCTTAATCCGGCATTCAGACGGCAGGTCATTGCCGTTAATAGATCCATTTTATACCCAAAAACCAGACGGACTGCTGCAAAGACGACTCCTCTGTGCATCCTGTCTGCCGAACAGGTGCCAGGAACTACGAATTTCCTCAGCCAAAGAGATATGAAACCGGCCAGATGACCTTCATCGGACAATTCTCGGCCACCATGCTTAATATAGGTTTCTAATCTATCACCGGCCTTGTAGCTGTTGATGTCTTCTTCGATGACAATGTCATCATGATTAGTCTCCCGGATTAATCTGTTAATCTCGGCTTGACTCAAGGGCTTGAATTTTCCAACATACTGTTCGGTCTTTTTCTTCTTTTGGACTTCGTCAGTGCGGCCTTAAAACAAATAAGCCATCCACTTCGAAGAATAGCAATTGGAGTCCCCCTCTCCACCTTGTCCCTTATAAAAAGCTTTACAGATGCTGTAATGACACATTAATTCTTCAAATACATAAAGAATTAGTGGGTTAGCTGCAGAAATCTTATTCATTTCGTCAACAAAGGGATATATTCTTCATATGGCAAATCTGCCGTGGGTAGCTGAGATATATATGCCATTTCATGAAGGGCGAATCCCATCTCGCCCTTTGGGGTCATGAAGGTGCCAGTCCGATAGTTATATCTCTCCGCTAATGCCAAAAACAGATCTGGGTTTGGTTTGAAACCATAAGCAGTATACTTAATGGCATCATATAAACCTATCGCCTTCAACTGTGCACTGAAGTTCCGTAAAATCCATCTCACTAGAGCATTCCATCTAGTGTTCTCTGGATTTACTAGACCAGTCAGCCTCATTGACTGTTTTGGGTAGATGGCATTCTTTAATTGAACAAATTTATTGGCAAAAATTGGGACTCTGACTGGCTTCAGCAGTGCCGAGTCTTCAGGAGGGATGGTGGCAGGTAACAGTCCTCGCAGAGATGTGACATGCGGTTCAGTACCACTGCGGAACCTTCCTTGACGATACCCAATCCATCCAGCCTTAGCTTGTCGGGATGGAGTAATATCCCACTTCATCTGTCTTTGCTGGCCCGAATGGAATAAACGGGCTATGTTGATACTCTTTGTTAAACCAGTCAAATACATAGGCTGATTTACATCACCATCCCTATAGTAACTGTATGATACTTTGTCCAGAGCAGGCTGGGAATTCATGTCAATAGCATCTCCAAAAAGGAATGCTGGCTTCAAATGGGCAACACCATCTACACTTTGTAACGGCAGTCCACTCATCAGGTTCAGTAAAGTATCATCCTCCTGATTGGTCAACAGAGCTATTCTTGTGGAAGGTCCGTCAAATTGGGGAAAATAAACATGTGATAGATCACTTTTATAATTATTTCCCATACTTCCTTCAAATTCTGCTTCCTGAGCCAGAATATCCACTACAAATGAAGAATAAAGTATTTCAATGTCAAGAGATGATAAAGCTCAACATACGCTCAGTTTTTATTAAGCGTATGGCAGACTCAAGGTTCAGCATACGTTCAGTTTTCTTTAAGCGTATGGCAGACTCAAGGTTCAGCATACGCTCAGTTTTCTTTAAACGTATGGCAGACTCAAGGTTCAGCATACGCTCAGTTTCCTTTAAGCGTATTTTATCTTAAGTGAATGGTTTTTAAAAAAAGTTCAGTTTATAATCAGTTTGAGTATATCAGCGTATGGTTGACAAGATGATCATCAAAAGTTTACGTTAACACAGGAGTTAGCGTATCTCAATGAGACAAATTGCCATAGTATATTCTTTTAAAAGATAGTGTATTTTGATATCTCTATCAAAAATACGCGTATCTTACAGATATACGCTCCAAACATACTTTTCGTAAAAACGAAAAAAATATGGAATACAGCTAAACCCTAAAGAGGGAAGCGTATTTGCTGACGTATTGACCCTAAAGAGGGATACGTTTTCTGAGTTTTGTTCTAACCAGAGCCCTAAAAAGGGAATAGTTATTTGTTCATCATCATCTTCGTCCTCACCATAAAGAGGTTTCAATGGCCGTTCACTGCGTGAAACACGCTGACTGGCCGTTCTCTTGGTAGTGGCAGTGTCGACGGCAGGATGAGATGATTCTTCAGGGGCTTTCTCCTTTCCTTTCGCAGCAGCATCAATCTTAGGTGCCATTAATGGAGATGGAGCTGAAGATGAAGAAGAAGAAGAAAGATCTTGAGTTTCTGAAAGCTCTTTTCTCTCTTGAAGGCAAAAGCTCTGGTAAAGAAATAGAATAGGTTTTGGGAGACCTATTTATAAAAGAAAGAAAAAAGTTCAAAACGACGGATATTTTCTAAACAAAATCCCTAAAGAATTGCACTGATATTGAGGAAGATAATGAACTCATGCCAGCGTGTCAGGACTCATTCCCACTTTCTGTTCAAAGTAATTTCGAACTTTTGAAACTCATAAAGTTCAAAAACTTTGAAGGGGGTCTTGTAGGATGTGGAAAATTATGACACGCTGTCATTTTCATCCATACGCTTAAAGACAGATGTCAGTTGAAGCCATACGCTCATTCAAAAGCCATACGCTCAGTAAATATTTTATTATTTACTGAAGTGACAGCACAGCATATGTTTAAATAAAGAATGAATCTGACACTTCATCTTTCGTGCAAAGACAGCTGTCACGAGAAAAGTAACCGTCGTATAGGTTTTCGAAGAGCCGGTTTTGTCTTTTACGAGGACAACTCAGCAGCCTTCATAAATACAAAAGCCATCATTACTGTCAGTTTTGACAGTCTGTCAGCCGTCAAATCCGCAGTCACGACGCTCGAGAAGATTTTGTCAGTTATGGGAAGCTATGGTATACCAAAGAAGATTGATGATAGCCACGTGGCCACTTCTCCAGCGAGCGTATGGACCTCACATGACTCCTTCTTCATCCAGTCAAGTGAGCGTATCGACCTCACATGACTCCTTCACACAGTCAAGTGAGCGTATGGACCTCACATGATTTCTTGTTAACTAAGTGAGCGTATGATTTTCCTATGGTACTACGCTATCCAAGTCAGCGTATAAACTCTCCTTCAACAAGGCAGCGTATTACAACAACCATATCCAGGATTACAGTCAACACACGTTCTCACGTATCCTGTACCAGTTATCTACTTCTCTAGAAGTTATGCAACGTGGCATCCAGGCCATCAATCTCTCCTGAACATGCTCCACTACTTTCAACCGCACGCTAATGTGTCTCCATCAGAATTCGCCACGCGTCCCTGCAGTTATGCACACGTCAAGTAACTACCTGAGCGTATGCTTAAGGACAGTTATCCTGAACTCTATAAAAAAGAGTTTCTTCATCTTCATCAGAGACGATAAGTCATTTTTCAGAGAGAACAGAGAGATTGACCAGTTGCTGTCCAAGTTCTTCAAAGTTCGAGTTTTCTTCATCGCATCGTCCAAGGGATAAAGTAATCGTCTTCTAGATTAGATTCCTACAGTTGTAATTTTCTCAGATACAAAATAAATAAAGTGAATTTATTTATGAAAAACAGCAACCTTTTTTTTAATTCGTTGAAACCCTTAGGAGATAGGGTGATAGAGAAAGATGATGCTGGTTTCTCCACAGTTAGAGGTCCAACCTCCTATTTGATCAATGCCATCCGCAGTCAAGGCGACGAAGCTCAGGCTATTTTTCTCGAACATGTACTAGATGAGCTGGAGGCTTCGGTTAAGATTTACAAAGAGCTTAATAGGGGAGAGGTGGAGCCTTTGGTACAGGCTGAATTCGAGAAGATGTCACAAGAAGTTGTAGTTGCAAAGGTTGATCTCCAAGTTCTTTTGGACACTTTCTCTACTAAGTCTGCTGAGTATAATTCCAAAGTAGAAACAATAGCATCTGTTGCTGAAGAGAAGGAGAGGAAACTTGCTGAGCTGCAATCAGAATATGCCCGTCTTCAAGAAGAGCTGAGACTTGTTCAGCTTGCTCTGGAGGATGAGGCCACACAACATCAGACTGCAGTTCAACAACTGAATGGTCTGACTCAGGAAATAGATGAGTATGTCGCAACTCATCAAGATAAAATCTCTCACAGAATAGTAACCGTGCCGTCTTTTGACGATAAGTCTGGGATGGAGGAAGCTAGGAAGCGAGTGATAGAATCTCGTGAGGAGCGACTGCGAACTTTAAAGCAGCAAATGACCAACTTAATGACTCCGCCAGCAGAATGAGAAAGACTTTTTGTATCTTCAATTTTTGCGACATGTAATTTTGTAATGTCTTTCAATTTTTTGATCAATAAAAAGATATTTTCTTGGTGGCTCTATTATTTATTGCATATCTTATTCAGATAGCGATAGAAAATATATTCAGAGGTGCAAGAAATGATATATTTCTTGATTTTGGAAAATAATTATATTCAATTATATCTGCTCAAAGGTAATGTGGATGTGGCAAATATAATTTATTGAATATCATTATTTCAATAGACAACTTAATCAAAGATGACAAGTTGCTGATATGAACGAAATAGATGATTCGTCAAAATGTATGAACGAAATGAATCGTCAGGATGAACGGATGGACCGTCAAATGAATTAAATGAATGGGTGAACCGTCAGATGAATGTAATGAACGGATGAACCGTTTGATGGATGAACGGGTGAACCGTCGGATAATTGGAATGAACGGGTGAACCGTCAGATGAATGTGATGAACGGGCGAGCCGTCGGATGAATGTGATGAACGGACGAACCGTCAGATGATTGTAATGAACGGACGAACCATCCGATGAATATGATGAACGGGTGAACCGTCAAATGAATTAGTCGCTTCGTTGTCTTACGAATCTCTGTCTATAAATAGAACAAAAAATCAGATGGAATGATCACTTTTACTTTTCAACAAAAAGATGTCGTCTGGAGATGCATCTAAGAAGGCTGAGATCGCCTCGAAGGTTGAAGCGAGTACTAAGGAACATCCAGTCGATCCCAACCAGCCAAAGCAGATAGCAGTGGGCGAAGATTCGTCTGCACCTAAGCCGCTAAAGGACATCTTGGACTTCCTTCTTGAACCAGGGAAGACTGAAGAAGAAGAAGCCATGAGGATGGCTGCTTGCAAGTTCCTGGTGGGTTCAGGTAATAATGTTCTCGACACTTTTGCTGATCATATTTTTGGAAAAGACGGCAGTGGTCCTCGTCCCAATTTTGAGAAGGATGATAGTGACCTTCCTTGATATTATGTACTATCATTCATGATAAAATAAAATTGAATTTTATTTATGAACTTGTCTGATGATTACAAGCAATGTTTTTTATATTATAAATAATACTTTTTGAGGAACTTGCCATTGATAGGCATCATTGCAACTCGACCGTCTAGCTCTGTGAGTTGATAGGCTCCATTTGAGAAGACTTTGCTCACGATATATGGCCCTTCCCACTTTGCATCGAACATGCCTTTGCTCATGTGAGTCATAGTCATAGGACGTCTGACTGTTAAAACAAGATCTCCTTTCTGTAGGTCTTAAAAAAATCAAGTTGCACAAATCAACAAAGTCAGAAAATCAAGAAATACAACTTTCAGATGAACTGTGCAGACATCAGATTGCACATCCTTCAGATTGCACAAGATAGATTATGCACATATCCAAGTGCGCAGGCTGACGTGGCAAATCACCATCATTACCTGACACAAATCAAATCTTCTGACAACTGACAGTACGGAGAACGAGGCGACCGTTCGTTTAAACGTACAGTACGGCGCTCGAGGATAGCTGGCAGCGCAATCCATGTTGGCGCAATCTATGTTGGCGCAATCTATTTCCTGCGCAATTCAAGTTGGCGCAATCCATTTCCTGCGCAATTCAATACGCGCGTTCTATCAGTACAAATGATAAAATACACGTGGCATTCATGCCATCAATTGCTCATTTCGTGGCAACTGTATATGCATGATCATGTGCATTTCAATCAAATGATGCCATGTGTCCAAGACAGTTAGCCCATGATCAAGCAACTGCCTGCGCAGTCCATTGCTACACAAACCAATTGCTGCACAATCCATCATGCGCAGTCCAGAATAACTAAAAGTTAGTTATTTCTCAGAACTCTATAAATAGAGTTTCAAGTCTCCATTCAAGGGAAAAAGAATAAATAATCAGAGATCAGATTATAGAGAGATCAAAGTTCAGAGAGTTCAGGAGTTCTTGCCCAAGTGCTGCTGCATTCTTCCGAGGCTTTTGCCTTCAACTTTCGAGGCTTTTTGCCTTCAATTCCAGAGTTGTCTTCAACTTCAGAGGCTTCGTCTTCAGAGTTCACATTGTCCAAGGGATAAAGCAATCGTCATCTAGATTGGATTCCTAAAGTTGTACCATTCCCAGAATTCAAATTGTAATCTTTTACAAAGTTTGTATCAATAAAGTTATTTAACTTTTGTTTTTGCAAACAAAATGGCGACTCTGCTGGGGACGACTTTCTCCTCCGATGAGGAAGTGACAACTCAATATGACGTAGCGTCTATCGGAAAGACGCAGAAGACACTGGTTGTGAAGATCAACCAGACAGTCTACGAGTCTATGATCAACTCCAAGACCACTCCTCGCACTGCAACTACTGCTGCAACAAGCAAAGTGCGCCCAGTGTGGGTCCCAAAGACTACTGTACAGTCTGCCAGCAAGATTGCTGTGCATTCTGTTAATGCTGCCAGCAAGACTTCTGCGCAGTCTGCCAGCAAGATTGCTATGCAGTCCAAAGTTTCTGTCAGCAAGACTTCTGCACAATCTGTCTCTGCTATTGCTGCGCAGTCTGCTATGGCCAGTGCACAAAAGACTTCATATGCTGCCATGGCTAAGTATAAAACTCCTATGCCCCTGGCGCAATTGGCTGCCAATATTCCTGTGCAAACCAACACTCCAGCAACCAGAGTGCACCCTAAGCATTCTGTGGCAAGAACTCCTGATGCGCAAACCACAGTCTCTGTGGCCAGAACCAGTGTACCATCAACCCATGTGCAAAGCATGCCTGCACAATCCAAGAGTGACAGCCTTTTGGCTAAACTTTCTTCTTCTCACAACAAAGGGAGAGATTCTGTTCCTCCTCTCAAACATTCTATTGCTCCTGCGCAATCCACTGGGGGTAGTCCTTTGGCTATTCCTCATCCTCTTCAAAATAAAGGGAAAGTCCCATTGGTCTTTTCTCAAACTTCCTTGTCCCATGACTTGGAAGACAACAGAGGAAAACACTCTTTAGCTAACCCTCCTTCATAAAACAAAGGAAAAGGCCCTTTGGTCTTTTCTCAATCTTCTTCAGTTTTTATCGAAGAAGATCAATCTGAACGTGCCTCGGCACCAATCAGTACTAGAATTCTTTCAAACAAGGATTCTTCTTTCCTTTATAACAAGAAAACTTGTACTGACCAAAGAGGTATTCTGTCTACCCTGGTAGCAGAATTCCAAGACCTTCCGACTCTCAAGGTTTTCCGTTCCAAACAAGGAAAACTGTTAGTGTCTCAGACAGAAACCCCTGGGGGTGAATTTGCTGATCTTAGAACTTATCTCAACAGACCCACTTTGGTAAAACGCAAACAGCCAATGTCGAAGACCAAACATCATCAAAAACAAATCTCCAGGGTCAAAAATCTCGACACTTATGCCAATGAAGTGAGCACTTCCCTGTATACTCAAGGGACTAAATATTTGAAGAATCGGAATCATGTTCCGAATGTTATCAAAGAACAGATCCCTCAGAGTTTTCCTCATCCTATTGCTTCTGATCTCCGAGAACATCTTAGACAAAAGAGGGATACTATCTCGACATCTTCAGTTCAACCATCTGATCATCATTGCAACCACAAAGTCATCATCCAATGTTGTTGTCAAACAACAAAACGATCCGTCTTCGATCGTTTGACTTTTGCTAAATCTGAACCTATGTCAGAGGAAGACGAAGTCTTGTATGCTTCTGTCAACATGACTTCCCGAGACACTGGGGATAGAAGATGCTCTAAGCATGGCAAGCCTCGCAAGCCAAGCCAGCGGTATTTAGAATTACTCCAAGAATATTCTGAAGGAGTGTTTCGACATACCCGTTCTCGAAGCCGAGATACAATCGGTCAAAGGAATCTTCCTCAAAACCCTTCAGGTTTTCTTTCTACCTCTCAGTCAGGAGATGACTCTTTCTCCGACTAAGATACATACAGCAAAAGTTCTAAACAGACAGTATCTTCCACTGTACCAAAAGAAGTGACAGCTTATGTTGTCACTGATGATCCAGATGCTTCGACTTCTTCAAATCAGGAACAGTGAATCGCTGCACTTGAAGACAAGCTAAAAACCATGGCTGAAATGGTTGCTAGTATGCATTCTATCATTGTGGCACAACATGCTACACCACCAACTGCACCTACTACGAGTCCAGACATTATAGCATCTTCGGTACCTGCCAATACTGGGCTGGGGGTAGTGTCTCCTCAAATGCCTCCTGTACAAGTACAAATTCAAACTACACCTAGTCAATCAGGAGCTGGGGGTAGTGCTTATAATGCTGTTCCTCCTCCGACTATTCTAACTCAACCTGCTCCTTCTTCGTCATCAGAAGATGCCAATGAAGCTGTCAAACTCTTGCGAACTCAGTTCGAAGCTTTCAAAGAGAAAGACAACTTGCAAAGATTGGGGATCAAGCAGCCCTATCCAGTTGAATGGAAGGAAGTCCCGTTTCCACCGAAATACAAGATCCCAACAATCTCTTTGTTCGATGGCAGTACTTCTCCTAGTCAATTCATCAATCATTTGAGGTAATGACCGTTCAACTCCAGCCAAATGACGCTCTTCTTACCAGAGTGTTCGTCGGTTGTTTAGCCGGCGTAGCATATGACTGGTACAAAAGTTTGCCCGATGGTTGTATCACTTCTTTCTCAGGTCTTAAGCAAATCTTCCTGGAACGGTTCTATGAAGGATTTAACGACATGACTATGTCGGCTCTCAACAAAATCAAACAGAAACATAATAAACTGCTGAGAGCTTCATCGAACGGTTCCGCCGTGAAGCTTTAAAAATGCCTCTCGGAACTCCATCTGCTGTCACTATTGATACTTGTAAGGCAAATCTTTTGCCTATCATCAGTATGTGGACGGGATCTACCCAATTCCAAGATTGGCCTTCATTCATTGTCAACGCCAAAGCTGCTGAAGTGAGTGCCGAGAAGTTCAAACAATTGGGGGTACAGATGTCTAACCCCGATCGAGATGAACATCAGACGTCAGGTGGTGCCAACCGCCAAAACAACCGCAAAGCAAAAAGACCTTGAACATCAATTTGAACAAGAATAAAGAATCTTTGGCTATCAATGTGGCTCTGCCTACATCCACTCCTACTCCTTCTGCACCTCCTCCAAGGGAACCTCGTCCGAAAGTAGAATATTCCTTTGACGAGAATGACACTGCAAGTATCTTTGAATGTTTACTCAAAAGCAATAAGATTCAGCTTCTAGACCTAAAGAAACCTAATAAAGTCGGTAAGACAGACCATCCTAAATATTGTGTCTACCACAGGTTCATTGGACATCCTACTCGAGCATGCTACGTGCTCAAAGGCAAAATTCAAGAGCTTGTCAATGCTGGGGTCGTTACTCTGCAGCAAGATGAGAAGACTGTTACTGCGAACATGATTTCAGTCCAGTTTGGTGACTTTCCTCCGCAGATGGTACAGCACGGTGTCATTCCTATTCCCAAAGCTATTCTTGAGATTGAGAATCTTCCACTTCTACCAAATGAAGGTCGTGTTCCCTTGTCTCTTGACAATGGCAAAATTATGTGGATCTATCCCGATCTTGCTCCGGAGTTCGAAGTTGCTTCTTCTTCCAAGAAGAAAGGTCGTTCTAAAGGCAAGACAAAAACTTGCAACATGGTGTCTTTTGAACCTATCGTTGACGAAGAAATTCTGCTAGGCACCAGATCAGGGAAAGCTTACTTGAAAGATCATTCTGAAGCTCAAGAAAACCCTACCTCTTCTTCTTAACCTGTTCTAACACAATCTACTTCTTCTGAAGAAATTCCTTCTACATCTTCACCAGTCGTAGTACCTATTCCTCCCAAACCGGTGGTTGCTGACAAAGGCAAGCAACAAGTCCGCTTCGACAAACCCTTGAAGAAATCATCTCCTACAGGACTTGAAAAGCCATACAACTTTGATATACTGGCACAACTAGCCAATACACCAGCTAGGCTATCAATCTTCGAGCTCTTGTGTCTTTCTAAAGAGACTCGAGAAACTTTAAGTGAAGCCCTGATGCAGGCTGAAAATTGCCTAACTCTTCTCAAAAAGCCGAAAGCCGAACCGGTCTCTTGTAGTCATTGTCATAGTGTCCTAGAGTTGATTCCAAACATCACTTTCACTCAGGATGATATGTTGCTGGAGGATAATAGACATGATCGTCCTCTATACTATATAGGGTATGTCGATACGATGAAAGTCGATCGTATCCTGATAGATTCAGGGTCTGCTCTCAGCATCATGCCAAAGACGACGCTAGATGCGTTAAAAATACTAGTGCATAGTCTTTCAAGTACAATCACCACTATCTTGGGATTCAACCAAGGCAGGAGTGAACCTTTGGGCAAGATCTGCCTAAAACTCCAAATAGGCAATCTTCGCACAAAGGTGACCTTTTATATCATAGACAATCATGGTTGTTCTTACAATGCTCTCTTGGGAAGACCCTTTCTCCGTGAACATAATGTCGTTCCATCAACTCTTCATCAATGCTTCAAATATGTTGATGACAAAGGAGAAGTTCATAAAGAAGTTGCAGACCTTTATCCTTTCAAGGGCGTCGAAGCGTATTGCAACGATGCTCGCATGTATAAGGAAGAATTTATAAAAGTGGTATTGGCCATGGATACTGAAGAAGATCAAGAAGCAGTACCCAAAGACACTCTTATTATACCTGTTAAAGGGCGTATTTCTCATCCTCAGTCTTCTAAACCACTGGCTATTACTTGCCAGTCCAAAAGAAATTAATTGATGCTGATCAAAATCAAAGGGAGTTCACCTCTTCTGAGCCACTTGTTATCGATTTACGTCGTAACAAAGACAAAAAGCAGCTCACCTCTTCTGAGCCACTTGTTGTTGATTTAACTCACAACAAAGAAAAAAAAGGTGCTCACCTCCTCTGAGCCACTTGTTATTGACCTTCGTCGTAACAAGCTTCCTCCACGTTCTTCTTTTCCCCCTCTTGTAATCAATCTGACCAAGCCTGCTAAGGCTAAAGGTCCTGCTGTAAATACAGATGTACAAATTAATAAAAAAGCATCTACTTTCCAGTATATTGATGTCATTTATCATACTAAATGCTATTTGAATATGTTAGATAGCTTCAAATCATTTACAATGGGAGTTGTACAATCTCTTCAAACAGAAGTTTCATGTGAGCATCCAAAAGATTCATATCGTATTGTTCCTGCTCGCAAGAAAGGTGAACGTCCAATACTTTTTAGTAAAAGACCGGAACAAAAATTTAGCTACACGGATGATAGCAAAGTTAACGACATGGGACATCTTCAATTCCGTCGTTACAGTCAACAATCAAAAGACATCGTCCGAAAGATGGGTTACGACTTCAAAAGCGGCCTCAACTACGGTAAAGGAAGAAAGACTCCTCTCCGTACCGTTGTTTCACAAGGAAAGTCTGAAATGTATTACAGTAGGACCAAAAGAGGTCTCGGATATGCTTCCCCTCCAATGTTATCCCCTGCAGTCTCTGACTCTGATATTGAAGAACGTTCTAACTCTTCTGATTCCAGGTCATGGGATTCTGACACTAGCATCGGTGAAGTCCATCGTGTAATCGTATCTTCCAATATGGTCTCTGCTGAACTTCCGGAAGGATATGATGAGGATATTGAAGAAAATCCTGAAACAGATCCTTGGGCTCAACAGATGGATAATCAGTGGGTACTCCGATTTGAATAAAGAGAACCTCCTACTGAAGATCAACTAGTTCAAGTTGATGTGGGAGAAAGCGAGTTACCTCGTCCAATCTTTATTAGCAAGAACCTTCTAGAAGCAGATAAGCAAGAGTTGATTCTTCTCATTAAAGAATATATTAACATCTTTGCTTGGAGTTACGAAGATATGCCAGGTTTAGATCCCAAAATTGCTGCTCACAAACTGAACATTCTGTCTAATGCTAAGCCAGTCAAACAGCAGCAACATCGATTCAAGCCTGAAATGATGGACGCAATCGATGATGAAGTTAAGAAGCTCATTGCTTGTGGCTTTATTCGAGAAGAACAACATCCCGATTGGGTAGCCAACGTTGTTCCAGTTCTAAAGAAAACCGGCAAAGTTCGAGTCTGCATCGACTTTAGGGATCTTAATAAAGCATGTCCGAAAGATGAATTTCCTCTCCCTATCACGGATGTTATGATTGACAATACCTGTGGGTTTGAGCGAATATCTTTTATGGATGGATTCTCTGGATACAATCAGATCAAGATGAATCCCGAAGATGAAAAACACACATCTTTTCGTACTCCTCGGGGAGTCTATTGCTACACAGTGATGCCATTTGGTCTCAAGAACGCTGGTGCAACTTACCAACGGGCTATGAGTACCATTTTTAGAGAACATCTTCATAAAACAGTCGAATATTATGTTGATGATATCGCTGTTAAAAGTCGTCTGAAAGAAGATCATATCCAAGATTTGAGAACAATCTTTAATCTCATGCGTCAACATCAGCTCAAAATGAATCCCTCCAAGTTATTCTTGGGTGTCTCTAGTGGTAAGTTTCTCGGCTTCGTTATTACCTCTAAGGGTATACACGTGGATCCCGAGAAGATCAAAGCCATTCAAGAGATGCATCCTCCACGCAATCTAAAAGAGCTACGAGGATTCCAAGGTCGACTTACGTACATTAGGAGATTCATTTCGAACTTGTCTGGACGCTGCAGACCATTCACTCAATTAATGAAGAAGGGTGTATCTTTTATTTGGACTGAAGAATGTCAACAAGCATTCGACGACATCAAACGATATCTCATGAACCCACCAGTATTGGTACCACCAATTTCGGGCATTCCATTCTTAATGTACGTCCGTGCTATGGATCATTCATTGGGTGCTTTACTTACCCAAAAGAATAAAGAAGGTCATGAACAAGCCATCTACTATCTTAGTCGTACTATGATTGGTGCTGAACACCGTTATAGTCCGGTTGAAAAAGAATGTCTAGCCCTTATGTTCGCCGTTCAAAAGACAAGGCATTACATCATTGGTCAAACCATTCATGTTATATCCCGAGTTAATCCTCTTCGGGTACTGATGAAAAAGCCTAGTACACTCAACTCTCGGCTTGCTACATGGGCCATCCTTCTAGCCCAATATGACATGGTGTATGTTCCTCAAAAGTCTGTCAAAGGTCAAGCACTGGCGGATTTCTTGGCGGCTCATCCCGTACCGGAAACATCCAAGCTTTATGATGAAATTCCAGACGAGACGTTGGAAGTTAACTTGATCTCTGAAGAATTTCCAACCTGGCGTCTATTCTTTGACGGAGCATCCAGAATTGGACCCAATGGAGCTATTGTAGCAGGAGTTGGAGTTGTTCTCGTTTCCCCAGAAGGATCAACTATCCAAAGAGCTTACTCTCTAGACGAATCCTGTTCCAATAATGTAGCAGAGTAAATGCTCTACTTATCGGTCTTCAATTAGCCAAGCAATTGAATATCGAATATCTCGAAGTTTACGGCGACTCTAAACTGGTTGTCAACCAGGTTAGAGGAACTTATGAAGTCCATCATCAAGATCTGGTACCTTACTTTGAGGCAGCAATCAACATGGCTACATCATTCAAAGCTTTCTTTATTGAATATGTACGCCAAGCTTGCAATACTGAAGCAGATGCCTTAGCCAATCTTGCAGCAGTCTTAACCGTTCCCATCAGAAGACAACAAGTGGTGGTTATCTCTAATCGAGAATTATTTTGTGTTGAAAACAATCGTAACATCGAGTTCAGTAATTTTGCTGAAATAAATGTTATCAATGAAGATTGGAGAACTCCTTTCATCGACTTCGTGGTTCATGACATACTCCCCGAAAATCCTAAGGAGGCTACAAGTATTCGACGACGATCTTTACGTTTCTACTACAACCAAACCACTAAGACTCTCTATCGACGGACTTATGACGGTCTTCTTCTACGCTGTCTAGCTAGTGATGAAGCAAAACAAGTACTACATGAAGCTCACGACGGTGTCTGTAGAGCACATCAGCCTGGTCCTAAACTACAAGATCGTATCCGAAGAATGGGTTACTATTGGCCCTCTATGGTATCAGATGCCATCGAATATGCAAGGAAATGTCAACTTGTCAAATCCATACAGATTTCATTCATCAACCTTCAGAATTTCTACATCCGACAGCCGCTTCCTGGCCTTCGAAGCTTGGGGCATGGATGTCATAGGTCCTATTAATCCTCCTTCTTCTAGAGGACATCGGTTCATTCTAGCAATAACAGACTACTTCTCTAAATGGGCTGAAGCTATACCCTTGGCTGAAGTCAAAACCAGTAGTGTCATCAACTTCGTCAAATACCATGTCATTTATCGATTTGGTGTCCCTCGACGAATCATTCATGACAACGGACCGCAATTCATCAGCTAGAAATTCACCAGATTTTGCGATGATCATCGGATTGATAACGTCGCCTCGACTGCCTACAATCCTGCCGCTAATGGTTTAGCTGAAGCCTTCAACAAAACTATTATCAAGCTTCTCAAAAAGTTTGTATCTACTAACAAACGAAATTAGAGCGAAAAGCTTGGCGAGTGTCTATAGGCCTACCGAACTACGGTCCGCAACCTTACGGGTTTTACACCTTTCTCTTTGGTATATGGCTGTGAAGCTGTTCTTCCTCTGGAACTTCAAATTCTTTCTTTAAGGATTGCCATTGCTAACGAGCTCACTATAGAGAACAATGATCTTCTTCGACTTCAAGAACTGGAGGCACTTGATGAGAAGCGATTAATGGCTCAACAACATATTGAGTTATACCAAGCTCGTATTTCTAAGGCTTTCAACCGTAAAGTGAAGGTCAGAGCCTTTCAGCAAGGAGAACTTGTTTTAACAGTCAGACGTCCTATGACTATGACTCATATGAGCAAAGGTAAATTCGACGCAAAATGGGAAGGTCCCTACGTTGTAAGCAAAGTCTTCTCAAATGGAGCTTATCAACTCTCAGAACTGGATGAACGAGTTGCTATGATGCCTATCAATGGCAAATTCCTTAAAAAGTATTATGTGTAAATGTAAAAGCTTGTAAATCATCAGACAAATTCATGAATAAAATTTTATTTCATCATGAATGATAGTATATGATATTAAGGAAGATCACTATCATCCTCCTCTACATTGGGACGCGGACCACTGCCGTCCTTCTCAAAGACACGGTCAGCAAAAGAGCCGAGAACTTCCTTGCTGGAGCCCACGAGGAACTTGCAAGCAGCCAGCCTCATGGCCTCTTCTTCTTCAGTTTTTCCTGGTTCAAGCAAGAAGTCCAGAATATCTCGTGGTGGTTTTGGTGCAGACGAACCTTCGCCTGCCTCTGCCTGCTTTGATTGAACTGGATCGACAGGACGTTCTTCAATGCCTTCTTCAACCTTCTGGGCGAGTTCAGTCTTCTTGGGTGCATCTTCAGACGACATTTTTATGTTAGTGGAAGTGTTCCTTTCTGTTAAAATTCTGTACTATTTATAGGCAGAGATTCTCCAAATGATGAAGCGACACATTCATCTGACGGTTCATCCGTTCATTTAATTCACTTGACGGTTCGTCCGTTCATCACATTCATCCGACGGTTCATCCGTTCATTATTATTCGATGGTGCATCCGTTCATTATCATCCGATGGTTCGTCCGTTCATCACATTCATCGGTTCGTCCGTTCATCACATTCATCCGACGGTTCATCCGTTCATTATTATTCGATGGTGCATCCGTTCATTATCATCCGATGGTTCGTCCGTTCATCACATTCATCCGACGGTTCATCCGTTCATTATCATCCAATGGTTCATCCGTTCATTATCATCCGACGGTTCGTCCGTTCATCACATTCATCCGACGGTTCGTCCGTTCAACACATTCATCTGACGGTTCATCCGTTCATTTAGTTCACCTGACGGTTCGTCCGTTCATTACATTCATCCGATGGTTCACCCATACACATTCATCCGACAGTTTATCCATTCATTATCACCCGACGATTCTCCCGTTCATTCATCATCTCTTGACGGTTTATTCGTTCGTTATTTTGACGGTTTGTCCGTTCATTCCATCATTTGACGGTTTTCCCGTTCATCTTATATCCACATCAGCAACTTATCATTTCGATTAAGTTGTCAGTTGAGATAATTATGTTCAGTATACTCTGCCACGTCCATATTACCTCTGAGCAGATATAATGAATATAATTATTTTTTACAAAATTATCAAGAAATATATCATGTCTTGCACCTCTGAATATATTTTCTATCTCTATTATTTATATCTGAACAAGATATGCAACAAATAATGGAGCCCACAGCAAAAATGTCTTTTATTAATTAAAATATAAGACATTACAAACACATATACTTCAAAAAGACATCAAAATACAAAATGTTCCATTAAGAGGGAGGTATTATCAGATTGTCAATCTGCTGCTTGAGAGTCTGCAGCCTTTCTTCACGAGTGGACATCACCCTCCTTCTGGCTTCCTCCATCCCAGTTTCCTCATTAAAAGCCGGCATGGTCACCATTCTGCGGGTAATTTCAGCATTATGAGCTTCTACATATTCATCCCTCTCCTGAATCAGAGCATTAAATTGTTGAGTTGCAAGTTGATGATCAGCAACTTCCTCTTCTAACTCATTCTGAAGACGAGCAATCTCTGCTCTTAGCTCAGCAGCTCTCCGTTCTTTTCTATTAGCCATCAAGGTTACTGATTCCAGCTTGGAGTTATACTCAGCAGATTTTGCAGAGAAAACTTCCAAAAGGTTCTGGATATTAACCCTTTTAATATCAGCTGCTTGAGCCAGTTGCTCGAATTCTGCTTGAACTAAAGATTCTACGTCTCCTTGGTTGAGCTCCTTATAGCTGTTGATAGAAATCTCTAATTCATTCAAAATATGATCCAGGAGAGTGGCTTGAGCCTCATCACCCTGTTCCCGGATAGCTCTTATTAAGAGAGAGGATGGACCCCTAACCATGAAAAAATCAGTGCCCTCTTTCTCCATTATTCTTTTTACTAGAGGCCCAAAGATTCAAAGAAGCATCTAGTAAAAGATTGGATCACAAGATTATTAGTGGCTATAGCCCCAGGAGTTACAGCCACTCCTGTTGATGATGAGGCCGTGGGACGTTCAATCTCTTGTGTCTGGATAGCAGGTTCTTTGAACAAACGAGCTAAAGTGGAGCTAGTTGCCCCTCCTAGTTGTTCTTCTGCAAAAAGTAAAGATTGTCATTTTGCCTGTTGATCGCTATTGTTCAAGAAGATTAAAGATATTAATTATCTTACCATGACTCAATTCAACAATGAGTCTATTATCTGCTGGAGTAGATTCTGGTCGAGCAGAGGTAGCCTCAGCCATGACAGCTTGACTACTGCCCGCTTCAGAACCACAAGATAAATGATGACTGCTACTAACAACCACCATCGTTATAGGTACTATGTCCGTGCACGTCGGAGGTGCTAGAGGAGTCTCAAGATCTGCAGGAAATACAAATAAAGATGTTAGCTATCAATTCATTCAAGAGAAGATTGCTAATTTCATTTTTTTTACCTTGAGGATCATTGGCAGGAGTTTCTTCCAGGGCTTCATCATCTATTGCTTTTTCTGGAGATACTGTTATCTCAACATCCTTTTCAGGATTTAAGGTATCAGCAGCATTTTTTGGAACCTCAACATCCTTTTCAGGATTTAAGGTATCAGCAACATTCTCTGGAACCTCAATATCCTCTTCAGGATTTAAGATATCATTGACGGCATTTGGAGATGTGTGCACTTCATCATCTCTTTCAAGATCTTGCATATATTCGTCAATATTTTCAGACGAAGAGCTCTCTTCATCTTCGTCTTCTTCTGGTGCATTCCCGCTGGTAGTCGCGGCCTGGTCACCATAGTCATCCAGAGGGCTGTAGCTGCAGTCTTCCAGAGCCGTAATTACTTCGCGATCTTCCTCTTCACGAAGGGTTCTAGGAGTAGGCGGAAGTTCAATCATCTCTGTAGCAGGTAAAAGAGAGTGTACAATATTCTGCTCTTCCTCCACTTCCTCCATAGTACTTCCTCTAGGCTCTTCGGCCTCAGTTCTTGGAGCAAGATCTTTCCTTTGCTCAATCTCCTCTCTATGTTTGGGACTAGGAGTTTTATTCCTAGGTTCTGAAATAGGAGTCGGAGATGGCAAGGTTAATCCAGCCACAGCATCCATTACCATTGAAGACGGAGCTCGGTTCCTTCTGTGGGCCAACTTCTTTCTTTTCAGTGGCCTCTCAGGGCTCTCTATATTTATATTCTCAACTTGTTTCTGGATAGAGGTTGGTGTAGTAGCCTCTTCTTGCTGAGTTGACTCGGCCAGTTGTCGAGACTGAGATCGAGTGGTGATCTTTTCAGAAGAATGATCTAAGATCAATTTTTTCTTTACTGCTGGAGCAGGAGGTTCCTCTCTTCTCCTCCTTTTTGCTGGAGATTTTCCCACCTTCAAAGAGATACGTAGTGGTGCATTAACTTTTAAGGGAACATAACATCCCTTGAGGCTTCCAAAGGTGCATCTTCTGGCTCATGTACCTCATCGTTTCCTATGAGCGACATGAGAACCCCTCCCTTCTTCAATCTTGTTGAAGATGCAAAGCTATCCGTGAGGTTGAAATTCTCAGCAAAAGTATTTGAAGATGTATAAAAAACTGAGTATGTAAACAGCATCCGAGGGCCATGATTGCTGTTTACAGGCATCAAGAATGTCGATTTCGTATCTCGAGCATTATAGTAAGCCCAGGCTCGGGTCCCATCTACCAAATAACCCTTTCTTGAAGACATGTAATAGCATTCCCCACATGGAATTGGTCATAGCCGAACTGTCGAGCGAATCGACTGGGGAGATATGGCTCTAAATAGCATTCATCTTCGAACCGGTATACCAAATGAGATGGTCGAATTGTTTTCAACCATTCAAAAGCTGCACGGCTCAGAGGATGCATCTGCGAATAATCATATTTGTCCGCATTTGTTCGTAACCAGCAGGAGGAGGGGTACAATAAAAGTTCCATCCTTTACTCAAATTTAGAGCATATCTACAGTCTCTGAGAGCAGTGAACTTCTACTTACCATTGGAGTATCTTCGTAAAAAGCTGCCATCAACCGGTCCCATACCGGGGTCCATCAAAGTGGGATGGTGAAGGAGCAACCACCCAAATAGATATGTATATGGTAATTCCAACCGTGGAAATTCTTTTTCACCCTTGGACTTCAGCATCAGATCGACGTATAGACGAAGACCAGCATTCAGCTTGCAAGTCATGGCTGACAGAAGATCCATCTTATAGCCGAAGACTAATCTAACAGCTGCAAAAAGAATGCCGCGGTGGAAGCGGTCTACAGTGCTGGATCCCGGAACTACAAATCGACGAAGCCAATGTGTCAGAAACCCTGCTAATTGGGCTTCTTTCGACATCGGTCTATATCCTACTCTCAAATAACTTTCGAGAGTATCCCCTGTCTTCAAAGGAGGGCATTGATAATCATCTTTCATTGCTTTATCAAATCGCCACTCTCTTCCATCAACTTCATTACTTCTGTGTTGCTTAATGACTTAAAGAAATCAGGATAACATCTATCGTGTTCCTTAGTCTTCGGTTCTTGGATATGGTTAAGGAACAGATAAGGTAGCCATTTCGAGGAATAGCAAGTGTTTGATGTAGCACTCTTATAGAACAAGGAACAGATCTTATAATGGCATAGCAGTTCCTCGAAGACTGCTACCATTTCTGTATTTTGTCTCCAGAGTTTGTCCAACTCATCATTGGTTGGAACAAATTCTTCGTAAGGGGCATCTCCCATTGGCAAAAAAGAGATGTACTTCATCTCATGGAGTGCAAACCCAATTTCTCCGCCGGAAGTCATGAAGGTCCCTGTTCTGTAATTATACCTCTCTGCTAAAGCCAGGAACATGTGAGGGTTCGAGGCAAAACCATAGACAGTGGCATGCACTATTTGGTACAAATTGATTTGTTGCAGTTCGCCTTCAAACTTGGTCAGAATCCAATTGGCTATGCAGCTCCATCTTTTAAAATCCGGATTCACCAATCCAGTTAGTCTGATGTCTTGCTGCGGATATCTTCCTTCGACTTTCGCAAACTATTTGTGAAAATTGGGGTTCTGACGGGCATTAACAATGAAGAATTCTCCGGCGGAATACAACCGGGTTTCAGTCCTCTCAACAAAACACTGTACCGTTCAGAAGAACTATAAAACATATCTTTCTTGTTCGGCCCCTTTTTCACAAAAATTCTTCCCGGACGGGCATCTTGGAACGGAGTAAGGTTCCATTCCATCTTCCTCGGATAACTCGCGTGAGCATACCGGGATAATGGAAGGCAGCGTGGAATATTTGGTATCGAGAAAGATCTATCCGTCTGATGGACAACTCTTTCTTCCATCCTCGGTCTTGGTTGGGAACTTTTTTCAAAAGCTTCACCAAATAAGAATAAGGGTTTCTTGTGTATAACAGCATCTTCCGTTTCCAGAGGTTGTCCGTTCATTAAATATTGTAGTGTTTCATTGTCTTGGGATATCAAAATGGCCTGACGGGAGGTTGGCAGATCATACTGAGGATAGTGCACATGTGACAAGTCCTCTTTATATTCTGATTCAGAAAGGGTCCCTACGAAGTTCTCATATTCTGGGTCTTCTCTGGTATTAACCGCATCAGACAGAGAAAACAAAAATTTTCAGTATAAGTCAAAGTCAAAGTTTCAGTTTGCGCAAAAATTAGATTGCGCAAAATCAGATTGCGCAAACATCAGATTGCACAAACAATCAGATTGCGCAAACAAATAAACATCAGTTTGCGCTGACAGATTCGCGCAAATCAGCAAGTTGCGCTGACTTTTGTCAGTACAATTCAACCGATTGTGCAGAAAGTCGTCTTTCATAAAAATGAAGAGTGGACTATTTTGTGCAACCAGAACCCTAAAAAGGGTGGCACAGTATGATCCTATCTCTAAAAAGAGATGGATTCTGAAAGGAACAGTGAAATCAAAACTCTAGAAAGAGGTTTTTGATTGGGATTTCTACCTATCATTGCTGGATGAGCAGTTTCATGGCGTGAAGCTCGGCGCGCAGCCCTAGTCGATGATTCGGCGGGGGCCTTGCCCTTAACGGCGACAGAAGATCGTCGGGGAGCCATCGGGATTGTCGGAGAAGGAAGGAGGAAAGAGCTCAGAAGTTTTTTTTTTCTCAAAAGTATGAAGAAAGCAAGTAAAAAACACTTCGAATGAATTAAAGAACTATTTATAGTTTTTCAAGTCGAAACGGCCGCCTTAGATTGTGCCTAAAAATGGGCTAAACCCTCAGATTGCGCAGACAGCTCATTATGTGCGCAATTGGTTTATATTCAAAATTAAAGTATTTTGAAATTTTGAATAAGTTCAACTTTCGAAAACTTTGAAGGGGGTCTTGTAGGTCCTAAAAAAATCAAGTTGCATAAATCAACAAAGTCAAAAAATCAAGAAATACAACTTTCAGATGAACTGTGCAGACATCAGATTGCGCATCCTTCAGATTGTGCAAGATAGATTGCGCACATATCCAAGTGCGCAGGCTGACATGGCAAATTACCATCATTACCTGACACAAATCAAATCTTCTGACAACTGATAGTGCGGAGAACGAGTCGACCGTTCGTTTAAACGTGCAGCATGGCGCTCGAGGACAGCTGGCAGCACAATCTATGTTGGCGCAATCTATGTTGGTACAATCTATTTCCTGTGCAATTCAAGTTGGCGCAATCCATTTCCTGCACAATTCAATGTGCACGTTCTATCAGTACAAATGATAAAATACACGTGGCATTCATGCCATCAATTGCTCATTTCGTGGCAACTGTATATGCATGATCATGCGCATTTCAATCAAATGATGCCATGTGTCCAAGACAGTTAGCCCATGATCAAGCAACTGCCTGCGCAGTCCATTGCTGCGCAAACCAATTACTGCGCAATCCATCATACGCAGTCCAGAATAACTAAAAGTTAGTTATTTCTCAGAACTCTATAAATAGAGTTTCAAGTCTCCATTCAAGGGAAAAAAGAATCAATAATCAGAGATCAGATTATAGAGAGATCAAAGTTCAGAGAGTTCAGGAGTTCTTGCCCAAGTGCTGCTACATTCTTCCGAGGCTTTTGCCTTCAACTTCCGAGGCTTTTTGCCTTCAATTCCAGAGTTGTCTTCAACTTCAGAGGCTTCGTCTTCAGAGTTCACATCATCCAAGGGATAAAGCAATCGTCATCTAGATTAGATTCTTAAAGTTGTACCATTCCCAGAATTCAAATTGTAATCTTTTACAAAGTTTGTATCAATAAAGTTCTTTAACTTTTGTTTTTGCAAACACTTTCTGAAAGGCTTTGACCTTAACTTTGCGGTTGAAAGTCCTTGAGATGCGGGCTTGGTATAACTCAATATGCTGTTGAGCCATTAACCGCTTCTCATCGAGCGCCTCCAATTCTTGAAGTCGGAGAAGATAGTTGTTCTCTGTAGTGAGCTCGTTGGCGATGGCAATCCTTAAAGACGGAATTTGAAGTTCCAGGGGTAGAACTGCTTCACAGCCGTACACCAAAGAGAAGGGTGTACTGCCTGTAGGGTTGCGGACCGTAGTACGGTAAGCCCAAAGACATTCCCTAAGCTTTTCACTCCAGTTTCGTTTGTTAGTGGAAACAAACTTTTTAAGGAGCTTGATGATAGTCTTGGCTGATGAATTGAGATCCGTTGTCATGAATATCCTTTGAGGTACACCAAATCTACAAATGACATGATGTTTGACGAAGTTGATGACTACTACTGGTTTTGACTTCAGCCAATGGTACAGCTTTGGCCCATTTGGAGAAGTAGTCAGTTATTGCCAGTATGAACCGATGTCCCCTAGAAGAAGGAGGATTGATGGGACCTATGATGTCCATGTCCCAAGCTTTAAAAGGCCAGGAAGCAGCAGTCGGATGAAGAAATTCTGACGATTGATGAATAAAATCTGCGTAGATTTGACAAGCTCGACATTTCCTTGCATATTCGATGGCATCAGATACCATAGAGGGCCAATAGTTACCCATGCGTCGGATGCGATCCTGAAGCTTTGGACCAGGTTGATGTGCTCCGCAGACACCGTCGTCAGCTTCATGCAATACTTGCTTCGCTTCATCACCAGCAAGACAGCACAAGAGTTGGCCGTCATAAGTCCGCCGGTAAAGAGTTTTGGTGGTCTGATTGTAGTAGAATCGCAGAGACCGCCGACGAATACTCGTAGCCTCTTTGGGATCTTCAGGGAGTATATCATGACCACGAAGTCGATGAAGGGAGCTCTCCAATCTTCACTAATAACATTGGCTTTAGTAAGATTACTGAACTCAATATTACGATTGTTTTCGACGCAGAACAATTCCCGATTAGAGATAACCACCACCTGCTGTCTTTTGATAGGAATAGCTAAAACTGCTGCAAGATTAGCCAAAGCGTCTGCTTCGGTATTGCAAGCTCGACGGACATATTCGATAAGAAGGCTTTGAATGATGTAGCCATGTTGATTGCCGCTTCAAAGTAAGGCACTAGATCTTGATGGCGAACTTCATAAGTTTCTCTAACCTGGTTAACAACCAGCTTGGAGTCACCAAATACTTCAAGATACTCGACGTCTAGTTGTTTAGCTAGCTGAAGGCCAATGAGTAGAGCATTGTATTCTGCCACGTTGTTGGAGCAAGGCTCATCTAAGGAGTATGCTCTTTGAATAGCTGATCCGACTGGAGAAACAAGAACAACTCCAACTCCTGCGACAATGGCACCATTGGGTCAATCCTGGATGCACCATCAAAGAATAGGCGCCAAGTAGGAAATTCTTTGGAGATTGTATTAGATTCCAATGTCTCGTCTGGAATTTTATCATAGAGTTTGGATGTCACTGGAACAGGATGAGCTGCTAAGAAATCTGTCAGTAGCTTGACCTTTGACAGATTTTTGAGGAACATATACCATATCATATTGGGCTAGCAGAATGGCCCATGTAGCCAGTCGAGAATTGAGTGTGCTAGGTTTCTTCATCAATATCCGAAGAGGATTAACTCGGGATATGACATGAATAGTTTGGCCAATGATGTAATGCCTCGTCTTTTGAACAGCAAACATAAGAGCTAGGCATTCTTTTTTGACCGGACTATAATGGTGTTCAGCACCAATCATAGTACGATTGAGATAATAGATGGCTTGTTCGTGACCTTCTTTGTTCTTTTGGGCAAGTAAAGCACCCAATGAATGGTCCATAGCACGGACATACATTAAGAACGGTATGCCAGAGATTGGTGGCACCAAGACTGTTAGATTCATGAGATATCGCTTTATGTCGTCAAATGCTCGTTGACATTCTTCAGTCCAAACAAAAGATACACCCTTCTTCATTAGTTGAGTAAATGGTCTGCAGCGTCCAGACAGATTCGAAATGAATCTCCTGATGTACGCAAGTCGACCTTAGAATCCTCGTAGCTCTTTTAGGTCGCGTGGAGGATGCATCTCTTGAGTGGCTTTGATCTTCTTGGGATCCACTGTGTATACCCTTAGAGGTAATGACGAAGCCTAGAAATTTGCTACTAGAGACACCCAAGAATGACTTGGTAGGATTCATTTTGAGTTGATGTTGGCGCATGAGGTTGAAGATAGTTCTCAAGTCTTGGATATGATCTTCCTTTAGACGACTTTTGACAGTAATATCGTCGACGTAGCATTCGACAGTCTTATGCAGATGATCTCGAAAGATAGTACTCATGGCTCGTTGGTATGTTGCACTAGCATTCTTGAGACCAAATGGCATTACAGTATAGCAGTAGACTCCGCGAGGAGTGCGAAAAGAAGTGTGTTTTTTCATCTTCAGGATTCATCCGAATCTGATTATATCCGGAGAATCTGTCCATAAAAGATATTCTTTCGAACCCACAAGGTGTTGTCAATCATGACGTCCGTGATAGGGAGAGGAAATTCATCTTTTGGACATGCTTCATTAAGATCCGAAAGTCGATGCAGACTCGAAATTTTTCCTATTTTCTTTAGAACTGGGACGACATTGGCTACCCAATCAGGATGCTGATCTTCTCGAATAAAGCCACAAGCGATGAGCTTCTTGACTTCATCTTCGATTGCATCCATCATTTCTGGCTTGAAGCGCCGTTGTTGTTGTTTGACCGATTTTGCATTAGGCAGGATATTCAATTTGTAAGTAGCAACTTTAGGATCTAGACCTGGCATGTCTTCATAGCTCCAGGCAAAGACGTCAATGTATTCTTGAATAAAAAGAATTAATTCTTGCTTATCTGCCTCTGGAAGGTTCTTGCTGATGAATATTGGACGAGGTGACCCGCTCTCTCCTATATCAATTTGAACTAATTGATCTTCAGTAAGAGGTTCCCTTTGTTCGAATCGGAGTTCCCATTGGGTATCCATTCATTGAGCCCAAGGATCTGTTTCGGGATTTTCTTCAACATCCTCGTCATAGCCTTCTGGAAGTTCGACGAAGACATATTAGAAGATACAGTCAATTGATGAACTTGACCGATGCTGGTGTCAGAATCTCATGATCTGGAATCAGAAGAGTTACAGCGCTCTTCACTATCGGATTCAGAGGCTGCTGGGGATAATACCGGAGGTGAAGAATATCCGAGACCTCTTTTGGTCCTGCTATAATACATCTCTGACTTTCCTTTCGGCACAGCCGTACGGATATGAGTTCTTCTACCTTTACCGTAGTTGAGGCCATTCTTGAAGTCATAACCCATCTTTCAGATGATGTCTTTTGATTGTTGACTGTAACGAAGAAGTTGAAGATGACCCGTGTCGTTACTTTTGCTACCATCCGTATAGCTGAATTGTTGTTCCGGTCCTTTACTAAAAAGTATTGGACTCTCGCCTTTCTTTCGAGCGGGAACAATACGATATGAATCATTTGGATGTTCGAGTAAGACTTCTGTTTGAAGAGATTACACAACTCCCATTGTAAATGACTGAAATCTATCTAACATATCCAAATAGCATTTAGCATGATAAATGACATCAGTATACTGGAAAGTAGATGCTTTTTTATTGATTTGTATATCTGTATTTATAGCAGGACCTTTAGCCTTAGCAGGCTTGGTCAGATTGATTACAAGAGAGGGAGAAGAAGAACGTGGAGGAAGATTGGCCTTGTTACGACGGAGGTCGATAACAAGCGGCTCAGAGGAGGTTAGCTCCCTTTTATCCTTGTTATGAGATAAATCAATAACAAGTGGCTCAGAAGAGGTGAGCTGTCTTTTTTCCTTGTTACGACGTAAATCAATAACAAGTGGCTCAGAAAAGGTGAGCTCCCTTTGATCCTGACCATCATCAGTTGGTTGCTTCTGGACTGGCAAGTGAATAGCCAGTGGTTTGGAGGATTGAGGACTGAGAAACACGCCCTTTGATAGGTATGATGAGGGTGTCATTAGGCACTGCTTCTTGTTCTTCTTCAGTGTCCAGAGACAACACTACTTTATGAATTCATCCTTGTACATACGAGCATCATTGCAGTATGCTTCGACTGCCTTTGAAAGGATAGAGATCAGCAACCTCCTTTTGAACCTCTCCATTGTCATCGACGTATTTGAAACATTGATGGAGAGTTGAAGGAACAATATTGTGTTCATGCAAAAATGGTCTTCCCAATAGAGCATTATAAGAACAACCATGGTTGTCAATGATGTAGAAGGTCATCTTTGTGCGAAGATTGCCTATTTGGAGTTTTAGATGAATCTTGCCTAGAGGCTCACTCCTTCCCTGATTGAATCCAAGGATAGTGGTGATTGTACTGGAAAGACTATGCACTGGGATCTTCAATGCATCTAACAATGTCTTCGGCATGATGCTGAGAGCAGACCCTGGATCTATCAGAATACGATCGACTTTTATCGAGTTGACATATCCTGTATAGTATAGAGGACGGTCGTGCCTATTATCTTCTATCAACATGTCATCCTGTGTGAAAGTTATATTTGGAATTAACTCCAACACACTATGACAATGGAAGCAAGAAACTGGCTCTACTTTCGGCTTCTTTAGAAGGGCTAGACAGGTTTCTGCATGCATGAGAGCCTCACTCAGAGTTTCCCGAGTCTCTTTGGAGAGGCGCAAGAGCTCGAAGATTGACAGCCGGGCCGGTGTATTGGCTAACTGAGCCAAGATATCAAAGTTGTAAGGCTTTTCAAGTCCAGAAGGAGATGACTTCTTCAAAGGTTTGTCGAAGCGGACTTGTTGTTTGACTTTTTCGGCTACCGTCGGCTTGGGAGGAGTAGGGTTCTACAACCGGTGAGGAGGCAGAAGGGATGTCCTCAGTGGAAGCAGGTTGTACTGGAACAGGCTTAGAAGAAGAAGCAGGATTCTCCTGAGCTTCGAGATAATCTTTTAGATAGGCTTTCCCTCATCTGGTGCCCAACAGGATTTCCTCGTCAACTATGGGGTCAAAAGACACCATATTGCAAGTCTTTGTCTTGTCCTTGGAGCGGTCTTTCTTCTTGGAGGAAGAGGGAAGTTCGAACTCCGAGGCAAGATCAGGGTGGATCCACATAATCTTGCTATTGTCAAGAGACAAGGGGACAAGACCTTCACTTCATGGAGGAGGGAGATTCTCGATCTCAAGAGTAGCTTTGGGGATAGGGATGACACCATGCTGTACCATCTGCGAAGGGAAGTCACCGAATTGAACTGAGACCATGTTCGCGGTAACAGTCTTCTCGTCTTGCTGCAGAGTGACAACACCAGCGTTGACCAGCTCTTGAATTTTGCATTTGAGCACATAACATGCTCGAGTGGGATGCCCAATGAACCTGTGATAGACACAATACTTGGGATGATCAGTCTTACCAACCTCATCAGGCTTCTTCGGATATGGGAGCTGGAGCTTATTGCTTTTGATCAAGCAATCAAAGATGCTCACGGTGTCATTCTCGTCAAAGGAGTACTCTACTTTCGGACGAGGTTCCCTTGGTGGAGGTACTGAAGGAGTAGAAGTGGACGTAGGTGGAGCTACATTGACCGCCAGAGATTTTTTGTTCTTCAAGTTGATATTCAAAGATTCTTTTCCTTTACGGTTGTTCTGGCGATTACCACCACCCGATGTCTGGTGTTCATCCCGGTCGGGGTTAGATATGTGTACCCCTAGCTGCTTGAATTTGTCAGTACTAACTTCAGCTGCTTTAGCATTGACAATGAAGGATGGCCAGTCTTGGAACTGAGTTGACCCCAGTCCACATGCTGATGATAGGCAAAAGATTTGCCTTACAGGTGTCTATGGTGATAGCGGCCGGAGTTCCAGGAGATATTTTTAAAGCTTCCCGGCGGAACCTTTCAATGAAACTCTCAGCAGTTTCATTGTGTCTTTGTTTGATTTTATTGAGGGCTGACATGGTCATGTCGTTGATCCCCTCATAGAATCATTCCAAAAAGATTTGTTTTAGACCAGGAGAAGGAGGTGATACAACCATCGGGCAAGCTTCTGTACCAATCGTATGCTACGCCGGCTAGACAGCCAACGAATACCCTGGTAAGAAGAGCGTCATTTGGTTGAAGTTGGACAGTCAATACCTCAAAGTGGTTAATGAATTGACTGGGAGAAGTGCTGCCATCAAACAGCTAGATTGTTAGGATTTTGTACTTTGGAGGAAATGGGACTTCCTTCCATTCAACTGGGTAAGGTTGCTTGATCCCCAACCTCTACAAGTTGTCTTTTTCTTTGAAGGCCTCGAATTGAGTGCGCAGGAGCTTGACAGCTTCATTGGCATCCTCCATTGATGTAGAAGGAGCATGCTGAATCAGAGGGTTAGGGGGGAGGAACAGCGTGGTAAGCACTACTCCCAGCACCTGATTGACTGGGTGTAGGTTGAATATGTACGGGAGTTACTTGAGGAGATGCTACCCCTAGCCCTGTATTGACAGGCACCGACGATGCTATGATTTCAGGATTTACAGCAGGTACAGTCGGTGGTACTGTATGTTGGGCCACGATGATAGAATGCATACTTACAACCATTTCGGCCATGGTCTTCAGTTTGTCTTCTAGCACAGCTATTCGTTGTTCTTGACTAGCCGAACTGGAAGCATCTGGGTCTTCAGTGACGACATAAGCTGTCACTTCTCTAGGTACAGTATAGGATACTGTCTGTTCCGAACTTTCACTGTATACATCATAGTCGGAGAAAGAATCATCTCCTGAGTGAGAAAGAGGAAGATGATCGGGAGGATCTTGAAGATTCCTTTGACCGATTGTATCTCGGCTTCAGGATCGGGTATGTTGGAATACTCCTTCAGAAGATTCTTGGAGTAGATCCAAATACCGCTGGCTTGGCTTGCGAGGCTTGCCATGCTTGGAGCACTTCCTACCCCCAGTTTCTCGGGAAGTCATGTTGACGGAAGCGTACAAAACTTCGTCTTCATCTTCTGACATAGGTTCAGAGTTTGTAAAGTTCAGACGATCGAAGACAGATTATCTTGTTGTCTGGCAACAACACTTGATGACAATTTTGTAATTACAATGGTGTCCAAGTGGTTGCACTGGAGGCAGTTGAGATGTTGTCCCGTTTTTGCTTAAGGTGTTCTCGGAGATCGGGAACAATGACAGGAAGAGAAAAAGTTCGAGGGATATATTCTTTGACAACATTCAGAACATGGTTCCGGTTCTTCAAATGTTTTGTCCCTTAAGTGTACAGGGAAGTACTCATTTTATTAGCATAGGTGTCAGGATTCTTGATCCTGGAAGTTTGCTTCTGATGCTGGTTGGTCTTCGGCATTGGCTGTTTACGTTTTGCCGAAGTTGGTCTACTGAGATAAGTTCTTAGATCAGCAAACTCACCCCCAGGGGTTTCTGTCTGAGACACCAGCAATTTTCGTGTTTCGAACGGGATATCTTGAGAGTTGGGAGATCTTGGAACTCTGCTACCGGAGTAGGCAGAATACCTCTTTGATCAGTATACTTCCCTTTGGCAAGGAGGGAAGAAGAACCCTTGTTGGAGAGAGTTCTTGTACTGATTGGTGTCGAGACACGTTCAGATTGATCTTCTACTGGTAAAAACCGAAGAAGACTGAGAAAAGACCAAAGGGCCTTTTCTTTTGTTTTGTAAAGAAGGGTTAGCTAAAGAGCGTTTCCCTCTGTTGTCTTTCAAGTCGTGGGACGAGGAAGTTTGAGAAAAGACCAACGGGCCTTTTCCTTTGTTCTGGGGAGGAGGAGGAATAGTCAAAAGACTATCCCCAGTAGATTGCGCTGGAGCAACAGGGTGCTTGAGAAGAGGAGCAGAGTTTTTTCCCTTGCTATGAGAAGAAGAAAGATTAGCCAAAGGGCTGTCTCTCTTAGACTGCGCTGGCGCAGTTTGCGCAGGGATTGAAGTGGCGGTTGGCGCACTGGCAGGTTGCACATGAGGAGCTTTGACAGAAGGTCTTCTGGCCCCAGTCACAGTAGATTGCGCAACAGTAGTCTTGATGCCAGAGTGTTTAGGTTGCACTCTGGTTGTTGGAGTGTTGGATTGTGCAGGCAGAGTTGCAGCCAACTGCGCCAAGAGAATAGGAGTCTTGCACTTTGACAGAGCAGCATAGGAAGTAGGTTGTGCACTGGCAAGGGGAGCAACATACTACGCATGGGAAGTAGCACCAGACTGTGCAGTAGAGGCAGCAGCAGAGACAGTGGACTGCGCAGCAGGCTGAGCAGCAGAGGCTGTAGACTGCGCAACAGTCTTGGAGACCCACACTGGGTGAACTTTGCTCGTGGCAGAAGTTGTTGCAGTACGAGGGGTGGTCCTGGAGTCGATCATCGCCTCGTAGGCCGTCTAGTTGACCTTTAAAACTAGCGTCTTCTGCGAACTAGCGTCTTCTGCGTCTTTCCGATAGACACAACGTCACATTGAGTTGTCACTTCCTCGTCGGAGGAGAAAGTCGTCCCCAGCAGAGTCGCCATTTTGTTTGCAAAAACAAAAGTTGATCTTTATTTCACAAACTTTGTAAGAAGATTACAAGAATTCTGGGAAAGTACAACTATAGAAATCCGATCTGAATGATGATCGCTTTATCCCTTGGACGATGTGAACTTTGAAGACGGTAGCCTCTGAAGATTGCAGCAGCACTTTGGCAAGAACTCCTGATCTCTGGTGATGACTTAAATGTGTGTTCTGATCTCTATGTGTGTGTGATAATGAAGACTTGAAACTCTATTTATAGAGTTCTGGAAATAACTAACTTTTAGTTATTCTGAATTGCGCATGATGGATTGCACAGACTTTGGATTGCGCAAGAAATAAACTGCGCAGGCAGTTACTCGATCGTGGACCACCTGTATGTGACGCGTGGCATTATTTGATTGAAATGCGCTTGGTCGTGTACAGACGGTTGCCACATGGTGAGTAATTGATGGCATGTAGGCCTCGTGTACATTGTCAGTTGTCTTGATGGAGTGTGCCACCTGAATTGTGCTGGCTTTAGATTGCGCTGGGATGGACCGCACTGCAGAGAGTCTGGCAGATTGTGCTGCATGTACAGCTGTCCTCGAGCGCTGTGCTGCAAGATAAACGAACAGTTTCCTCGTTCTCCGTGCTGTCAGCTGTCAGAAGATCTGATTCTCTGTCAGATAATGATGACGAGGCCACGTCAGCTTGCGCACTTTGATGAGTGCACAGTTCAGCCTGCGCAATTGAGTTGTTGTGTAATCTGTCTCCTGCGCAGTTCACTTGAAGGATGCAAAATTTGATTTTCATGACTTCTTTGATGGGTGCAACTTGATTTTTAGGACCTACAGTTATGTGACACTAAGTTCACAAGTATCGATTGGGTCAGTTGATGATCAAAGTAGCAAGGGCCGTAAGGCAGCGATATAGTTAAGTCTCACTGAGTTGCGAGGCACGGCCTCGGCAAGGGTTTGTAGCACGGTCACACAGAAATGGAGCCTCATCGCGTAGTTGTGTCTCTGATTTTAAGCCGTAAAGCAAACACGACTTGATAGGTTAACGTTATTGAGTTAACATTGTTGGTGCAAAGCACAAGATGGTCTAGTGACACAGAATATGACAAGGCGTCGGTCCTAAAAACTGATCCTAAGGCAAGAGTAGAAAGACAATTGATAAGAAGGGACTATGTGTAGAAGCATGGAATTTCAGGGCGCATCTATGCCAGAATTCCTATGCGCCTAACATTACATGCGCCAGGGAGCTCAAACGAAGTACTTGGCACAGCAGGACAACAAAAGTATAGACAACAAAAGAAGATTTTTATTTTCATATAAAAGTCTATTACATGTCTAAAGAAGGGGCTTTATAAAGGAGAATTTTACAAAAAGAAAGATCCTAAGACTATAGCCAGGCGCAGCAAACTGCCATACGCCCCCCACCAGGCACATCATCAGTCAGGCGCATCACTTCAGCATCTTAGTCAGGCGTGTCTCTTCAGCGTCTCAGTCAGGCGCAGACTTCAGTGTTTCAGTCAGGCGCATCTCTTCAGCGTCTCAGTTATACGCATCATGAAGCCTCAGCCTATGTGCCTTACTTCAACCCGATCAAATGCTTCGACTAATAAAGCATTTATTGAGTAGAACCTGGGTGGGCGATCAACCCTACCCTAGCTGGAGGAAGAGCTCTCCAAGGAAGAGGAGAGCACCGCAATCGATCCGCGGCTAAAGGAGCAGCTTTCAACACAACCAAAATGGGCAACACCGCACTCTTGCAGGAGGAAGAGCTCTCCAAAGCCCAAGGATGATAGGAACACCACAATTCCGATCTGCGGCTCTTCCAGCATAACGGAGACAGGGCTCGAGCATCCCGATCTTTGGATGTAATAGGCACCTTCCGCCTGCCTCAGAAGCCTTCGACTCCGACTTTTGGATGTAACAGTCACCTTCACGTGCATGAACGAAGACAAGTCATCGCATCTTCACCCTCGGGAGCATCTTGTCAACAGAATGTGCTCGAGCAAATAAGTTCATTCGGGAAGACATGAGAGAACGGGAAGCAAACTCTCTCCTTGCCACTATTTATAGGCCGGGCAAATCAAACCCATGCGCCAAGTGGCGGGCTCTCCGAATCTTGTGCAATAAATTTGTATTTATGGTGATGAACCAGACGCTTCGAATTTGGCCAAGTCAAAACGGCTATTTAAAGCACTTAAAGAACACAAAAGTTAGACCAATAAAGACGCGTCATGCAAACGGATGCGCCGGTCAGACACCGCGCATCGTACAGTCACGCCCGTCAGTTCCAAGCGTCCCGTATGGATGCGCCCAACAAAGCACATATCCATGCATCCTAATCAAACATGGACCCATGTGCCTATTTTGGCTCATCACCCATTAAGCAATTAATGCTCAAGTGACAGAGTTAGCAGCAGATCCCCCGAGGACTGGACAGTTAACAGCTTTTTCAGATGACGAAGCGTCGCTGACATCAGTATCATCATTACTTTCCTCCGATGGTTACGACCCATGTGGCCGACCAACCACTCGCATGCGCCTCAGCAGCCATGCGTCGAAGACCCGCATGTGCCTCAAAAGTCGTGCACCTAGACCGGTTCATGACTCCTGAAGGTTGTGAGCCAAAGTATTCTTATGCGTCCAATCCCAGGCGCATCCTATCAGATCACTCTCCACTAAATCCGAGATCTTTGAGCAACGGGCATATGCCATGTGTCCTTTGACTCAATTCAGCCTATAAAGGGGTGCTAATCACCCAAGTTCTCAGCAACTGAAAGATCCTCTCCCCTGCTACGTGCCAGCCCACAAATGCAACATGAAGGATTCAACCCACAAATGATGGTGCATCATCCATGCGCTTCCCGCAGCTCCAACCATGTGGCATCCCCACGTACAGGCGCATCCTACATATGCGCGCATGAGCAGCCAGCCTGTAAACTATAAATAGAGGGATCATTTCCTTCTTCCAGGACCACGTAATATACATACGTACACAGACAGAAAAAGGCATAAGAGTTATCATCCACAAAGATCGGAAGAGGCACTCAACGTCTTCTTTCTATCTGCAAACTTCAGCACCCAGAGCAACCCAGACCTTCAGAGAACCAAGAACCGTCGTCAGATCGTCAATGAAGTCAACGCATTACCACTCGCTCCATCGACACAGGGACCCAGATAAGCAAAAGTGTTCTCCTAGGACTACATCTAAGTCTAACATTGTAACACTGTTCTGTTTGTAATTGAAATTATAATAAAAAGATTTTAATGGCAAACAAGCTGGCGACCTCTTTCTCTACCACCGATAAAGCTGTGTCGCAATCCGACGATGTGAAGGTAGGCTCCTCCCACAAGACGATGGTCGTACGCCACAATCAACAGGCGTATGAGGAGTTCATCTCTGAAGGCAGCGTAAGTCCTTCGAAGCGGCTGCCAAAGCCGAAGAAGACTCGCCAAGTCTGGGTGTGCAAGGTCGAGGCCCCTGGCACCACCACTGAAGGGGATGCGCCGATGCAGTCCATCCTTCTCGCTGACGTCCTCAGCGGCCAGGATGCTCCCACCGGTGCAGCACATCCCTCAGAAAAATGTGGTGCTGACCACATTCTCCAGCCATCTCCTTCTCAGACAAGGAAGATGTGCCGACGGAGCAAGGGCGCATCTAACGCCCTGCACAGTAACTCTGATGCGCCATAGAAGGCTTTTGCCTTTGACAGACTCACTCGCTATCGTGGTGAGGAGAATTTGGACTCTGAGTACTATACACCCCAGCGGGCTGGTACGAAGAAGTCCAAGACAGCACGGGCCATGCGCCTCAAACGTGCTATGTCGGCAGCAAACCAGAAGCATGCGCTCACAAACATGCGCGATGCTGATGGTAAGCTGTATAAGGTCGACTCGGGTGCTTCTGTGCCAGAAACGAGCCGACCTTCAAAGTCCTTGCCTCATTTGGGCACATCTGTTGCGTTCGCAACCAAGTCGAGCAAGGCAACCTCTGTGATCTTGAACCCCAGTGCCTACATAGGATGTGCGTCTGTGGCTGGTTCAAGTCACTGTAAATATTGTACCCCCACTACTGATCTGAGCGCATCTTCTGCGTTGGTTCAGGGGGCGCAACATTCACCTGACCACCCTGGCGCTTGGCTTTGCCATGCACCTAATGGGGGTGTGAAGGTGGCACTCTCACTTGACCACCCCGGTGCTTGGCCTTGCCATGTGCCTGATGGGGATGTGAAGGTGGCACTCTCACTTGACCACCCTGGTGCTTGGCCTTGCCATGCGCCTGATGGGGGTACAAAGGTGGCACTCTCCTTCAATGATTTACGTAACGTGATCAGTCACAAGCGCCGATCAGGAGAGTCAACTGACAAGCACAATGTGCCCCTCACAGGGCACACCTGTGCTGTAGTCACCATCAACTGTTGTTGCAAAACAGCAGTCCCACCACCATGGCAGTCGGTGTCCCAACGGCTGCAATCATCAACACCCCTCCAACGTCGCCTCGGGAAGAAGGTGTCAATTGAAGAGGAGCCAGAACTAAATATTGCTTCTTGCAACGTAATCTCTAACTCTTTGTCAATCCGAAAGGCGACTGGCAATTCCTCGACCTCGTCCTCGTCCAAAAGCCAGCCGAGGAAGACCAAGACGACTGTCCCGTCCTCTGGAGTGTTTGAAGGCACTCGGGGGAGAAAGAAGATCTCGGAGGAAGCTGGGGGTAGTCAAGCCCTTGTTGATCCTCCTTTTGAAGATGAAGACGTCCTCCAGAGCATAGCTGGGGGTAGCCAAATCCTTGCTGATCGTCCTCCTGAAGACGAAGACGCCCTCCAAAGCACAGCTGGGGGTAGCCAAGTCCTTGCCGATCTTCATCCCGAAGACAAAGATATCCTCCAAAATATAGCTGGGGGTAGTCAAGACGAAGCTCCAGGAGAAGCGACTCCTCTACAGGAGAATGAGGCCGAAAGCGAAGCCTCAACCGATCCATCCACTTCCAGCCACGTCATGACCGTATATATGACTGGGGGTGATACAGAGTCAGATGTGCCGCCAGCAGACCTCATCCAGCGCATGGATACTTTGGAGGGGGGACTCAAAACCCTCTTTGCCTCCATACAAACCCTGACTCAAGCAGTGTTTGAGATACGGTCAGCTTTGGCCAGAACACCTTCTACCGGTCCTGACCCAGGGGCCAATGGAGAATCAAGTGTACCCCTTCAACGGGAATCCTTGGATACAGATCACCGCGAAGCACCACGGACGTCGGAGCCATCAAATGCTCAACTCCAGGCTGTACCACCTTTCCCGACTCCCAGCTCCACGGAAGACGTGGTTGAGATGATCAGGGACTTGCGCGAGCGCTTTGAGTCCAAGAACAGACAGGAGGAGTGCTAGAAGATGGGGATCCCACAACCATACCCCCTCGAATGGAATAAAATGGTTTATCCTCCCAAGTATAAACCACAAACATTGATGCTATAAGACAGGAAGGACTCTCCACGCCGCTATCTGACGTACTTCCAGTCTCAAACGGAACATCTCACGAAGGAAGACGCACTACTCACCAGTATATTTGTCGGGGCACTGAAAGGAGTGGCTTACGACTGGTACTGCAGTCTCCCTGATAACTCCATATCTTCTTTCGATGACTTGACACGTCTCTTCCTCGATCGCTTCTACGACGGAGGGAAGGACATGACAATAGCGTCCCTCATAGAGATACGTCAGAAGGAGAAGGAAACAGTTCGAGCATTCATCGAACGGTTCCGACAAGCCTACTTCAGACTGCCTCCGGGTATGCCAGAACATGCACTCCTTTCCTCCTGCAGCATGAACATGCTGCCTGCGGTCAAACTCTGGCTCAACTCTACTCTTCCTTTCGACTGGAGTTCATTGATCATCGAGGCCGAAGCAACAGAAAAGAAGGCGTCCAATGCTCGTCTTCTGGGAGTCAGTTTCCCTGCCTTTGAGGACAAAGAAAAATGGCCTGCAGCCAATAACCCTGGACGAGAGACGAAGGGGAAGCAGGCGTTGACTGTTAATGCCTCCAAAGGTGCACCAGTACCTACTCAGAAGCCTCCACTTGTACCGAGGCCAAAAGAGGTTTATTCTTTCAACGATGAAGACACCCTACAACTCTTCGAGATATTGAAGCAGGGTGACAAGATCAAGTTGCCGGACCCGAAGCGTCCCGACGAGGTTGGAAGAGTGGACAATCCGATGTACTGTCACTACCATCGGCTTGTCGGACATACAACTAAGGACTGCTACGTCCTCAAAAACTGCATCCAGCGCATGATCAATGCGGATGTCATCTCCATCGACTACGAGGAGAAAATGGTCTCGGCCAACCTGGTGTCACTCCAATTTGGCACCTTGCCGCCAACCACAACACAAGATGGCGTCGTCCCCATCCTAAAGGCGACAATGGAGGTGGTTAAGCTACCACCTACTCGCGACAACGTGAGTGGACTCATCCAACTCACCACATCTCGGGGAGAGGTCTTATGGGTTCACCCTGACCTCGTCTCCGAAGTCACTCAACTGGGGGTACGCTCTACCTCCAAAACCAAGGGCAAGAAGATCAAGTCTTACCGCATGGTCTCTTCCTCTGTAGAAGAGGTACTTTCTGTACAAATGCGTTCACATCAGAACGCCCAACCTGACGAAGCTGCCATCGAGGTGGTGCCTCCTTGCACCGTCGCTGCTGCCCAGGAAGAGGGCCCATCCAGGCCTCCAATAGCCAATAAACAGAAGCATGTAGAGGCCCGTTTTGATAAGCCTTTGCGAAAGGAGAATGCTTTGGGGCTAGCCAAGCCCCATAACTTAGACATACTGGCACAACTTGCCAGTACTCCTGTCCGCCTATCTCTGGTTGAGCTTCTTCGTCTTTTCAAAGACACTCATGAAGCTCTCTGTGAAGCCTTGAAGGATGCTGAATCCTTCATCAGTCAGGTCAAGCAGCCTGAGGATACCCCGACCACATGTGCGCACTACCATTGTGCGGATGAAGTTATCCCCAACATAACCTTCACCCAACAAGACATGCTGCTTAAGCACAACCGACACAACAGGCCACTATATTATACGGGGTATGTCGGTTCCGTCAAGGTAAAGCGAATTCAGATCGATGCAGGGTCTTCCCTTAGCATCATCCCTAAGACGTTGCTCTCAACACTGGGGATCCCGATGTACTGTCTGGCGCCTTCCAACACTACAATCAGCGGTTTCAATGCTAGCAAAAGTGAACCGCTGGGTAAAATACGGCTGAAATGTCATATCGGTAACCTCCGAACCGAGGTGACTTGCTATGTCATGGACGCTGACGTCAACTACAACCTCCTACTGGGTCATCCGTGGCTACATGAGTACATGGTGGTGCCATCTACACTCCACCAATGTATGAAGTACGTGTCCACCAACGACATCATCCGGACAGAGTTCGCGGATATTGACCATTTTAAGCGGGTCGAAGCCTACTTCACTGATTCTACCCTGTACAAGTCGCCCGACGAAGGGAAAGCCAATGATGCTGACAATGAAGCAAAAACGACAGCAGAGGCGGACATGGAGCCAGAGATGATTCCTGACGCTCCTTTGAAAATTTGACTCAAAGGGAAACCGCCTCAAATGCTACCTCCCATGACCATCAAACTACCTGGAAAAGCACCAACTTCTCTAGGTAGAACACCTACTGAAGCTCCCTTGAAGATACGGCTCAAGGGAAAGCCACCTCAAACATCGGCTCCCCTTGTGGCAAAACTACAGGGAAATGCACCAATCATTGAAGGCGTAGTTGAGGCACCTCTGAAGGTGCATCTTAAAGGCAAGCCTCCACAATCATCCATTTCATCCAAGCTGCTGGAGAAGGCCCATATAGCCTTCTCGGACCCCAAGGTCAAAGCTGCGATGGACTCTCTCGAACCAACCTCAGTACTCACAGATGAAGAGGTAGAGGAGTACATATCTGCTGATGTAGATGCACCCTCTCTGGACAATGTAATCCTGCGGGACAAAATCTCGTGTTTCATCAATAATAGAGTGTCTTTTAATTATTCTAGTCTTCCACATTGGAATGCCATGTATACATTAGATAACGCTCTACGGTCGTTGCAAACACAAATAACGACCGTCAATCATGTAAATCGAGTAGTCCTGTCCCAAGGGGTCTGTTGCGTAGTCCCACCGCAGAATCGAGACGAAGAATCCATCATCTTCGGCAAAGTCGAGCGTCATCAATACCTCCCGCCACTCGAGCAAGAACTAGATACCGACAGAATACAAGTCTATCGGTACACGGACAAGGCAAAGTACCTCATCCAAAAGATGGGTTACGATCTAAAAAGCAACAAAGGCCTGAACTACAGCAAGGGTCGACGTCTTCCTCTCCGGCTCCCAACACCTAAAGGAAAGCCGCAGGACTACTATCATCGAACTCGACGGGGGGTGGGCTATGTCACGCCACCGACAACTCCAAAGAGTTTGGAGGCATAAGAAGTAAAACATTCTCATTCGTCTGAAGCATCAACTTGGGATTTCGATACCAGTATCGGCTCAGTCTTCAAGAAGGTGCTATCAGACAATATGGCATCTGCACAATCTCAAGAAGATGAAGGTGAAGACCAAATGCCAAAATTCTTCGAGGAAAAACCTTGGGCTCAACGCCTAGGAGCACAGTGGGAGTCTCATTTTGAATTATGCGAACCCCCTACTGAAGACGAGGTCGAACAAGTTGACCTTGGGGATGGATCTTCTTCCAAGCCCATCTTTATCAGCAAAAGTCTAAAGGAAGAAGACCAGGAGTCTTTGGTCCAATTGGCAAGGAATATATCGATGTCTTCGTTTGGAGCTACGAAGATATGCCGGGACTTGATCCCCAGATCGTGATACATAGACTTAACATCTTGCCTGATGCTAAGCCTGTAAAGCAACAACAACGGCATTTTCGTCCCGATATCATGAATGCTATCGATCAGGAGGTGGACAAACTCCTGAGCAGCAGATTCATCCGTGAAGAGCAACATCTGGACTGGGTGGCCAATGTCGTCCCTGTCACCAAGAAGAATGGGAAGATACGAGTCTGTATCGACTTCAGGGATCTCAATACTGTTTGCCCGAAGGACGAATTCTCGCTTCCAATCACTAACGTGATGATCGAAAATACATATGGCTTCGAATATATATATATATATATATATATATATATATATATATATATATATATATATATATATATATATGGATGGGTACTCGGGCTACAACCAGATCAAAATGTTCTCCGATGACGTAAAACATACGTCATTCAAGACTCCGAAGGTTTTTTTTGCTACACAGTGATGCCCTTCGGCTTGAAAAACGCTGGTGCTACATACCAACGAGCTATGAGTACCATCTTCCATCAACATCTACGCAAAACAGTCGAATGCTATGTTGATGATTGTTTGCCATTAAAATTGTTTGATTGAAAACTTTAATACAAACAGAACAGTGTTACAATGTAGGACTTAGATGTAGTCCTAGGAGTACACTTTTGTTTAAGCTGGGTCCTTAGTACCAATGGAGCGAGTGGTAATGCGTTGACTCCGTTGACCGGCTGACGACGGTTATCGGTTCTCTGAAGGCGTGGATTGCGTTGGGTGCTGGAGCTTGTTGAAAGAAGGAAGACGTTGAATGTCTGTATCTGCCTCTCTGGTGATTCCTCGTATGTTCGTTGTGGATTCTGTGTGTGTGTGTGAAGGAGAAGATCCCTCTATTTATAGTTTTGCAGGCTGGCTGCTCATGCGCGCATATAGGGTGCACCGGTGTGTGGGGACGCCACGTGGAAGTTGCTGATGGGGGCGCGTAGATGATGCACCCTAATTGAAGGGGAGAACTCTTCATACTGCTGTTGTGAGCCGGTACGTAGCAGAGGAGAAGATCTTTCTGTTGCTGAAATCTTGGACGAGTTGAGTCAAAGGACACGTGTCATCGACCCATGGCTCGAAGATCTCGGATTTGGGGGGGCAGTGATCTGGTGAGCTGCGCCTTGGATCTGGGCGCAGGAGGAGGCTGCGGCTCATAACCTTTAGGAGTTACAAACCATTTAGGGCGCATGGCTTTTGAGGCACATGCAGGTGACTTTCCTTCTGTCTTTCGGGATCAGAGATCAGTCTGGGGCGCATGGCTTTTGAGGCGCATGCAAAGCTTCAACTGGAGACTCTTCTTCTGTCTTTAGGGATCAGTGAAGGGTATGAGGCGCATGACTTTTGAGGCGCATGCTGGTTTAGACGCATGGCCGTAGAGGCGCATGGCGATTTGGATGCATGGCCGTAGAGGCGCATGCGGATGGCCACGTGACAGTAGCCGTCGGAATAGAGTCATGATGATGCTGACGTTGCCGACGCTTCGTTCTCTGAAAAAGCTGTCAACTGTTCAGACTTTGGGAAGCGTGCTGCCAACTCTGGTGTCAGTTCAGCATTTAATGTTTGTGATGTTCGATGGACAGCTGAGTGGACACATTGGTTGGTGTTCCACTCGGCATGGAGATGTGAGGGAGGGTGCATCCTCTGTGATGCGCCGGGTACTGTAGGGCACGTCTGTGTGATGCGCCTGATGCTGGAGGGCGCGTCCGTGTGATGTGCTATTTGGCTGGCGCATCTGACATGTCCTTTAATGACGCGGCTGTCTCGCTCCTCGAGTGCTATAAATAGCCGTTTGGCTGAATTCGAGGCGTCCGGTTCATCCATTTAATGTAAATTCATTGCACAGAATTCGGAGAGTCATCCACTTGGCGCGTGGGTTTGATTTGCCCGGCCTATAAATAGTGGCATGGAGAGAATGTTTGCTCCTCATTCCCTCACGTACTTCTAACATGAACTTGGATATGTGGGTGCATTCTGTTGACGAAGTGCTCCCGAGGGTGAAGATGAGACGTCGTGTTGTCTTTGATGCACTTGAAGGTGACTGTTACATCCAAAAGACGGAGTCGAGGGCTTCTGAGGCAGGCGGAAGGTGCCTGTTGCATCCAAAGATAGGGATGCTTGGGCCTCGTTTCCGTTATTCCGGAAGAGCCGTAGATCAGAATTGCGGTGCTGGGCTCTTTCTTCCTTCAAAGTGGGTGTTGCCCACTCTGGTTGTGTTGAAAGCTGCTCCTTTAGCCGCAGTTTCGATCACGGTCTTCCTTCGCCTTTAGAGGCTCTTTCGAAGCCTCCCCTGGCCACAGCATTTGCGGTGCTCTTCTATTCCTTGGTTCCAGCCAGAGGGTTAAATGCTTTGCTTGGCGAAGCACTTATCAGGCGAGCCTGGCTGGAAGAGCGACACATAACTGGGCTCTGCTCGGCCAGGTGAGCCTGGTTGGAAGAGTTGCTCATAACTGAGCTGCTGAAGGGATGCACATAACTGAGCTGGATGCACATAACTGAGCTGCTGAAGAGATGGTAGGATGCGCCTGGCTGGAGGCACATGACATCTGCTGTGCCTGGCTGACAGCGCATGGTGACTGCTGCGCCTATCGGAAGGCGCATGGTGGTTGCTGCGCCTATCTAGAAGGCACATGGTGGCTGTTGGCTGTAGATCTAGGATCCTTCATTTGTAGAAATTCTCCTTTGCACAACCTTTTCTAGACATGTAATAGACTTTTATATATATAAATGAAAAAGTCCTTCTTCGAATGTCTATGGCTTATTTGATTAGCTGTCTGAGTTCTGGCGCATATAATGCCTGGCGCATGGGCTTTCTGGTTGTGAAATTCCATGCTTCTGCAAGACCCCCTTCAAAGTTTTCAAAACTTTTGAATAAGTTTTGGAATACTTTGAATAAGAAGCATGGAGGTCAGGGCGCATGATTTTTTGGGCGCATGCTCGTTCGGGCGCATGCTCCTTTCAGTTGATGATGATGACGCCTTGGTGACCCAAAAGATTAATGATGATCTTTTGGTTGTATTTGCTGTTATCTCCTCACGGGACCCGAAGCGACGGCTGAGATTACACGTCATCGGTTCACGCGTGCGACCAAGCCCTATAAATAGGTAAGGGTTGGAGAGAGAGAGAGAGAGTTCATCTGCTCTGTGCCTTTGCTTTCTTTAGAGTTTTTTTTCTTCAAAACCCTAACTTTTTCTTCTCTGAGAGAATGGCTCCCAAGACTCCTCGCGGTGGTACCGGCAAGGGGAAGGAGAAAGCGAAGGAGTTCGTTGGTGAGGATGCACCTATCACCCCTGCAACTCCGGCCGACGTTCGTCCTGAGGTGACGGGTGGGTTCATCTCCTTCGCATAAGCTTTTGGGCCAGACTGTGCCCTAACTCAGATTTGCTGACGCGTATGGACTTTTGTCCTGATGATACGCCGAGGTTCTACCCCGCCGACGTGCATAGGTTTACACCTTTATCATGCACCGAGGTTTAATGGCTGACGCGCATGGGTTTCGTACCCTGATGATGCGCCGAAGCCTTCGCTGACGCGCATGAGCTCACGCTCTGAATGCGCCGAAGCTCCAATGCTGACGCGCATGGGCTTACGCCCTGATGATGTGCCAAAGCAAGTTGACGCGCATGGGCTTACGCCCTGATGATGTGCCGAAGCTCTGATGCTAGCGCACATGGGCTTACGCCCTGATGATGCGCCGAAGCTATTTGACATTTTTCTTTTTGCCTGACTTCCCTCTTTGTTGTATCAGTGTCAATGACGATCCCTTTGTTGAATGAGGTCCTTCTGGACGCTTCTCTTTGTCAGATGGGAGTTGATTTTGACGAGGCGGTGATCAATCCTGCTAAGGATGCTATCTTACAGGACCAACCTCGTGAGAGAATGCTATAAATCCAGACCCAGTTGCCTCTTTTCCTCCAGAGTATGATGGAGAGTGGTAAACTGAAGTCTGCTGAATCCGAAAGTGTAACTTTCTTAAAACCTGCCTTTCTGTTTGGCGACCGACTAGTCTCTTCCGAAGCGAAGATACTGAGGATCAGAGAAGACTGGTTCTTTTCTGCCAAAGGCATGGTTTTGTACATGCGGCAGGTTGACCGCCAGTTGCCGCTGACGGCTTTTTATCGTCTAGCTTCGAAGAGAAGGATGGGTTGGGAACTTACTCCCTCTCAAGGAGGGGCCTTGGGAGGTACCCTCTCAATTGACGCCTCCTCGAACCAGCGAGATACTTTGACCGCTTCACGAGCCGGTTCTTCTTTCAGTTACCGAGCCTTGCGTCCTGGGAGCATCTACAGTGAGGTCCCAAACGACACGTTTCCCTTCAGTGCCCCGATCTTTACAAATCGGATGCTGACATCAAAGGTGATGTATCCGACAGGTAGCTTCTTTACTCCGGTGGGACGAGTTGACCACTTGGGTGCTTTCAAGGTTCGAGGTTGAGCTTAAAGAGATCGGGCTGACAGCCGCCATTCGGGCCACGCAGGCAGGCGTGGACCTCAATAAGCCTATGTTCCTTGCACTCTTGGAGCTTTTCAATGCCCAGACTGGTAGCTTCTTTACTCCGGTGGGGGAGTTGGGATTAGCCCTTCATGAGATGTACGAAGTGTCCAAGCTTCCTTGGGGCTCGGAACCGTACGAGGAATATTTTCTATCAAATGAAGAGATCCAAGTTCTGGAGGATAAGGATCCGGAGATGATGGCTGTTTTCAAAGAGGTGACAAGCCATCATTATCTGATGTACCGGAGGGACAAGGGCAAGACCCAGCCTCATGTGACTGCTTGGAGGGACTACGTCTTCAGGCAGGACTTGACGGATCCTTCGAGGATTCGGTTTGCGACTCCGCAGGGATTGAAGCCCGCGGAAGTGAGTTCTGAAATAAGCCGGCTGGACGAAAGGACCCCACACTCTAATGAAGGCGGCAAGGCAACGTACAACTGTTTCTGGTACTGCGGGCACCGCATGTCATCCAAGGCAGTGTTGACGTCCTACTTGATGATATGGCTCCGGGATTGCGTATTTGCAGGTAGATCCGGTGCCGTCGAGAGGGTACATCGGAATCTCATTTTGCCTGCGGTGAAGTTGGCCTGTGGATGACCTTTGGCTCTCCTCCCCGCGATGGTGTGCAACCTGTTGCACGGTTTGAGGTCCTTTGTCGATGATGTGATCCACTAGAGAGGTAATAATGATAACTTTCCCCGGGCCGAGCTGCCTTTCCATTATCTTATGGGGTGGCTGATCTTGCATCATCCGAACGTGATGAGTCCCGGTCCGGAGGAGGACCATGTCGAAGGAGATGTCTTCATTTGCCGCTTCTATAAGAGGAAGTGGTCTTACACTGGCGTCCCCATTTGCAGGAGAGTCTTGTCCTACCTTCAGGGGTGGGAGATTGTCAAGGTTGGCCCGATCTTCAAAGATTTCGAGGCCGACGAAGATTTAGTTGACTCTGGCGAAGATGCGGTCACTTTGCCGAAATGGATTTTTCGTTGGTTGCAGAATATCCGGCCTTCTCACCTGGTCTATCGCAACCAAAATAGGTATTATCTGGAGCCTTATCTGCCAAGCCGATTTGCCCGTCAGTTTGGCTATACCCAGTTAATGTTGCGGAATCCCAGTAGTAGTTTAGGCTTCATCGGGAGTTTGCTGGATGGAGCCCGGGGCTGGCAATATTATAACGATGGATGCACTAGCGTTAAGTTCACTACGCCAGTTCGTAATCCTCGGCCGCCGATCCTATATCCGGCCGCCAAGCTGTATTGCACTATGACTGCTATGTCTCCTGGTTATAACAGGGAGACTAGTTTCATTATTAGAACCCAGCTAGAGGCGACAGCGAATATGTTGATGGCAGCCCGATCATATCGTCCACCAGAGTTGGCGGGGTATCGGGCTGCTGCTGCAGTACCAGTGGGAGACCCGTCTGTCGGGAAAAGGCGTGCTGACACAGAAGCTGGTTCTTCTGTACCGAAAAGGTCGAGAAAGGCGCCGACCCCGAAGGTTACGAAAGTGCCACTTATAATGCCAGTAGGATCAATCCCTGCTGAGGTAAGGAATATTTCGTAATTCCAATTCTTTTCATCATTGTGGCGACTTATGCTCTTCTTCTTGTAGGGATTGAAGAAGAAGTCCCGTGTTTCAAAATCGGGCGCCAGTAAATCGAAGGAGGTGGCAGGCTCTTCTGATGAGCGCATTCCACCGATGCTAATGTCTCCCGTGGAGGAAGGCCCCGAAGATGTTCCTACGGAGGTTTTAATATCTCCTGACTTCGAGGTCGCAACAACTTCTGGGAGAACACCATCTGCCGTGGAGGCCTTGGATGCTGAGGGTCCTGCGGACTCGAGGCATCCTGATGATAAAGTAGACTGGAGTTCGTCGCCTTCCGATGACGTTCCTCCGGTCTTGCAAGAATCTGCTGCGGGGACAGCAGATATGGTTGAGACAGGGGAGAGGGTTGAATCCCCTTTTTATGAGGGGAGGTCGGCTGCATCATTGCCGAGTCCTACCCCGGCTTCAACCGTGGAAGTTGAGGCGGCTACCACTCAGGAGGTAGCGACAGATTCTGTCCCTGTTGAGGGACTCGATGATGAGACCCGTCTGCCAGTCAAGACTGCTGCGACGGGTCAAGAGACAAGTGATAATCTTCCTATTCTGCCAAGGGAGGTACCAACTGTTGATAGGACGTTGGGGATGGAAGAGGTGGCCGTTGACATCGGTGGTTCCTCCGGACTTGAGAAGGGTAAGGGTGTAGAACCCTGTGTCGCTCCTTCTACTTGGGGGACCATCTCGACGCCTGTGCCGGCTCCTTCTGTTGCTTCGGCTCCTCGGGCTAGAAGTCCAGCCCCTGTTGATGAAGAGCCCATTGATACCGAGGTTCAAGCCTCGCTGATTGAGGTTGCGGATCTTCTTCCGGTCCGCAAACTGTAGTAGCTCCTCCAACTCCCGCGATGACGCCGCAGGTCCTGGCGGATGCAGACGAGTATGTGAAATTCCTCGTCGAGGGGGTGTACAAAATATTGCAGAAGGGTGTATCTGCTGTGATGGATGCCAATGGGAGTTTTGCGACGGCAAAAGCTCTAGCAATGCCCTGCATCGAGCTGATTTGTATTCACCAAGGCCACGACCATATGGCCGAAATTCTGGAGGCTTCGATGATTGAGCTGGATGAGCGGCTCGCGGAACTTCAACGCATCCAGCGAAACGACCTCTCTGTCCTGATAGATACGGAGAAGGGGAAGCTGATCGCCGAGATCGAGTCTTCATACCAGGCCACCGTGGGCGTTTGGAAGCGCGAGGTGGCTGAGACTGAGGCTGCGGTAGAGCAGTTGTCTCAGTCCATGAAGACTACGGTGGAAACTCGAGCTGCATTGGAAGCTAATATCGAGGATATCGACACCCAGATGCGCCGTCTTGAAGACCAACGGGCCCGACTCCAGTTAGAGGTCGAGCGTGTCCGGGCTGAACATGCAGCATTTAAGAAGGATGAGGCGACCTTTACTCAGCGGACTCTTGTCTTGGCGCAGCAACGACAACAGCTTGATGAGAAGCATGCAAGTGATACTTCCGCTGGGGCCGTTGAATTGATGTGCAAAGAAGCAGAGCGACGAGTCCTGGCGACGGTGGAGGCCCGCGCAGTCGACTTAAAGCTTCGAGTCAGGGAGCTCTCAGCCCATCCTGGGGAGATTCAGGGACCATAGCTTTTTCCTTTTTTCTTTTGTGTTCTTTTGCAACCCTTACTGGGGGATGATGTACTTTCTTGTACTCCTTTTTCAGAAGAATAAAGAAGTCTACAACTTTTTTGTGATGTGTTCATCTTTTGTTGTCATGAACTTGATGATTTGTGTGGACCTATTATCTTTTGCGCACCTTGGTTTTCAGGTACAGATAATAAGTTTGAAGGAACCATTATGTTTGCTCAGAGGTAATGTGGACATGGCAATCATTGGGTTCGAAATGATAGAATCTCCCTACTCAGAGGTATTATGGACGTGGTAGGAATGAACTTGGGGGATACGCTGAACAACTCAGAGATTATATGGACGTGGAAGTTCTGCGATAAATGTACAATAACGCAGGGGTTGTTTGTACAAGATGTTTACTCAGAGGTAATGTGGACGTGGTAAACATGAAGGGTAGCGTAGGCTTACGAAGTGTAAGATTCTGCTTTGTAGGGTGTAGAGAGATAACTCAGAGGTAATATGGACGTGGTTATCGTTCTACTGGAAGATGCCACGGAACAGCTGGGTTCCGGAGGCGTATGAGTTTGTGGAAAGAGGTTGTTTGAGGAAGTACATGTCTGGAGGATGTCAAGAATAGTACTTCTTTAGGAACTTGTCGTTGATGGGCATCATAAACAAGTCCCCATTGGGTTTGCCGAGGCGGTAAGCACCGTTTGAGTATACCGTCTCTATGATGAAAGGTCCTTCCCACTTGGGCTCGAACTTTCCTGGTGTCTTGTGGGTCAACACCATTGGTCTTCTGACTGCTAAAACCAGGTCGCCAACTTGGAAAGTCCTCTTTTTGACCTTTTTGTTGAAAGCTTGTGATATACGGGCTTGGTAGAGCTCGATGCGTTGTTGAGCTAAGAGACGCTTTTCGTCAAGTGCCTCCAGTTCCCGCAGACGACGATGTTGATTGTCCTCTTCTGTGAGTTCGTTTGTGATTGCTACGCGGAGCGAAGGTATCTGTATCTCGAGAGGCAGTACTGCTTCGCTCCCGTAGACCAGGGAGAATAGAGTGTTGCTTGTTGTGGTCCGTACCGTTGTGCGGTAGGCCCAAAGGCATTCGCCAAACTTTTTGTCCCAGTCGCGTTTGTTGGATGACACGACCTTTTTGAGCAGCCTAACGATAGTTTTGTTGAATGCCTCAGCCAATCCGTTTACTGCCGGATTGTAGGCGGTTGAGGCCACGTTCTGAATGCGATTCTTGTCACAGAACCTGCTGAAAATGTGGCTGATAAACTGAGGACCATTGTCATGGATGATCCGCCGGGGTACTCCGAAATGGTAAATGACATGGTGTTTGATAAAGCTGACCACCCTGGAGCTTTTTACTTCTGCTAGTGGAACTGCTTTCGTCCATTTGGAGAAGTAGTCGGTGATGGCCAGGATGAAACGGTGTCCTCTCGATGAAGGAGGGGTGATTAGCCCTACAATGTCCATGCCCCAGGCTTCGAAGGGCCAGGAGGCGACTGTAGGATGTAGCGGCTCCGATGGTGTATGTATGAAGTCTGCATGAAGTTGGCACGTATGGCACTTCTTGGCATATTCGACAGCATCGGCAACCATGGTTGGCCAGTAGTAGCCCATACGTCGCAGTCGATCTTGCAACTTAGGACCGGGTTGATGAGCTCCACAAGTTCCGTCATGAGCTTCTTGAAGAGCTTCGGCTGCTTCTTCGTTGGACAGGCATCGAAGGAGAAGCCCATCGAAGGAGCGTCGGTACAGCGTTTTGGTAGCCGTATCGTAGTAGAATCGAAGAGAGCGTCTCCTGACTGAGACGGCTTCCTTCGGGTCCTCTGGAAGGATTCCGTAGACAACGAAGTCGATGAACGGGAACCTCCAGTCTCGGACATTAACCCCAGTGTTTGTCGGCATGGCATGAGCCACCCGCAAGCATAGGTTGTTTCTGGGACAAATCAGATCTCGTCCTGTTACCGTGATATAGTGTTGAGTCCCAAAGGGCGCTGCTAATGAGGCTGCGAGGCCGGCCAGAGCATCGGCCTCCAAGTTTTGTAAACGGGAGACATGTTCAATGAAGAACCCGGTGAAGGTTGAAATGATGTTCAATGCGACTTCATGATAAGGGATTAAATCTTCATGGCGAACTTCGTATTGTCCCCGAACCTGGTTTACGACGAGTTTTGAGTCGCCGTAAGCTTCCAGATGGTCGACCCCCAGCTGTTGTGCGAGCTAGAGTCCCATGACGAGTGCGTTGTACTCGGCAACGTTGTTGGAGCACGGCTTCGAAAGAGAGTACGCACGCTGGATGACCAGCTGATCGGGGGAGACTAAGACTACCCCCACTCCTGCGATGAATTGGCCTTTGGGGCCTGTTCTCGAAGTGCCGTCGAAGAACATCCGCCAAACGGAGCTTCCTTCGGTGACGTTGGATTCTTGGACCTCATCCGGGATATCTTCATAGAGTTTTGAGGATTCTGGGATGGGGTGCGCAGCTAAAAAGTCAGCCAGAGCTTGACCCTTAACAGCTTTTTGCGGCACAAATACCAGGTTGTACGGTGTTAGCAAGATCGCCCATGTAGCCAGCCGGGAGTTCAATGATCCTGGCTTTGTCATGAGGACTCTGAGCAGATTGACTCGGGAAATGACATGAATTGTCTGACCCGAGACATAATGACGAGTCTTCTGGATGGCAAACACCAAAGCCAAGCACTCCTTTTCGACGGGGTTGTACCGGTGTTCGGCCCCGATGAGTGTTCGACTGAGGTAGTAGATTGCTTGCTCGTAGCCTGTATCGCTGTTTTGAGCCAGCAGAGCGCCAAGAGAATGATCCATGGCACGGACGTAGAGGAGAAATAGTTTACCGGTGACTGGTGCTACCAGGACTGGTGGGCTCGTCAAGTAGGCTTTGATGTCGTCGAAAGCCTTCTGGCACTCCTCTGTCCAGACATAAGAGACTCCCTTCTTCATGAGCTGAGTGAAGGGTTGACATTTACCGGAAAGGTTTGCTATGAACCTCCGGATATATGCCAGACGTCCCTGTAGGCCTCGAAGTTCTCGAAGGTTCTTCGGAGGGTCCATGTTGAGGATGGCTTTGGTCTTCTCAGGATCAACATGAATGCCTTTCGCTGTGATGACGAAGCCCAAGAATTTGCCGCTGGAAACCCCCAGAAAGGATTTAGCAGGGTTCATTTTGAGTTGATGTGCCCGCATGAGATCGAAGACCGTCTTCAGGTCCTGTAGGTGATCTCTTTTGAGGCGGCTTTTGACTGCGATGTCGTCAACATAGCATTCGACTGTCTTGCGAAGATGTTGACAGAAGATGGTGCTCATAGCTCGCTGGTACATTGCACCGGCGTTCTTCAAGCCGAAGGGCATTACTGTGTAGCAGAAAACACCCTTTGGAGTCCTGAATGACGTGTGTTTTACGTCATCGGGGAACATCTTAATTTGATTGTAGCCTGAATACCCGTCCATGAAGGACATGCGCTCAAAGCCACATGTGTTGTCGATCATCACATCAGTGATTGGAAGCGGGAATTCGTCTTTCGGGCAAGCAGAGTTGAGATCCCTGAAGTCGATACAGACTCGTATCTTCCCGTTCTTCTTGGTGACAGGAACGGTGTTGGCTACCCAATCCGGGTGTTGTTCCTCACGGATGAAGCTGCTAGTCAAGAGTTTGTCTACCTCCTGATCGATGGCATTCATGATGTCTGGACGGAAGCGTCGCTGCTGTTGTTTGATAGGTTTGGCATCAGGTAAGATGTTCAACCTATGCATTGCGATCTGTGGATCGAGTCCCGACATGTCTTCATAGCTCCAGGCGAAGACGTCGATATACTCTTTAGCCAGTTGGATTAAAGATTCTCGATCTTCTCCTTCCAGGCTCTTACTGATGAAGATGGGTTTGGAAGAAGACTCCTCCCCGAGGTCGATCTGCTCGACTTCGTCTTCGGTGGGAGGTTCACGAAGCTCAAAACGAGATTCCCATTGTTCCCCTAGGCGTTGGGCCCAGGGTTCTTCTTCGATGGGTTCTGGCGCTTGGTCTCCGCCTTCACCTTTTGAGGTTGTGCTGACGTCATGTTAGCTGACAGCACTTTCCTGAAGACTGATCCGATACTGGTATCGGAATCCCAAGTCGATGCTTCGGACGAATGGGAATGTTCTATGTCTTCTGCATCTGAACTCTCTGGGGTTGATGGCGGCGTGACATAGCCTAACCCTCATCTAGTCCGATTATAATAGTCCTGTGGCTTTCCATTGGGCATCGAAAGCCAGACAGGGAGATGCCGACCCTTGCCGTAGTTTAAGCCTTTGTTGCTTTTCAGGTCGTAGCCCATCTTTTGGATGATGTGCTTTGCCGCATCCATGTACCGATAGACTTGTACTCTGCCATTATCAGGTTCGGGCTCGATTGACGGGAGGTCCCGACGACGCTCGACTCTGCCCGAGATGATGGTGCCTTGGTCTCGGCTCCGTGGAGGGACTATGAAGACTCCTTGAGACGGGACTATTCGATTATAGTAGACGGTCGTTATTTGTGTTTGCAACGACCGTAGAGCGTTGTCTAATGTATACATGGCATTCCAGTGTGGAAGACAAGAATAATTAAAAGACACTCTATTATTGATAAAGTACGAGATCTTATCCCGTGGGATTACATTGTCAAAGGAGGGTGCCTCTACGTCAGCCGAGATATAATCACCAAGCTCCTCGTCTGTAAGAACTAGGGGTGGACTAGGAGAGTCCAACACAGCTTTGGGGTCTGAGAGGGTTATATGAGCCTTCTCTGACACCTTGGATGACTGCGGCGGCTTGCCCTTGAGACGCACCTTAAGAGGCGCCTCGGTTGCGCCTCCGGTGAGTGGTGCCTTCCCTTGTAATTTTGCCACCAGGGGAGCCGATGTTTGAGGTGGCTTTCCCTTGAGGCGTATCTTCAGGGGTGCTTCGCGAGCCGGCGCTTTCCCTGATAGCTTGATGCTCATTGGAGGCGCCTTCTGGGGTGGTTTCCCCTTCAGTCGAATTTTCAAGGGGGCGTCGGGAGTCGTCTCAGGCTCCATGTCCGGCTCTGTTGCCGTCTCTGCCTCATCATCAGCGTCGTTGGCTTCCTCCTCGTCAATGGGCTTGTACAAATCGGAATCGGTGAAGTAGGCTTCAATTCCTTTGAAAGGATCGATGTCTGCAAACTCCGTCCGGATGACGCCATTGGTGGATACATACTTCATGCACTGGTGGAGCGTGGAGGGCACCACCATGTACTCATGCAGCCATGGTCGATCGAGCAGGATGTTGTAGTTGACCTCGGTATCTACTACATAACAAGTCACCTCAGTTTTGAGGCTGCCAATGTGACACTTCAGTCGGATCTTGCCCAATGGCTCGCTCTTGCTAGCATTGAAGCCACTGATGGTTGTATTGGAGGGCGCCAGCCGGTACATCGGGATCCCCACCTTTGATAGCAGCGCCTTCGGAATGATGCTTAGGGAAGACCCAGGATCGATCTGAATCCGGCTCACCTTGACCGAGCCAATGTACCCTGTATAATACAACGGTCGGTTATGTCGGTGATGCTTGAGCAGCATGTCTTGTTGGGTGAAGGTTATGTTTGGGATAACTTCATCCGCACAATGACAGTGCGCACAAGTAGTTGGGAGGTCTTTAGGCTGCTTGACCTGACTGAGAAAGGATTCAGCGTCCTTCAGAGCTTCGCAGAGAGCTTCTCGGGAATCTTTAGAAAGACGCAGGAGCCCGAACAAAGACAGGCGTGCAGGTGTACTGGCTAATTGTGCCAGAATGTCGAAGTTGTGAGGCTTGGATAGCCCCGAAGCATTCTCCTTCGGTAGAGGTCTGTCAAAACGGGCCTCCACCTGCTTCTGCTTATTGGCTGCTGAGGGCTTAGATGGACCCTCTTCAGGGATGGTGCTAGGAGGCACCACCTCGGTGGTGGCTTCGCCAGATTGGGAGCTCTGTTGTGCACGTGTTTGCACTGGAAGTGCCTCTTCTGTTGAAGAAGAGACTGTGCGGCAAGACTTGATCTTTCTGTCTTTTGATTTGGAGGTAGGGCGTACCTCCGATTGAGTCACCTCGGAGACGAGGTCGGGTGAACCCAGAGGACCTCTCCTCGAGATGTGGTGAGCGGGGTGAGTCCACTCACATTGTCACGAGTAGGTGGTAAGTTTACCACCTCCATTGTCGCCTTAGGGATGGGGACGACGCCATCTTGTGTGGTAGTTGGCGGCAAGGTGCCGAACTGAAGCGAAACCACATTGGCCGACACCGTCTTCTCTTCATAGTCGACGGAGATTACATCCGCATTGATCATGCACTGGATGTAATTCTTAAGGACGTAGCAGTCCTTGGTCGGGTGTCCGACAAACCGATGGTAGTGACAGTACCTTGGGTTGTCCACTTTTCCAACTTCATCGGGCCGCTTTGGGTCCGGTAGCTTGATCTTGTCACCCTGCTTCAGTATCTCGAAAAGTTGCAGGGTGTCGTCATCATTGAATGAATAAACCTCCTTGGGTCTCGGTGCCAGTGGAGGCTTCTGAGTAGGCGCAGATGCGCCTTTTGATGCATTAACAGTTAATGCCTGTTTTCCCTTTGCTTCTCGTCCGGAGCTGTTAGCTACGGACTTTTTCCCCTTATCGTCAAAGGCGGGGAAGCTGACACCCAGAAGACGTGCATTGGCCGCCTTCTTTTCTGCAGCTTCAGCTTCGATAATCAGGGAGCTCCAGTCAGGAGGGGGAGTAGAGTTGAGCCAGAGCTTTACTGCAGGCAACATGTTCATGCTGTAAGCGGAGAGAAGGGCATGTTCTGGCATGCCTGGAGGTAGCCTGAAGCAAGCATGTCGGAAGCGTTCGATGAACGCCCGAACCGTTTCCTTCTCCTTCTGACGTATCTCTATGAGAGACGCCATCGTCATGTCCTTCCCGCCGTCATAGAAGAGGTCGAGGAAGAGGCGCGTCAGGTCGTCGAAGGACGATATGGAATTATCGGGGAGGCTGCAGTACCAGTCATACGCCACTGCCTTTCAGGGCCCCGACAAAGATACTGGTGAGGAGCGCATCCTCCTTCGGAAGATGCCCTGTCTGTGACTGGAAGTACGTCAGGTACCGTCGCGGAGAGTCCTTCCCATCGTATGGGGTGAGTGTTTGTGGCTTATACTTTGGGGGATAAACCACCTTGTTCCACTCGAGGAGATAAGGCTGGGGAATGCCCATCTTCTGGCGTTCCTCTTGCCTGTTCTTGGACTCGAAGCGCTCTCGTAGGTCTTTGATCATTTCGACCACATCCTCCATAGAGCTAGGAGTCGGGGAAGGAGGTACCATCTGGATTGGAGCGTTTGAGGGCTCCGAGGTCCGAGGTGCTTCTGTATCCGAGGGCGCCCGTTGGAGGGGCACACTCAACTCCCCATTAGCTCCTGGGTCAGGACCAGTTGAAGGTGTCCTGATCAAGGCCGACCGCATCTCAAACACTGCTTGAGTCAGTGCTTGCATTGAGGCAGAGAGGGTTTTGAGTCCTCCCTCCAATGAGTCTATGCGCTGGACTATGTCCTGTGACGGTGCATCAGACTCGACATCATCCACAGCCATGTATACTGTCCTGACACGGCCAGGAGTGGATGGATTGGTTGAGGCTTCGCTTTCGGCCTCACTCTCATGCGGAGGAGTCACTTCTCCTGGTGTTGGGCCACCCCCAGCCACATTCTGGAGTTCATCTTCAATAGGCGCATCTGCAAGGGTCTGCTTGCCCTCAGCTCCGTCTTGAAGGACCTCTTCGTTTCCAGAACTACCCCCGACAGTGTCCTGGAGGACATCCTCATTTTGAGGGGCTTCAGGGAGAGTAATCTCGTCTTGATGATGAAGATCCGCCGCAGTTGTGCTTTGGACATCTTCGTCTTCGGAAGGAGGCTCAATAAGGGTCTGGCTATCCCCAGCTTCCTCCGAGGACTTCTTCCTCGACCGAGTGCCTTCAAACACTCCAGAGGTCGAGACAGCTGCCTTGGTTTTCCTCGGCTGGCTTTTGGATGAAGACGAGGAATTGGCAGTCGTCTTCCGGATTGATGAGGAGTTGGAGACCACGTTGCATGAAGCAACCTTTGGCTCCTCTTCAGCTGACACCTTTGTCCCAAGGCGACGTCGGAGAGGTGTCGATAATTGCAGTCGTTGGAAGACCGACTGTCTTGGTGGAGCTGCCTCTTGCAACAGCAGTTGATGGTGACCACCGCACAAGTATGCCCCGTGAGAGGCGCATCGTGCTTGTTGGCGACTCTCCTGACCGGCGCTTGTGAGTGATCACATTGCGCAGGTCATCGGAGGAGAGTGGTGCCTTCACACCCCCTTCAGACGTATGGCAAGGCCAAACGGGGGTGGTCGGGTGAGTGCTGCGCCCCCTGATCTAATACCAAGCAGGCATCACGATCAGTAGTGGGGGAACCACAACATTTGAAGTGACTTGAACGGACCTCAAACGCACAACAGAGGAGGCGCGGGAGTTCAAGACCACTGAGTTTGCCTCTCTCGACTTGGTTGTGCACGCAGAGTAGATGCGCCCAAGCGGGATGAGGACTTTGAAGATCGACGTTGCTGGTACAGAAGCACTTGAGTCAACCTTGTACAGCTTGCCATCGGCAGCACGCGTGATGACGAGCGCGTACCTCTGGGGCTGCTGGCATAGCACGTTTGTGGCGTATGGCCCGTGCCGCCTTGGATTTCTTCGTACCAGCCCGCTGGGGCGCATAGTACTCAGCATCCAAATTCTCCTGCCATTACAGCGAGTGAGTCTGTCAAAGACAGAGACTTTTTGTGGGGCATCAGAGGTGATGCGGGGCATTGGCTGCGTCCCTGCTCCGTCGATGTATCTTCCTCACCTGAGAGGGAGATGGCTGGGGAACGTGGTCGGCCGCGCTTCCCCAAGAGATGCACTGCATCGGGGCGCACCTTAGTTGCTGAGAACGTCAGCAGGAAGGAAAGGCTGGATTGCTGCATCCCCTTCAGTGGTGGTGCCCGAGGCGTCGACTTTGCGTACCCAGGCCGTGCGATCTTCTTCGGCTTTGGTAGCCGCTTCGAAGGACTCGCACTTCCTTCAGAAATGAACTCCTCGTACGCTTGTTGATTGAGGCGTACGACCAGCGTCTTGTAGGAGAAGCCCACCTTCACGTCGTCGGCCTGTGACACGACTTTCTCGGAAGAGGAGAAGAAGTCCCCAGCAGAGTCGCCAGCTTGTTTGCCATTAAAATTGTTTGATTGAAAACTTTAATACAAACAGAACAGTGTTACAATGTAGGACTTAGATGTAGTCTAGGAGTACACTTTTGTTTAAGCTGGGTCTTAGTGCCAATGGAGCGAGTGGTATGCGTTGACTCCGTTGACCGGCTGACGACGGTTATCGGTTCTCTGAAGGCGTGGATTGCTCTGGGTGCTGGAGGTGTTGAGAGGAGGAAGACGTTGAATGTCTGTATCTGCTCTGGTGATTCCTCGTATGTTGTTGGATTCTGTGTGTGTGTGAAGGAGAAGATCCCTCTATTTATAGTTTTGCAGGCTGGCTGCTCATGCGCGCATGTAGGGTGCGCCGGTGTGTGGGGACGCCACGTGGAAGTTGCTGATGGGGGTGCATAGATGATGCGCCCTGATTGAGGGGAAGAACTCTTCATACTGCTGTGTGTGAGCCGGCACGTAGCAGAGGAGAAGATCTTTCTGTTGCTGAAATCTTAGACGAGTTGAGTCAAAGGACACGTGTCATCGACCCATAGCTCGAAGATCTCGGATTTGGGGGGGGGCAGTGATCTGGTGAGCTGCGCCTTGGATTGGGCACAGGAGGAGGCTGCGGCTCATAACCTTTAGGAGTTACAAACCATTTAGGACGCATGGCTTTTGAGGCACATGCAGGTGACTTTCCTTCTGTCTTTCGGGATCAGAGATCAGTCAGGGGCGCATGGCTTTTGAGGCGCATGCAAAGCTTCAACTGGAGACTCTTCTTCTGTCTTTAGGGATCAGTGAAGGGTCTGAGGCACATGACTTTTGAGGGCATGCTGGTTTGGACGCATGGCCGTAGAGGCGCATGGCGATTTGGACGCATGGCCGTAGAGGCGCATGCGGATGGCCACGTGGCAGTAGCCGTCGGAATAGAGTCATGATGATGCTGACGTTGTCGACGCTTCGTTCTCTGAAAAAGCTGTCAACTGTTCAGACTTTGGGAAGCGTGCTGCCAACTCTGGTGTCAGTTCAGCATTTAATGTTTGTGATGTTCGATGGACAGCTGAGTGGGCACATTGGTTGGTGTTCCACTCGACATGGAGATGTGAGGGAGGGTGCATCCTCTGTGATGTGCCGGGTACTGTAGGGCACGTCTGTGTGATGCGCCTGATGCTGGAGGGCGCGTCCGTGTGATGCGCTGTTTGGCTGGCGCATCCGACATGTCCTTTAATGACGCAGCTGTCTCGCTCCTCGAGTGCTATAAATAGCCGTTTGGCTGAATTCGAGGCGTCCGGTTCATCCATTTAATGCAAATTCATTGCACAGAATTCGGAGAGTCATCCACTTGGCGCGTGGGTTTGATTTGCCGGCCTATAAATAGTAACATGGAGAGAAGGTTTGCTCCTCATTCCCTCACGTACTTCAACAACTTGGATATGTGGGTGCATTCTGTTGACGAAGTCCCGAGGGTGAAGATGAGACGTCGTGTTGTCTTCGATGCACTTGAAGGTGACTGTTACATCCAAAAGACGGAGTCGAGGGCTTCTGAGGCAGGCGGAAGGTGCCTGTTGCATCCAAAGATAGGGATGCTTGGGCCTCGTTTCCGTTATTCCGGAAGAGCCGTAGATCAGAATTGCGGTGCTGGGCTTTTCTTCCTTCAAAGTGGGTGTTGCCCACTCTGGTTGTGTTGAAAGCTGCTCTTTAGCCGCGGTTTCGATCACGGTCTTCCTTCGCCTTTGGAGGCTCTTTCGAAGCCTCCCCTGGCCACAGCATTTGCGGTGCTCTTCTCTTCCTTGGTTCCAGCCAGAGGGTTAAATGCTTTGCTTGGCGAAGCACTTATCAGGCGAGCCTGGCTGGAAAAGCGGCACATAACTGGGCTCTGCTCGGCCAGGTGAGCCTGGTTGGAAGAGTTGCTCATAACTGAGCTGCTGAAGGGATGCACATAACTGAGCTGGATGCACATAACTGAGCTGCTGAAGAGATGGTAGGATGCGCCTGGCTGGAGGCGCATGACATCTGCTGTGCCTGGCTGACAGCGCATGGTGACTGCTGTGCCTATCGGAAGGCGCATGGTGGTTGCTGCGCCTATCTGGAAGGCGCATGGTGGCTGTTGGCTGTAGATCTAGGATCCTTCCTTTGTAGAAATTCTCTTTACACAATCTTTTCTAGACATGTAATAGACTTTTATATATATAAATAAAAAAGTCCTTCTTCGAATGTCTATGGCTTATTTGATTAGCTGTCTGAGTTCTGGCACATATAATGCCTGGCGCATGGGCTTTCTGGTTGAAATTCTATGCTTCTACAATGATATTGCTGTCAAGAGCCGTCTTAGAGGTGATCACCTATAAGACCTAAAGACAGTCTTCGATCTCATGCGAGTGCATCAACTCAAGATGAACCCCGCTAAATCCTTCCTTGGGATTTCTAGCGAAAAGTTCTTGGGCTTCATTATCACGGCAAAAGGCATTTATGTCGATTTCGAGAACACCAAAGCCATCCTTGACATGGACCCTCTGAGGAATCTCCGAGAACTTCGAGGCCTGCAAGGGCGTCTTGCATACATCCGAAGGTTTATAGCAAACCTTTCCGAAAAATGTCAACCCTTCACCCAACTCATGAAGAAGGGAGTCTCTTACGTTTGGATAGAAGAATGCCAGAAAGCTTTCGATGATTAAGGCTTACTTGACGAGCCCGCTAGTCCTGGTGGCACCCGTCGTAGGCAAACCATTTCTCCTCTACGTCCGTGCCATGGATCATTCCCTCAGCGCTCTGTTGGCTCAAACAGCGATGCAGGCTATGAATAAGCTATCTACTACCTCAGTAGGACACTGATCGGGGCCGAACACCGGTACAACCCCGTTGAAAAGGAGTGTTTGGCTTTGGTGTTCGCCATCCAGAAGACTCGCCATTATGTCTCGGGCCAGACAATTCATGTCATCTTCGAGTCAATCCGCTCAGGATTCTCATGACGAAGCCAGGATCATTGAACTCTCGGCTAGCTATATGGGCGATCCTGTTGACGCCGTACAACATGGTGTTCGTTCCACAAAAAGCCATCAAGGGTCAAGCTCTGGCCGACTTTTAGCCGCACACCCCATCCCAGAGTCCTCCAGACTCTATGAAGACGTCCCGGATGAGGTCCAAGAATCAAACGTCACCGAAGAAAGCTCCATCTGGCGAATGTTTTTCGATGGTGCTTCAAGAACAGGCCCCAAAGGCCAAATCATCGCCGGAGTGGGGGTAGTCTTAGTCTCCCCGATCAGCTGGTCATCCAGCGTGCTTACTCCCTTTCAAAGCCATGCTCCAACAATGTTGCCGAGTACAATGCTCTCATCATGGGACTCCAGCTGGTGTAACAGCTGGAAGTGGATCATCTGGAAGCCTACGGCAACTCAAAACTCGTTGTTAACCAGATCAGAGGGCAATACGAAGTTGCCATGAAGATCTGGTTCCTTACCATGAAGTTGCATTGAACATTATTTCAACCTTCACCAAGTTCTTCATAGAACACGTACTTCGGTTACAAAACCTGGAGGCTGACGCTCTGGTTGGCCTTGCAGCCTCATTGGCAGCACCCTTCGGGACTCAATACTACGTCACTGTAGTTGGTCGAGACTTGGTCTGTCCTAAAAATAACCCATGCTCACAAATAGTCCATGCCATGACAACAAGTGCTGGTGTTAATGTCCGAGACTGGTGGTTCCGTTCATCGACTTCGCTGTCTATAAAATTCTCCCAGAAGACCCGAAAGAAGCCGTCTCAGTCAGGAGACGTTCCCTTTGATTCTATTACGATACAGCTACTAAAATGTTGTACCGACGATCCTACAATGGATTTCTCTTTCGATGCCTGTCCAACGAAGAAGCAGCCGAAGCCCTTCGAGAAGCTCATGACGGAACTTATGGGGCTCATCAACCGGGGCCTAAGTTGCAGGATCGACTGCGATGCATGGGTTACTACTTGCCAACCATGGCAGCTGACGCCGTCGACTAAGCTAAAAAGTGCCATGCTTGCCAGCTTCATGTCGACTTCATCCATACACTATCTAAACCACTACATCCTACGGTCGCCTCCTAGCCCTTTGAAGCTTGGGACATGGACATTGTGGGACCTATCACGCCTCCTTCATCGATAGGACACCGCTTCATCCTAGCTATCACTGACTACTTCTCCAAATGGGCAGAAGCAGTTCCACTGGCGAAAGTGAAAAGCTCTAGGGTGATCAGCTTCATCAAGCATTATGTCATCTACCATTTTGGGGTACCCTGTAGGATTATCCATGACAACGGTCCACAGTTCATCAGCCATATTTTCAACAGATTGTGGCAAGAATCGCATTCAGAACGTGGCATCAAACGCCTACAATCTGGCAGCAAACGGATTGGCCGAGACTTTTAACAAGACTATCATCAGGCTACTCAAAAAGGTCGTGTCATCCAAAAACACGACTGGGACGAAAAGCTCGAATGCCTTTGGGCCTATCGCACAACGGTACGGACTTCGACGGGCAACACACCATTCTCCTTAGTCTACGGAGCGAAGCGGTACTGCCTCTCGAGATCCAGATATCCTACTCCGTGTAGCAATCACAAATCAACTAACAGAAGAAGACAATCAACGTCAGTCTACGAGAATTGGAGGCACTTGACGAAAAACGTCTCCTAGCTCAACAGCGCATCGAACTCTATCAAGCCCGTATATCACAGGCTTTCAACAAGAAGGTCAAGCAGAGGACTTTCCAAGTAGGCGACCTGGTTCTGGCAGTCAGGAGGCCGATGGTGTTGACTCACAAAACACCAGGAAAGTTTGAGCCCAAATGGGAGGGACCTTTCATCATAGAGACGGTATACTCAAACGGTGCTTACCGCCTCGCCCGTTCAAATGGGGACTTGTTCATGATGCTCATCAACGGCAAGTTCCTAAAGAAGTACTACTCTTGACATCTTTCAGATATGTACTTCCACCTCTACATAGCAAGGGAGTCAGTGGACCTAATCATCAGAGCTCACATATACCTCCCTTTCACAAAAATCCTATGCTTTGGAACCCAGTTGTTCCATTGTATTCTATCTCCAGTAGAAGGACAACCACGTCCACATTACCTCTGAGTTTCTCCTCTATGCCCTATAAAGCGAAATCTTACGCTCCGTAAGACTACGCTACCCATCATGTTTACCACGTCCACATTACCTCTGAGTAAACATCGCGTACAAACAACCCTGTGTTGCCGTACATCTATCGCAGAACTTCCATGTCCATATTACCTCTGAGTAGTTTCGCGTATCTCCCAGAGTCACTCCTACCACGTCCATAACACCTCTGAGTAGGAAGATTCCAACATTTAAATCCCATATTTGCCACGTCCACATTACCTCTGAGCAAACATGTCGGTTCTCTCAAACTTATTATCTGTACCTAACAACCAAGGTGTGCAAAAGATAATAGGTCCACACAAATCATAGGTTCATGACAACAAAAGATGAACACACCACAAAAATTTATTTTTCATCTAAAAAGTAAAGGATTACATCCCCAGCATATAACAAAAAAAGGAGAGAGAAGACTACAAATCCCTAGGCATCATGGGATTGGCGGACAGCTCTTCGATCCGATGCCTCAAGTCTGCAGCCCGGGTCTCTGCAGTCGCCAGGACCCGGCGTTCAGCTTCCTACCGTATCATCTCCACAGCCTCGGGAGCAGTATCGTTCTCATTGGCGTCCAACTCTTGCCGTTGGTGAGTCAGAAAAAGAATATGGCGAGTAACAACTGCCTCTTCCTCCTTGGACGAGATGGGCTGCCTGGGCCCGCTCAAGATCTAACATAAGTTGGGCCCTCTGGTCTTCTAAGAGGCGAATCCTGGCAGTAACCTCGCTATACTTGCCTCCAATGAGGCCCGCAGCTCACCTGCTCCTGTGTGGATTGAGACAGTCTCTCTACTGCAGCCTCAGCAGGCCACCTCGCCGTCCTAGATGGCCATGGCCTGATAAGACGACTCAACCTCAGCTATCAACTTCTTCTGTTCTGCTTCTATCAGAGCGGAAAAGTCATTCCGTTGGATACTCCGCAGTTCAGAAAGACGCTGGTCGAGCTCAACCACCGACTCCTCCAGAATTACAGCCATGTGATCGTGGCCACGGTACAAACGTATCAAACCAATGAAAGAGAACGCCATGGCTTTCGCCATCGCAAAACTCCTATTTCTATTCAGCACCGTTGATACGCCCTTCTGTAGCATCTTGTACACTGCTTCAACAACAAACTGAACGCACTCATCTGTATCAGCCAGCACTCGAGGCGTCATGGCAGGAGTTGCAGGAGGTACTGTGATAGACGGTGGGCCTGAAGAAGACCCACCGACTTTAATCTGCGAGGCTGAAACCTCGGCATCAATGGACTCTCCCTCAATAGGGGCTTAACTTCGCCACTGACCCGAAGAGCCAAGAGAGCGGAAGGAGCGAGAGGGGCGTCGATATTGTCCCCCAAGTGGAAGGAGCAACAGGGGGTTCCAGCAAACCCTTACCCTTCTCAAGCTCAGAGGGACCACCGACGTCAGGGGCTATCTCCTCCGTCTCCAACACGCTATCAACAGGCCGTACAGGACCTTTCCCCTCTGGCAAAGCAGCAAGATCAGCACTTCTTTCCTGACTCGGCTCCCTGGAGTCAGGCTCGGTGGACGAGTCTCATCTTCCTCACCGAATCCCTCTGCGGGGATAGAATCTGTCGCTACCTCCCGGTCGACAGCCACCTCAGCCTCCGCTGCTGAGTCTGGGGTAGGGCTCGGCAACGCTGCAGCCGACCTCCCCTCATCATGACAAGAGGGGAATCAGCCCTCTCCTCTGTTTCAACCATGTCTGTTTCTGCTGCAACAGGCTCAAGCATCTCTGGAGGAACGTCATCTGAAGAGGACGAACTCCACTCCACTTCCTCATCTGGAAGCCCCGTATCTGCTGGATCCTCAATGTCAGAGGCCCCCACGGTGGCTTGTACCCTTCCGAGACTTGCTGCATCCTCAGCTTCCCTTCCAACATAATCGGAAGATACTAAAATCTCCGCAGGAACGACATTGTCAGGGTTCTCCTCCATGGAAGACATTACAATCAGAGAAATGCGCTCGTCAGAAGAGCTTGCCACCTCCTTCGGTTTACTGACGCCCGGTTTCGAAACCCGGGTTTTCTTCTTCAGCGATTCCTACAAAAAGAAAGCATATGTCACAAAAATGACAGAATGAGCCAGACTATGGGGGACGTCTTTACCTCAGCAGAAACTGATTCCATTGGCATTACAGGCGGTACTCCATAGCTCCCTCCTTTGGAGTCGTCGCTTTTCTCGGCCTTTTTGGTGCAGACGAACCGCTTTCTGCGCCAGCCCGCCTCTTCCCAGCTGGGGGATCTTCCCGAGTGCCTCCGTTGACGCTGCAGCAGCAGCCCAATATCCCGCAACTCTGGTGGACGATATGACTGGGCCACTGCCAACATGTTTTTCGTAGCCTCTATCTGAGTTCCAACGATGAAACTAGTCTCCCTGTCATATTCAGGAGGCACAATATTTATGGTGCAATACAGCTTAACAGCCGAATACCGGATCTGTGGCGAGGTTGTGAACTGGTATTGAAACGAACCCCAGTGCACCCGATATTGTAATTTCCAACCTCGAGCTCCATCCAGTAAACTTCCAGTAAACCCCAGACTGTTACTGGGGTTCCGTAACATTAGCTGGGTGTAACGAAACTGGCGAGCAAACGGCTCGGCAAATACGACTCCAGATAACACTTATTCTAGTTGCGGTAGACCAAGTGGGAAGGCCGAATACTCTGCAACCAACGAAACCCCCATTTCGACAGAGTGATCGCATCCTCACTGGAGTCTTCCAAATCTTGGTCAGCCTCGAAATCTTTGAAGATGGGACTGACCTTGACGATCTTCCACCCCTGAAGATAAGACAAAACTCTCCTATAGACGGGGACGTCGGTGTGCAGCCATTTCCTCTTATAGATGCGGCGGATAAAGGCGTCACCTTCAATGTGATCGTCTTCAGGACCCGGACTCATAACGTTCGGGTGATACAGAATTAACCATCCCATCAGATAATGGAATGGTAGCTCAGCTCGGGAAAGTTGTCTTTTCTGCCCCTCTCATGGGCCACATCGTCAGCAAAATCTCTCAAACCCCGCAGCAGGTTACACACCATCACGGGGAGGAGAGACAAAGGGCGACCAAAAACCAGTTTCACTGCTGGCAAAATGAGGTTCCGGGTCACCCTCTCCACAGAGCCTGACCCACCCGAGAACACACAGTCCCGGAGCCATATCCAAGTAGGTAGTCAACACTGCCTTGGACGACATCCGGTGCACGCAATGCCAGAAACAAATATATACGTCCTTGCCACTCTCATTTGAACGAGGAGCCTTCTCGCCTATTCGGCTCATTTCGGAGGTTACTTCTGCGGGCTTCAGTCCCTGCGGAGTCGTAAACCGAATCTTCGTAGAGTCCGCCAGGTCCTGCTTGAAGACATAATCCCTCCAAGTAGTCACATGAGGTTGTGACTTGCCTTTGTCCTTCCGTTGCATCAGATAATGATGGCTCGCCTCCTCCTTGAAAAAGCCATCATCTCGGGTCCTTCTCTTCCAGAACAAGGATCTCTTTATTTGTTGGAAAATATTCCTCATAAGGTTCCGAGCCCCAGGGAAGCTTGGACACCTCGTACATCTCATGGAGAGCCAATCCTAACTCCCCCACTGGAGTAAAGAAAGTGCCAGTCTGGGTATTGAACATTTCCAGGAGTGCAAGGAACATATGCTTGTTGAGGTCCACGCCTGCCTGTGTGGCACGGATAGCGGCAGTCAGCCCAATCTCTTTAAGCTCAGCCTTGAACTTCGATAAAACCCAAAAGGCCAGCTCGTCCCACTTTGGCACGTGGTGACACCAACCTTCAACCCTAAAACCACCTTTCAGATACATAACCTTCGATGTTAGCATCTGATTTACAAAGGTCGAAGCACCAAAGGCAAAGGTGTCATTAGGGACATCACTATAAAGGCTCCCAGGGCACAAAGTTCGGCAACTGAACGAGATCCCGGCTCGCGAGGTGGCCAAGATATCCCTTTGATTCGAAGTAACATCAATCAAAAGGGTACCCCCTGCCCCTCCTTGAGAAGGAGTAAGTTCCCATGACATCCTTCTCTTGGAAGCCAAATGGTAGAAGGCCGTCAGCGGCAATTGACGTTCAAGCTGCCGCATGTACAGAACCATGCCTTCGCAGAGAAGAACCAGTCTTCCTTGATCTTCAGTACCTTCGCCTCGGTGGAGGTCAAGCGGTCACCAAACAGAAAGGCAGGTTTCAAGAAAGTCGCATCCTCGGACTCAGCGAATTTCAGTTTGCCGCTCTCCATCATACTCTGGAGAAAAACAGGCGACTGATCCCGGATTTGCAATATTCTCGGAAGGTTGATTCAGTAGGATATCAGTCTTCACAGTGTTAATAACCTCCGTATCGAAATCAACCCCCATTTGGCAAAAAAACATCTAGAAGGACTTTATTCAGCAAAGGGACAGTCATCGACACTGACACAACAAAGACAAAAGTCAGGCAACATAGAGACTTTAAGAAGATAAAGTATCGGGTGTGTCAAGCAGCCTGGCACAGCATCAGGGTCTAAACCCATGCGCGTCAGCAGTGAAGCTTCGGCGCATCATCAGGGTCTAAACCCGTGCGCGTCAGCAGTGAAGCTTCGGCGCATCATCAGGGTCTAAACCCATGCGCATCAGTAGTGAAGCTTCGACGCATCATCAGGGTTTAAACCCATGCGCGTCAGCAGTGAAACTTTAGCGCATCATCAGGGTGTAAACCCATGCGCGTCAGCAGTAAAACCTCGGTACATAATTAGGGCCTAAACCATGCGCGTCGGCAGAATAGCCTCAGCGCATCATCAGGACAGAAGTCCATGTGCGTCAACGACAAAGAGTTAGGGCACAACAACATGATGCAACTCATCCATGTGCTCCAGACTCGTCTAAAAAGTTGGAAGATAATACCCACCCGTTACCAGGCCGAACATCGACCGGAGTCTCAATGGCGATGAGAATGTCCTCCTCGACGAACTCCAGGCTTCTTCCCTTTGCCAACACCACCGGGAGGAGTTTTGGGGGCCATCTCATGAAAGAAAAAGAAGTTAGGGTTTTTTGAAAGAAGAACTCTAAAGAAGAAAGCAAAAGAGAAGAAGACTCTCTCTCTATCAAACGCCTATTTATAGGCTTAGGCATACGCGAAAATCGATGAGGAGTGACGTCAGCCACCGCTTGGGATTCTGCAAAATGATAACTGCAAATAATCCAAAAAGATCATCATTAATCTTTTTTGATTACTTTGAAGCGTTATCATTTGCATTAACTAAGAAGAGCATGTGCCCCATCACTGATGCACGGAGTAATCATGCGCTCGAACAGTTATGCGTCCCGTTGAAGACACCACCATGCTTCTTATTCAAAGTATTCTAAAACTTGACAAAAAGTTTTGAAAACTTTGAAGGGGGTCTTGTAGAAGCATAGGATTTCAGGGCGCATCTATGCCAGAATCCTATGCGCCTAACATTACATGCGCCAGGGAGCTCAAATGAAGTACTTGGTACAGCAGGACAACAAAAGTATAGAAGCAAAAGAAGATTTTTATTTTCATATAAAAGTCTATTACATGTCTAAAGAAGGGGCTTTACAAAGGAGAATTTCTACAAAAAGAAAAATCCTAAGACTATAGCTAGGCGCAGCAAACTGCTATGCGCCCCCCACCAGGCACATCATCAGTCAGACGCATGACTTCAGTGTCTCAGTCAGGCGTGTCTCTTCAGCGTCTCAGTCAGGCGCAGCCTTCAGCGTTTCAGTCTGGCACATCTCTTCAGCGTCTCAGTTATGCGCATCATGAAGTCTCAGCATATGCGCCTTACTTCGACCCGATCAAATGCTTCAACTAATGAAGCATTTATTGAGTAGAACCTGGGTGGGCGATCAACCCCACCCTAGCTGGAGGAAGAGCTCTCCAAGGAAGAGGAGAGCACTACAATCGATCCACGACTAAAGGAGCTGCTTTCAACACAACCAGAATGGACAACACCCCACTCTTGCAGGAGAAGAGCTCTCCAAAGCCCAAGGAAGATGAGAGCACCATAATTCCGATCTGTGGCTCTTCCAGCATAACGAGATAGGGCTCGAGCATCCCAATCTTTGGATGCAACAGGCACCTTCCGCCTGCCTCAGAAGTCCTCGACTCCGACTTTTGGATGTAACAGTCACCTTCACGTGCATGAACGAAGACAAGTCGTCGTATCTTCACCCTTGGGAGCATCTTGTCAACAGAATGTGCTCGAGCAAATAAGTTCATTTGGGAAGACGTGAGAGAACGGGAAGCAAACTCTCTCCTTGCCACTATTTATAGGCCGGGCAAATCAAACCCATGTGCCAAGTGGCGGGCTCTCCGAATCCTGTACAATGAATTTGCATTTATGGTGATGAACCTGACACTTCAATTCGGCCAAGTCAAAACGGCTATTTAAAGCACTTAAAGAACACAAAAGTCAGACCAATAAACACGTCATGCAAACGGATGCGCCGGTCAGACATCGTACATCGTACAGACGCGCTCGTCAGTTCCAAGCGCCTCGTATGGATGCGCCCAACAAAGCACAGATCCATGCGTCCTAATCAAACATGGACCCATGCGCCCATTTCGGCTCGTCACCCATTAAGAAATTAATGCTCAAGTGACAGAGTTGGCAGCACGTCCCCCGAGGACTGGACAGTTAGCAACTTTTTTAAGACGAAGCGTCGCTGACATCAGCATCATCATTACTTTCCTCCGACGGTTACGACCCACGTGGCCGACCACCACTCGCCTGCGCCTCAGCAGCCATACGCCCGAAGACCCGTATGCACCTCAAAAGCCGTGCGCCCAGACCGATTCATGACTCCTGAAGGTTGTAGGAACGAAATCGTAAAGCACAATACTCTAGGGGGGGTGAATAGAGTTGGCAGCAGAAAAATGCTAATTAAAAAATGTTAGCAGCAAGATCACAGAATAATAATCACAAAAATAATGTAAAGGCAGATATAAGAAAGCAAACGCAAAGAAATTGATGTATACTGGTTTTCCTCTGTTGAGGACTAATCCAGTCGGTAGAACTCTTGCAACCAGTTGAATCCACTATTGGCAAAACCGCAAGTTTTCTTACGATGTCCTTGCAACTTCTACAACGCGAGCTTTGATACGAAGAACTCGTCCAACTTCAATTGTGAAGAGGTATTCTTCTAATCAAGCCTTCTGGTTACAATCACTCAGAAACTTCTAGACCGTACCGCACTGGCAAATCGACTAGAGGATTGTAATTGGCTTGGGATCTGAAATTTAAAGCTCAAAAAAACTCTTTGGAAGACTGAAAGCTTTTTAGAAGAGAGAAGATTGAAAGTGAATGAGTGAGTTGAAATGATCGAAATCCTTCTCTATTTATAGGAATTCCAAAGACAGAATTCTGGCAGAATTCGGGCAGAACTCGATGAGAAATCTCAGTCAAATCTGCAACTGCAGGAGGACCAAGTTCCAGAGAATTCAAAAATCAAAACGGCCACTAACCGAACTCTGGCCGAACTCTGGCCGAGTTCTGTCAGGGTTAGGTTAGGGTTTTTCAAAATAGATTTTTGGGAATTTTTGAAAACCTTTTTGAAAACCTTTTTGAAGCTTTTGTTAATATGAATGTTTTTCAAAACTAAGGACATTTTAAAAATATTTTGAAATCATTTGGAATAGCCTATTTGCCAGTACGACTCGGTGTACAAAGTATTTCTAGACTCAATAAAAAAAAATATATTGCTCAAAGAAATACAGACTCGAACAGGCAAACATTGCTTCGGTCTTGAACTGAGTAGATAGTGTTCTTGATCATGTCCAAGAGTCCGAGATATCCTGACTAGCTTCATATATCCAGACAGAGTTTGATCAATTATTAAAATCAGTTTAACCATATGACCAATGGGCCAACAATCTCCCCCATTTTGATAATTGACAAAATGAATGATATAACATTTAAGCTTGAAATAAAATCAAAAATTGTTCATGTCCTGCATTTTCTCAAAAGAATGTTAGATCTTTATTTTCTCCCCCGTTGTCACTTAGCAAAATAATTGCAAAAGAGAAAAACTCCCCGCAATCAATGCATAAATAACAAACAGTGAAGAAACACAAGAAAATAATCATGATAAATGGTAGAAATATTAAAGAAATTAGAATGACATCACAGGCATGTATTTGTCTCAGGCAGTTAATAAAAACATAGAATTATTTCACAGCATTTATTAAAGCAGATAAATATGCTAAGTAAATAAACTGATGTGAACTATAAACTACGTATCTCATAAAGATAAAAGGATGTTCAGAAGACATCAATAAATAAATCCAGTACAAGTCCTGATAATAAAGTCTAAAGACAGAAAAACTTGGAATGTCGGAGCATTTCCAAGTATACAGTAGATAATATCTAAGTCTCAAACATCAGATAACAATCACATATCCTCCTCCTCCTCATCATCATCAACATGACCGGCATGTCCAGAAGGACCAGCTGCAGAGGTACCAGCACCAGAAGGATGAGGAGGGGCACCAGTGTAAAACTCACCAACATAGTCTCAAGGAGGAGCACGATCAGAACGGTACCAATCATATGCATTACCTGGCTGAAAGTAGGTATGAACAGCCTCATCCTCACAGCGGTAACCACAGAAAGCTGGATCTCTAGGAATGGAACCGGCAGAATGTCCAGTCTGGGCAAATCGGAGTTCAGCGAGAATTCGCTATCGCCTGATAACGAGTGACATCGCGGAACTCACGCTCGAGAGCCATATCCGTCATCGAGACATGCAAATCTGAAAGGTGCTGGTGTATCCTCAAAAGTCATGGCATATTGCTGAGTAGGTGAGGAGGTGGAGCAGTAGGAGGAACAGTAGGAGGAGCAGTAGCAGCCATACTACAACGAGATAATTTCAGAAACTTGGGCTCAGGGTCTTGAGTACAAGTTGACAAATCAATATCGAAATGCTGGAAGATACGTGGAAGAATCATCGCATAAGAGAGATTTTTATCTCTTGCACGACAACGTCCCATCATCTGGATAATGGTCTTAGGGGCAGAAAATGGAATCCCCTTAAGAATGTGATACATAGCAGATAATTCAAGAGATGTCATATCATCCTTTGAAGTAGACTTCGGAAGGATAGTGGAGTAAATGATACGGTGCAATTCATAATTAAACAAGTTTAAGTTGTTTACCTTGAACTTTCCAGAGCGAACTCGATCAGGTGCACAGAGTTCCGCTTTGAAACTAGTAAGTGTCGTACCGTCGGGGAAATCAAATTCAGTGATATCAACAAGCGGTTCACCTTCGTTGGAAATACCAAGGATTTCTGCTAAGAGGACATCATTGAAATTTATATCTAATCCTCCAACACGAGTACTTACGTCAAACGTGTTTAATATGATATTGCAGTAGAACAGTCTAATGGCATTAGTTGCTACTGGGAAACAAAGTTTAACAAAATATTGTAACCCTAATGCCTCAAAATAAGGGCGGTGTTCTGGAAACACAGTCTACTTGATATGAGCGCCTGTGCATATGGATCTCATGAAGAAGTCTCCATACCACAGTAGGGCTTGATCGGATTTGAAAGTAAGACCCGTCGAATGCGCCATCGCTAGATTGGACTGGCAAAAAGAGAGAATCCGTAGGTGGATTCGAAGATGAACCTTCCTCACTTGGATTGGTTGTCTTCTTCCTCTTGAAGGGGTTAAATCCCTTAGGTGCCATTTGTGCAATAAAATTAAATAGCACGAAATTGAAAGGAGGGGAAATAAGGAGTTATACCTCCCGAGATTCGAATATGTTGTAGAGAACAACGAACTCCGTACGAATCCAAAGTTTGGATTGATTTTACCACTTGGATTGGAAGAGAAGGAGTGGTGAAGAACTAGGGTTAGGGCTGCTCGCGCGCGCTGTTGCTGTTTTGATGAAGTTTAGAAGCAATAAAGAAGAAAGGCTCTGGGTTCTGGTTTATATAACCTGATACCTTCAACCGAACTCGGGCCGAATTTGTTCCGAAGTTTGGCCGAATTCGCCTGGGGTTGGTTTGGAACACTTCTTTTTTTCATTGGCTCATTTCAAATATTTAATTCAAAGATTAGTAATTTTGACATTAAATTAATATAATTAATGTTATTTTATAAATTAAATTTGTTACACAGCGACTGTTTCAGATTAGCTGTAGGAGTACTGTCCCAGTTGGCGGAGGTTCACCTGGGAACTCTTAAATACCGCTTCGCTTCAACCGTAGTTGTGGTGACAGACAGACTCTTTATTGGCTTGTCTCTAACATAGTTTTGCATATTGAAATAAAATTATAAAATAAAATTAATTAACATTACTGATGTCCAAAATTCTAATTCTGACGTAAATAATTGAAACGATCTTCTGCTAGAGGTTTTGTGAAAATATCAGCTAATTGATTCTCAGTATCTATGTACACACGGTCAATATCTCCATTTTGATGATGATCTCTAAGAAAATAATGTCGGATCTCGATATGCTTAGTACGAGAATGACATACTAGATTCTTAGTCAAACTAATAGTGCTCGTGTTATCACAAAAAATGGGAATGTGTGTGTAAAATAAATCATAGTTCGAAGGTTTGTTTCATCCACAAAATCTGAGCACAACAACGTCCTGCGGCGATATACTCAGCCTCTGTTGTTGATAGGACTACAGAATTTTGCTTTTTACTAAACCAAGACTAAAGCCTTGCCTAAGAAATGACATGTGCCACTGGTACTTTTTCTATCAACTTTGCATCCAGCAAAATTTGCATTCGAGTAACCAATAAGGTCAAAGGACTTAGTTTTGGGATACCATAAGTCAACAGAAGAAGTGCCCTTAAGGTATCGAAAGATACGCTTAACTGCGTACAGTGATTTCTTTGGATTATCTTAAAACGTACACACAGGCAAACACTAAACATAATATCTGGACGACTAGCAGTTAAATAAAGTAAACTACCGATCATACCTCGATACTTACGTGTGTCGACCGGCTTGCCTTGTTCATCAATATCAAGCTTTGTTGAAGTTGCCATCGGAGTACCAATAGGTTTGACATTGTCCAAATCAAACTTCTTTAGCAAATCTTTTGTGTACTTGGCTTGATTTATGAATGTCCCATTGTCAGTTTGTTTGATTTGCAGTTCGAGAAAGAATTTCAGCTCTCCCATTATGCTCATCTCAAACTCATTCTGCATACACTTAGAGAATTCTTGACACAGAGATTCATCAGTAGATCCAAATATAATATCATCAACATAGACTTGTATCAAGAGAAGCTTGCCATTAAAAGATTTAATAAAAAGTGTAGTGTCAACCTTGCCTTTTGAAAAATCGTTGTCAAGTAGGAAAGAGCTTAGACGATCATACCAAGCACGAGGGGCTTGTTTTAATCCGTATAAAGCTTTTTCAACTTGAAAACATGATTAGGGTTTTTAAAATCTGTGAAACCCGGAGGTTGTGCTACAAAAACTTCTTCTTTTATAAAACCATTTAAAAATGCACTCTTGACATCCATTTAAAATAATTTGAAATTATGAAAACATGCAAATGCACATAACATGCGAATTGATTCTAATCTCGCAACTGGGTAAAGTCTCATCGTAGTCGATACCTTCTTCCTGATTGTGTCCTTGAGCTACGAGTCGAGCCTTATTACGAGTTACTAAACTATTCTCGTTAAGTTTATTTCGGAATACCCAACGGGTGCCAATGACCAGATGATCAATAGGCTTAGGAACAAGTTCCCAAACTTGATTCCGTTCAAATTGGTTTAATTCCTCTTGCATACATCTATCCAAAAACTATCACTACATGCTTCATCAATAGTTTTGGGTTCTAGCTGTGAAATGAATGCAACACTAGAAATAATATCTCTACTGGATGTACGAGTACTTACACCTTTGGTAATATCACCAATTACCAAATCCTTTGGATGATCAGCCATAAATTTTAATCTTTTCGGCAGACTCTGAAGGTAGCTGGTTCCTGGATCTTCTCTAGGAGGATCAGCTAGTGCCGAGCTTTGTTGAGAATCAGCTGGTGTTGAGCTTGGTACAGTTGGATCTTGTCATTATCATCGATAGTCATTTGATTCAGTTCATCAAAAGTGACGTTGATTAACTCTTCGATGATCATGGTTCGTTTGTTGAAGACCCTGTATCCTTTGCTCTTGGCCGCATAACCTAAAAATATACCTTCATCGGCCTTTTCGTCAAACTTTTCCAAATTGTCTTTTGTATTAAGAATAAAGCATTTACAACCAAATATTCTAAAATATGAAATGATGGGATTCTATCAAACTATAACTCAAATGGAGTCTTCTTCGATTTGGGTCGAATTAGAACTCTATTGAGAACAAAACAAGCTGTATTGACGGCTTCAGCCCAGAAATATTTGGGTAGACTAAACTGGTTTAACATTACTCTGGCCATTTCGGATAGAGTTCTGTTCTTACGTTCCACAACTCCATTTTGTTGTGGAGTCCTAGGGCAGGAGAACTCGTGTACAAAACTGTATGTGTCACAAAATTGCTCAAACTCTGCATTCTCGAATTCGCTACCATGATCGCTTCTAATACGAGTGATCATATAACCTTTTTCATTCTGTACTTTCTTGTAAAAGGTGACAAATTCGGATAATGCATCATTCTTGCGTGTCAAGAAGTATACCCACGTGTATCTAGAGTAATCATCTACAATTATAAAAGCATATAGCTTACCTCCGAGGCTATCAACTCTGCTAGGACCAAATAAGTCCATATGTAGCAATTGTAGAGGTCTAGTAGTACATACTGCGTTTACTGACTTGAAAGTGGATCTGGTAGCTTTGTTCTTTTACATTGGCTGCATACCGAATCCTTCTTGAATGTTATATCCGGTAAACCGCGTACTAGCTTCTTCGTGGATAATCTTGAGATTGTGTCCATATTTGCGTGACCGAGTCTCATATGCCACAGATGA